>CM041791.1:51247111-51847111 GCA_023375725.1 Nephotettix cincticeps
GGAAGAAAATTGGATACAAAAGAAGAATTCCAAATTTATACTCACTATCAAATTGACAAAAATAATATATTAAACACTTCACAAATTGAAACAAACAATCCAATATATCCAATACTATAATACGAGCAAGGTTTGTATATTTGCACACGGATCTCGAAAACGGCACTAAGGAATTTCTTTAAATTTTGGAAATAACTAATTTCCGAGTAGAAAATAAGTTCTAGATAGGTCTAATGTCCAGGAAAATTCGTGTTTTCTTGTAATATTAAGTTTAAAATCTAAAAATTTAACATTACGCTTATGGAGAATAAAACGTAAACAATACAAACCAAAACAGCTGTTTACAACCGTTTGACAGTTCTTGATTGAAGACGGCGGGGAACAATATGTGAATAGAGGTTTTTCATAAATACTTATTTTATTTTATGTATGTAATAAATGTAATTATCAGGTTACTAAACAATTTGTAAAAACTTAAGGGTAACATAACTGTGCGAAATAAAAGCAGGAAAGAGTATTTCCAAAATCTTCCGTGTTTTGATAAAAAACGTATTTGTTGTATTGCTTGAGCCACTGTAACAAACCAATTAATATGTGTAAATTAAATTTCTCTTTTGCTTTTCAGTCCTCATTCCGTTTATATCAAAATCAGTTGGTCACAGGCTAATAATAACTGTATGGATAGTTAAACAGTAAATGATCGGTTAAAACAATTGAGGTTGGCTAAAACAACTTAACCGGCGTCTCTCATTTGGCAGACGCCGTGGTCCAGCGGTAGCGAGTTGGCCTTGTAGAACGAAGGTCGCGTGTTCAAACTCTATCAGGGTCAATACTTTTTGTTCAGTGCTATATTAATTATGGTGTATTAAATCCGTTTGATTTAAACCACATAAATGTTTTCATTGAGTAATAAATGTTTTTTAATTTTTCTAATTAATTTTTATAATACATGTATTATTCTAAACGAGCAAAGCTCGGTCACCAGGTACTGAATGAAAAAAATTATACAAGGAAGAAATAATACATGCTAACACACTCCACCAATTTGAATACAGTGAAATTTAAATTATCATATGACATTTATTTACATTTATAAATTAAGATTATCAAATTAGGTTAAACATTTGTACTTCTTGAAGATGGGATGATTCCCGAAACATGTCGAAGAAATAATTAAAATTTTTTCTAAGGATACTCGGTTGACTTATTTAAAGATAAATATATATATATATATACATATATATATATAAATATGTATACATATATATATATAAATTTTAACGACTATTGTTTTATTGTTTTTGGACTCTGGGCACCTAAAGAAGAAAAAATAACATGGTCCCGGGCTTAAGTCTCGCCATGAGACCTACGGTAATAGCTTCTTCCCTATGGGAAATTCGCTAAAAGCTAATAAAATCTTCTATACACTCCACAATTTTTGTTAACCAAATAAATTATCTAATTACTAAAGCATTTATTTATGAAACGTGATTGAGAGTGCACAAAAGTTGGCTCCGCCTTGACAGCCACGTTATCGGGTGCAAGTGGAGGTTACCTCCAAACACTGACGAAGCTGAGCCCAACACTGACGTAAAATGACAAAGCGGGTAAAACCGAATATTTCTCGGTTCCTAGAAAGATGTACGTGAAGTATGGTGCAGCGCCGACTTCAAAACAAACTTTTTCCATATTTTTAGGCAAAATATTAGCAAGTGTGGAGGTAACCTCCACTATGTGCCTGATGGAGGGTTAAACATATTTATTAAGGTGTTGTACATCAAATATTAAAACAATATTAATAAACAAATTTAATTTGTCATGAGTTTATATTCTTATTAAACCTTCCATGCAATTGAAAAACATGTTGAGTAAAAATATTTTTATTGTTGATAGATTAATTTGTTTACATGTAAAAATAATAAAAAGGGTATCTTGATAGTGAAGGAGTTAAAATAAAGGCAAATAAAAGAAGGAACTTCTGAAAAATATAACATTTATTTAGAAATTATTTACAAAATATGTGATAAAACTACATGACAGTAGTCAAAAGTATTGGCTAAGCGTTGAAGTTCCAGTTGGAACCATCTTCCGGTTGGAGACTGTTGGTGACGAGGAGTATCACATCCACAACCCACCAGATGCCAACACCTGCACACAATGTTCACCATACATCATATTACTGTACTGTATTAGAATTGTACAGATAAATATTTAAACCATGATGTTTGATCATGGGCCAACATTTAGTTACCTTTATTCTCTTTACCATGTTAAGCTTATGGAGAATAGGCAAACCCCTTTATTTATGGAAAGATATTGATTAAACTTGGTATATAGTCAAAATAAAAATAATGTATGGTAGGAATACCTAATTTCATTGTTCTCTAAAGCAGCAAACCTGCATACTCTTTCCCATGTTAATCTTAATGAGATAGGCAAACTCTTTTATTTACTATGGATATTGATCAAACCTGTAATATATTACATTGGAAATTCACTGAGTACACAGGTCTGCTGAGAAGAGGTTATTTTCTTGTTTGAGAGATTGTATATACTCATGCTTTACTTATTGGAAATCTAGGGATCCAAAGGAGTTACTCTGGGAATTCAATACTGAAACAAATCTTTCGCTCAGAATTATTGTTGATCAGAGTTATTGTGAATTATCAACCTCTAAGCAAACATACAGAGTTGCAAACAAGTTAATTAAGGTATGTAAAAATTGTAAAATAATCAGAAGGGTGTAAAAAATATCAGAAGGAAACCTGTGTTAAAGGGAATCACACAAATACAAACCTGAGGAGAAAATTTAATTAAAATATAACGTAAAAGGTTATTTAGCTTTAAATAACAGGTGTCACACAAAGAGGTTTAAACCCTTTGCACGCGAAATATGAAAAATGGGCTTAACCTGTAAAATACCGCATTAGCATTTTTTCCATATTTTTTCAAAGTTTTTTTGCAACCTCTTTTGTATTATACTAGAAGCAAAAATTCAACATTCTTTTAAATTTGGAATAATTTATTGATTTTCAAAATTTGTATCAGTGTTAGGTTAGTTTTTTATTTCAAATCAATGTTGTGTGGCTTACTATGACTTATTATACATAATACATTTGGCAATAGCAACTGTAATGTTGAAAAATAAATAAAAACTGGTAAAAATCCCTATAAAATAGGAAGCTAGGAGTTGACGTACGTGGTGTTGGAGCAATACTATCACAGGTCACTAGGCTTGTGGTCACTAATTACCTCTTCACTTTCCTTGAAATTATGACGCAGTTCTTCATGTAAGGAATCATCACTGATATCCTACATTATTTGAAAATGAACAGTTCAAAACTGCACTAATAAAACGATCGAAATTAGGATCGTCCGGGTTTGTCATTTTGATCAAGTTTACGCTAAAAAAACAAAGAAAGAATAACTAAGCACTAAGTAAAACTGTCAAATACACTGCTAAAAATGTTTTTGTTTGTGTAGAAATAACAAAAACAACCTTTTCACTGCAATATAACCCCAACAGTCAACACAAACACACAGGAACATCTGCTATTTACAACAAATGAGCTGATTGCATCAGACGCTACAGCCACTATACGCGGAGACAGTTGTTGCAGTTTTCACGTAAAACGTATTCGATTGTTTAAACTATCAAATAACGTAGGTAGCATCATTTGGAGATAATATTATATTCGATTGATATCGAAAGAAGACAAAAACTATTCAAAACATAATATCGAATGTTGTAATCAAATTAATACATTACGGCTAAAGCCGCTATACACACGTTACGCAAAGCCATGGAAAGGATTATAGGTTTGTTTTTTTATATACATTTTAAAACGTCAGCATTCCTTTTAGCGTTAATATAAAAAGACATTTAAAAAAAGTTAATAATATTTTGATGCAAAATGCGGCACTTTAAAGGGTTAAATTAAATTTTTTTATTTTTTGCTGCGGGCTCTATTGCAGATGGCTGTCAGGTCAAAAAAACCATTCAAAAACTGAATAAAATCCCAGCAAAGGTAAACCAGTATTTAGAACTCATATTCAGTATTCTTCATATTTTCAGTAGACAACTGCAAATTTCCATTAAGCTATTAACCCCTTAACGCTTTCTTTTATATTATATTATCTTATCCGTCCCACAAGTACATATTTTAAAATTCAAATTATTATTGTATATGTTGAAGAAAGTAGACATTTACATGATACATTGTTAAAGAGAAAAAAAACATTTACTAAACCTTTTTTAAGAGGTAACAGTTGAGTTAAACTTACATTTTTTCAATTATTGTCTTCTAAACAAAAAGTACCATAGTTTTAAAAAATATAATCTATTCCCCATGATTTTTATACAGTTAATTATCATTAACAAGTTAAGTTTAAATTCTCCTCCAAATACCTCCAAGAGTGAGCAGTTTACCCACAGCAGTACCAGTTTGACCGAGACAGAATCTGAAACAGTTTGGTTATTCAAATAAGTAAAAAAGACATTACAGGATAGTAATATATAAAGTTCATAATCACAAGATTCATAATAAGTAAGTTTTCCTTCCTCTTTCATGATGAAATTATTGGTTCATAAGTTATTTTTCTGAAATAACTCAAATCTTCTTGCTCAAAATATATTATGGACATTATTTGGCGTTCATGAGGAATTTAGTGGAAAATGAATTTTGATGCCACTGAAACGGTGAGACGCTTATTCATGAGCAGGTAAAATTTCCACGAAACAGGAAGTTAAAGCCTACTATAAAATTATTGCAGAGTTAAAAAAAATGTTTTACATATCATTTATTGACAAAATTTCTCACTATACAGGGGTTTTTAGGTCTCAGCACAACTGATAAAACTCAAAATTTCCTTTATTACAAATCAAATCAAATCTGTTTTACTGCCATGAAAAAATTACAATTGACAAAGTCAAACATACAGAACAATATTCTTAAATCAATTCAATTTTGAACAGTCAATTTGTTACATTTGATTACAGTTCCTTCACAGTCCTGGTGAAGTATTTTGAATAGTTAAAATATAAATTATGGCAACATAAGTAAACTATATAATTGCAATAAAAACATGATAAAATCTTAATAAAAAGATAACAGTAATAAATAATTCTTCTGTTGATGAAAATTAAAAATAACAGTTATAGCAAAAATAAATAAATAAATGACAGATAGAACAAATAAATAAAAATATTAACAGAATAACAAAGAAACAGTGGTCCAGTTCTACATTACTTCATTAAAACTAATAGTACATTTCATTACAAGGATGGAAAATGGTTGTTTCCGGGAATTCGAACAAGCAACGGAAAAACACTTTTAATCTGAGTTATGAACGTTTTTTTCATTACACTGTAATCATATTAAGAGAACTAATTAAGTAATGTAATTTTTCAAACTGACCCTGATTTCCTCAGTACTGGTACAATGGCAACAGTAATATTATTAAAGACATTGGCAGTATTGTTATAGATACTAGCGCTGAGTGCTAATTGTGTCAGAAATTGTAACTAAATACTAGTGTGGGTAAATCTCCCGGCCTAGGCTGGGAAGCCCTACTGCACTCGTTGCTAACGTCAAGAATAGTTGTTTTCGGTACAGTGTGATGAATAAAATTTATACTAGAAAGGTTTAAAAATTCATCGATATTATAAAAAGTGTTAACAGAAAGTCAATCATCTATTTCTTACTAACCGTATTAATTAATACAATAAAATAACCTGTTTTAAACCTTTTTATATAACACAGAATTACTGTTGAGAGATTTGCTAAGTCTACAGTGTTGGAAGCTTATATCTTAAATGTGGAGATATTTAAGATTAACATTTAACAGGAGTGTTAGTTATATGAGTGGATATCTTCATTTAGTGATAGAAAATTCAATCCTTGGCCTAACACAGCCAATTCAAAAATGTACAGATTGATTACAGTTTTTATTTTTAATTTGATAAATACCGGTTTGCAGTGATCTTAGGGTTTGAACGATTCATAATCAATAGTCAAAAGTATTTTTTGACTATTGACTATATTTCTAACAACCTTTTTTTGCAATAAAAAGATTTCAGATACCCTAGGTGAATAGCCACACAAGTAACCAATACTTAATTATAGATTGAAAAAAGCAAAATATGCCATCTTTATATGATTTCAGGTAATACACGGTTTAAGCCTACCTATAAGGTAGATCACTCTAGATAGGTCTAGCCTTAACACAATCAATGTTTTCCCTAGGTCTGTTGATAATCAACATGGACTCCCAAAAATTTCATATCATATACTAAATCTTGATTAACATTTTTGTGAACAAAGGCCTAAGACTAAATGTTTAATTTTCTGTTTTACTTTTATTTAAAAGATAACCATTGGCCCTAAGCCACGTGTCTGCTTCCTGTAGTGAACTAGAAAACTAGGTTTAACAGTTCCTCGATGTCATTTGAGACATTCAAAAAGTTGTGTCGTCAGTATATAACACTGTCTTACTAATAACATTATGAGGCAGGTCATTAATACTAATGAGGAACAACAAAGGGCCCAAGATAGAGCCCTGAGGTATGCCAAATTTTAAATCAATTAACTGTGACCGCTCTCCATTTATGTGGATAGCCTGACTTTTGTTTCTCAAATTGATTTCAAAGAGTCTGAGAGACAGACCATTAAACCATAATAGTTATACATAATACTCCCACAATATTAACCTGAATAAGTATCTACTGTAATTATAAATGTTGTCTATCGCCTTAGTATGAAGTTGAAAAACTAACTTAAACATAAGAAAATGATGTAAAGCAAGCCTTTGCTCACCTGTCCATGCCAAGAAAGCCTAGTAAAATGCTGTACATTAGAGTGGTCACAAAATAGTGTCCTTTATACCTGTAAAAATATTTAAATACTATCAAACTCCTGTTATTAAACAATATAGTATATTTAACCCACATTACAACATGATCAATAATTACATAAGGCGAAATAATGAATGTTCTCATTTCTCATGATCTCATTTCTGGTCTGAAATTGAGTTCTTTTAAGCGGCATCTTTAAGGTAGAGAACAGTCAGAAGTCATACGGTATAATATTCGGTGAGTAGGGGGCCTGACGTAGTACAGGAATACCATGTTTTGCCAAAAAGCCTTTCACAAAAGAGAAACATTGTCCTGATAAAGCAACCAAGAGTTCGTGGCCTTCAAATCGGGACGCTTGTGACGCACTGCATTGCGCATACACCATAGAACTTCTAAGTAGTACTCTTTAGTATGTTTTGTCCCTCAGTTGCCTTACTCATGATAACAACTCCATTTTTTGTTGAAAAAAAACAATCAGCATGACTTTTACAATGACTTTGATTTTGCTTCGAACTTGGTGTGGTTTTTTGGGCCGTAGCGATGTTGAGTATTTTCACTGAGAAGACTGCACCTTAATTTTGGGATCATAACCGTACACCCACGACTCATCACAAGTTATAACTGTTTTGAGAAAGATTGTGTCATTCTGATGTATTCCAGCATGCCCTGAGAAACTTCAATTCATAATTCCTTTTGTTCATCTGTCAAGTTCATTTGGTCAAGTTTGCAGCAACTCTACGCATAGCCGAATCTTTCCATAAGGTTCATTGTCCACTAAAGAGCAGCCATGTTTGAATCTGTTGTACCACTCTTTTATCTGTGTTACATCCATAGCATCTTCTCCAAGGGCTTGCTGAATCTTAAAAATTGTTTAAGTTTGGATATCACCCATATTTTAGCAAATTTTAAAGCAATATCGCTGTTCCACCCGTTCCGTCATTTTACTTAGCACAAAAACATGACAAACACTACGCACACAATTTCACTTTTGGCATCCTACAACAAACTGACACCATGTCAAGATCACATGACGTAGTTTGCAGTTGCCTACATCCACATGCCATAGTGCAGCTCAATGTGGTTGTTGATTAACTGGCTGGGTGGTGTAGTGGTTATAATACCCGCCTTCAAAACTGAAGGTCGCCGGATCGAATCCCGCAAGGGTCGAATCTGGACCCAGTCGCCATTTGTCCATTGGGCTACTAATTAATGATGCTTTCTAACAACAGGTCGACGTTAGGTAGTCACAAGATCGGGGTTTGGACCGTTCCCCATCAAAATGTTAAAAATGCCACTGGCGTAGAAATACACAAAATAAAATAAAATTACTGTATACCAAGTAAGGGATAGTTTTTTAACAGACCTTGTATATACCTTATATATACAAGGCTTTTTACTGTACCATAATCAGGATCTAGTAAACCATACATCTGATAGTAAAATTAAAATAGGCAACCCTTGTTTTTGAACCTGTTTAAAAGCTTTGAATAAATATTTTTGTAAATGATACCCATTTTCAAATATAGTGGTCAACTTAACTTTTTTCCTTGTGGAAGTCTCCATATGTTATGTGGTTTTGGATAGTTAATATAGTACTGTTTATAGTATGTAGCAGTTTTGTGTAACTGGCTTAACCCTAGAAATGATAAAGTCGTAATTTCAGCGCATTTACATATTCAATAAAAATTGGCAGGTGGAGGCGTCTGTCGTCAGTTTTGTGGAATTGTATCGCCTACGCGACCGTGTTTCCCTCTGGGGGCCAACTGCTCTTTTAGTACACGAGCCTGCCACCGGGCAGGTCTATAACCAAGTAAGCGCTTTCTTTTCCTAGGCACTGGATGGCCGTGGTGGCTAAAGCGCTGCGCTGACGAGCGTAACGTTCTAGCCATTCGGAAGTGCTAGGGTTCGAATCCCGACCATGAGCAATCCCAATTTGGCTTGCAAATGTGTGGTGTAGCGGAGTGGAGGGCCCACCTTAAATAAACGGTGACCGGCTTGGGTGGAAGTTGACGGCATTTGTAGGCTTAATTGGGATTGCAGTGGACACCTGTTTTGCTTTTGTGGTTAGTGGTTATAAGGGGGGGGGGCATGTTTTAAGCTTTTTTTGTTTAAACTTTGATATTTCAAGAAGATATTAGTAATTATTTTTATGTTACAGTTAAGAGTAAAAAGCTTATCACTTCTAGGGTTAAACTACACCAAAAGCTTCAGAAAGAAATGACCAATTAAAGGGTTAAGTGTTGATACACTCGATGTATCAACACAGCTGGCCTCAAAGCCAACTCAGAAGAATCGGCTGGCACAAAAATTAATTTTCTGCCTGAGACTAAAAAACATTCTATGCTTGGTCTCTGTAAACTAACATTAAAAGTCCATTTTCTCACTTATCCGTGGCCGGATTTAGTTTACCAAAGCATCGTTAGATTTAAAATTAAGATTACAATCTTTTTTATATCCTGTAACAATTTTATAAAGTTAATGGTTTTGTTGTTATTTAAGTTAAAAGATTTTTAACTTCCGCCATTTTGGAGAATTAAAAAGCAGCCTAAATGATACTATAAGTATATTTTCTTTTTAGCCAATAAAGACGTGTACAAAGTTTGGTTTCTGTAGCTTAAACAGTTCTTGAGATATAATGATTTTTGTAAAAAATACAAAATAGCGGCTAGCAGCTAAACGAAAAGGATTTTTCGGCAAAGTTAATAGGAATTTTTTTGTTTATTTTGATGAGTACCATCATCCCTTGAAGTTTGTCTCCAACTTTAATGAACACCCTGTAAATATAAATTTTATAATGACTATTGTTTTTGGCCTCTGGAAACCTAAACACGAAAAAATAACATGGTCCCGAGCTTAAGTATTGCCATGAGACCTACCGTAATAGCTTCTTCCCTATGAGAAATTTGCTAAAATGTTCTTTGGTTTTTATAATTAATCACATTGTTAGTAGCTCCAACAGTGAACATAAATACAACAATACATTGAGTCCTTCGGCACTTATTCAATAGACATAAATATATAAATGTAGTATAGTAAATAGTAATATATGTTATATAGCCTATATGTATAAAAATCTACTCCATTTGGAGGTTTATGTTACTATTTGGTGAAAAATAAATTTTTTACTCACTTAACACATGGAAATCCATCCTTATAAAATGTTCTAGGTCCATGGCATTCTATATATGGAAGAACGGTGCATAAAACTTTTGCTTTCTCTACGTCTTCATATCGGTAATTTCCAAACTAAAACATAAAATTCAAACAAAATCATTGAAGGTGTAGTTAACTTAGTTAATCAGTCTTAATATGTGTAATTATTATTAATAAGTAAACTAAAATATTGGAGTTTCATTCTATTAAAGAAAAAATGTGTTTTTTAGCAAATTTCCCATAGGGAAGAAGCTATTACCGTAGGTCTCATAGCGAGACTTAAGCCCGGGACCATGTTATTTTTTCTTCTTTAGGTGCCCAGAGACCAAAAACAATAGTCGTTAAAATTTATATATATATATATATATATATATATATATATATATATGTGTCTGTGAACACGATAACTCTCGTAAAAGTGGTCCGATCGAGACCAAATTTGGTAGAAACGTGTATTTCTGCAATAGCTCGGACGAGTTCGTAATCCAGACATATCGGTCAATGGGAACGGGTAGTTTGGGGGGGTTTTGTACCCCAAAATTGGGTTTTTTGCGTTTTTCATATGTAATTTAAAAAATTTTTAGATTTTATCTTTCACCATTAGAATCAGCTTAAAAAACTACACAATTTAGTTTCTTAAAATTTTTCTCTATCTCCAACGGTTACTGAGATATAAAAAAATCTAAACACAGTACGTTGTATTTTGAGGCTCCAATGTTAATCTTATGGAGGTTAAGGAAAAATTAATTTTTTACTTATTAACCAATATTTTTGGATAAAACTTTATATTTAGCTTTATGTGGTTGGGACCCATATGTTTATGCTAAAAAATCACAGTTTATGTGTTTATCATGGCAGCAAACCTGCATACTCTTTTCCCATGTTAATCATATGGAGAATAGCCAAACTCCTTTATTTATGGACAGATGTTGATGAAAGTTGGTATAAATGTTAAAAATAAAATTTTTTGATGGTATAAATGCCTACTCTCAATGTTCCTCATAGCAGCAAACCTGCTCACTCTTTCCCATGTTAATCTTATGGAGAATAGGCAAATGATTTTCACGTTTATCGACAGATTTTGACCAAACTTGTCATATATTATTATTATTATATTATTGATTTTGAAATTGCTTCTGATGTACTGCAGACATTTGTCTTTAGGTGCCCAGTGTCCAAAAACAGTAGTCGTAAAATTTTATATATATATATATATATATATATATATATGTGTCTGTGAACACGATAACTCTCGTAAAAATGGTCCGATCGAGACCAAATTTGGTAGAGACGTGTATTCCTACAAATGCTCGGACGAGTTCGTAAACCAGACATATCGTTCAATGGGAACGGGTAGTTTGGGGGGGTTTTGTACCCCAAAATGGGTTTTTTGCGTTTTTCATATGTAATTTAAAAATTTTTTAGATTTAATCTTTCACCACTAAAATCAGCTTAAAAAACTACACAATTTAGTTTCTTAAAGTTTTTTTCTATCTCCAACGGTTACCGAGATATAAAAAATCTAAACACAGTACGTTGTATTTTGAGGCTCCAATGTTAATCTTATGGAGGATAAGGAAAAATTAATATTTCACTTATTAACCAATATTTTTGGATAAAAATTTATATTTAGCTTTATGTGGTTGAGGTTCATCCATTTATGCTTAAAAATCATAGTTTATGTGTTTATCATGGCAGCAAACCTGCATACTCTTTTCCCATGTTAATCATATGGAGAATAGGCAAACTCCTTTATTTATGGACAAATGTTGATGAAAGTTGGTATAAATGTTAAAAATAAATGTTTTTGAAGGTATAAATGCCCACTCTCAGTGTTCCTCACAGCAGCAAACCTGCACACTCTTTCCCATGTTAATCTTATGGAGAATAGGTAAATAATTCTCATGTTCATTGACAGATTTTAACCACTTGACTTGTCGTATATTATTATTATTATATTATTGATTTGGAAATTCGCTGAGTACGCAGGTCTGCTGCGACGGGGATATTTTTTTTTAGCGAATTTCCCATAGGGAAGAAGCTATTACCATAGGTCTCATGGCAAGAGTTAAGCCTGAGACCATGTTATTTTTTCTTCTTTAGGTGCCCAGAGACCAAAAACAATAGTCGTTAAAATTTATATATATATATATATATATATATATATATGTGTCTGTGAACACGATAACTCTCGTAAAAAAGGTCCGATCGAGACCAAATTTGGTAGAGACGTGTATTCCTACAAATGCTCGGACGAGTTCGTAAACCAGACATATCGGTCAATGGGAACGGGTAGTTTGGGGGGGTTTTGTACCCCAAAATGGGGTTTTTTGCGTTTTTCACATGTAATTTCTAAAAATTTCTAATTTTATATTTCACCATTGGAATCAGCTTAAAAAACTGCACAATTAAGCTCCTTAAAGTTTTTCTCTATCTCCAACGGTTACCGAGATATAAAAAAATCTAAACACAGTATGTTGTATTTTGAGGCTCCAATGTTAATCTTATGGAGGATAAGGCAAAATTAATATTTCACTTATTAACCAATATTTTTGGATAAAAATTTATATTTAGCTTTATGTGGTTGAGGTTCATCCATTTATGCTTAAAAATCATAGTTTATGTGTTTATCATGGCAGCAAACCTGCATACTCTTTTCCCATGTTAATCATATGGAGAATAGGCAAACTCCTTTATTTATGGACAAATGTTGATGAAAGTTGGTATAAATGTTAAAAATAAATGTTTTTGAAGGTATAAATGCCCACTCTCAGTGTTCCTCACAGCAGCAAACCTGCACACTCTTTCCCATGTTAATCTTATGGAGAATAGGTAAATAATTCTCATGTTCATTGACAGATTTTAACCACTTGACTTGTCGTATATTATTATTATTATATTATTGATTTGGAAATTCGCTGAGTACGCAGGTCTGCTGCGACGGGGGTATTTTTTACTTCTGATGTCTTCGCCACAATCGGTTGATTGGGGAATCGTCCATGTTCTTCCCTTCAGTCTGGGGTCTTTGCGAAGTGAGCTCTGTTTTTGGCCTACTTTAAGAGTTGGAATGTATGTTCTTTAATGTATTCATTTAAGCAGTAATATACTATGTGTTAGGTATTTTTTTAATTTGTGGTAAAAAGTGTTGTAATTGGCTATTGATTTAATGTTGTCTGGCAATAAATTAAAGAACAATGATCCCGCATATTGCGGGGTGTTACTGAGTTTATTTAATTTATGTTGGGGGAGGTCGAAATTGTTTTTGGTGCGAGGATGTATAGGGAGATCACAGTAAAGCTCCACAGAGTGCTCCAGAGTGCAGTACTCCACAAAGAGAGGCCTGCAGTGTTCCAGTGAATTTTTCCCATATATCGCTCTGACCGTTTTTTTTGTATTATTAGAACTCTGTCCAGATTTTTTTGTGCTGTGGATCCCCATGCAACGATGCCATAACGCAGATGGGATGCAAAGAGAGAGTGGTAAGCCACAAGGGCAGTCTTCTCGGAGGTTATACTCCTAATTCTTCTTACGACAAACAATGCTGTTGATAGTTTTTTACAAAGGAAGTCAATGTGGTGCTGCCAATTTAGGTTCTGATCTACTATTATTCCCAGATATTTAGTGAAGTTTTGTGTTGGAATAGTGACTCCAGTCCAGTCTTCTTTATTTTTATTTCTATTGTTTGGGGTGAATGAGATGTGGGCTGTTTTTGATGCATTTACACTAAGGTTAAGGGAATTGCAGATTGTTGTAGCTGTAGTTAGGGCTGTGTTGATTCGATGACTATTGTTGGTGTTGCGTTCAGTTGGTATGATGATAGTGGTGTCGTCCGCGAATAAAATGCATTTTTGAAGGTTGTCAAGCTGTTTTGGAAGATCATTAATGTATATGATGAAGCACAAGGGTCCAAGAATCGATCCCTGTGGAATTCCTCTTGAGGTTGTTCTGAAAGAAGATCTGGTGTTGGTGATCATATCTCCTTGCTGGTGTTCTAGTTCTACATACTGCATTCTGTCCGAGAGATAGTCTTTGATCCAATTTAGGGCGTTACCACAGATTCCAATTTTTTTAAATTTTGAGGTTAATATGTTCCAATCTATTGTGTCGAAGGCTTTTTGAAGATCTAGAAAAAGACCTGATGCTGTTTTTTTATCTTCCCAAATAAGGGCTATTTCTTGACACAGTTTTGCAATTGCTGTATTGGTACTGTGGTCCTTCCTGAAACCATGCTGGGAAAATGTGATTAAGTTGTTAAGTTCCAGGTGTGAGATAATTTGGTTATATATGGCTCGTTCAACAAGTTTGGATATTGTAGGTAAATTAGCAATCGGTCTATAGTTCGTTGTGTTATGTCTGTCACCTTTTTTGAATATGGGATAAATTTTTGCAATTTTGAGATTGGAGGGTACTATTGCTTGGTATATGGAGCTATTTATGATATGGAGTATTGGTTTCGATATTTCATTTTTACAATATTTTACTATTTTTCCTGTAATGTCGTCGAATCCAGAAGAATTTTTGGAGTTGAGTTTGTCAAGAAGCCCTTCCATTTCCTTATCTGTTATAAGGCTAAAATTCTTTAGTTGTGGTATATCATCAGGTATCTCAGCATCTCCATACATTGCATCCCGCTCCTGAAATGTTGTTGGCTGTGTGAAGAATTTATTAAAAATGTTCGCGACATGATATGGGTCAGTGATCAATTTATTGTCTTTTACTAGAACAATTCTGTCCTGTCTCCCAATGACTCCCCCTCTTTCCTCATTGATTGTCCTCCACAGTTCCTTATTTTTGTCTTCAGCCTGTAGAATTTTGTCGGATATGTGCTTACGTTTTTTTCCCTTACATCTAGGTCATAATTCTTCTTAACATTTAGGTAATGGTTTTATGGTGTTCTAATCCTGTTATTTTGTACTTTTCCTGAGTTTCTTGCATTTGGGTTTTTAATTTCAGAGTGTCATTATCCCAAAAAATATGATTTTTTGAAGTAGAAATCTTTTTCACTTGCTTCGGCATAATTTGGTCGATGGCTAATCTCATGATTTCCAGAAAGTTGTTATATTTTTTTTCAACCGTGGTGGGTCTGTAGACCGCAGTCCAGTCTGTGTTATTAAGGTAGAGTTTAAGTTTGTTTAGGTTATATTTTGAGAAATTTCTTGTAGTTTTGTACGTTGCTTTAGCATGATTAATTTTGACTATAATTTTGCATAGGATGGAGCAATGGTCAGAAATGGCGTTAGGGTGGATGGTTGAAGCTATATCTTTAGGTAGTATATTAGTGTAACATCTGTCAATACTTGAGGTGGTGGTTGGTGTTATTCGTGTTGCGAGAATGTCAACAATTCTGCATCCATATTCTTTGAGAAGGTTTGTGAGATCCTTAATGCTCTGTCCTCAGGTTTGAGAATATTAAAGTTTGCATCACCTATGATGATAAATTTATTATTTTTTGAGTGGTGGTGCTGCAATATATGGCCTAGCTTGGTCAGAAAAAATGTTCTCTGTTCTGGTATCTGGTGACCTATAAGTGCCAATTAGTATTAATTTTTTATTTTTTTATTTAATATTCAGGGCTATTGTCTCAAATGATTGTTCCTCAGGTTCATATGGTTCCTTTAAAATAATGGTTTCAAAATTACTGTTGTTAATTTTACACTTACATAAACAGCTATGCCACCCCGCAAATTGTGGCAAAATTGTGCTATTAATCTATAGCCTGGTATATTTACTTGATACAACTGTTCTTCTCTATGTCCGTGTTCTGAGATAATTAATAAGTCTGGTTGGTATTTGTTAATTTCAATTTTTAGCCTATCAATTTTGCCTTGAAGGCCTCGTTGTATATTCAAGTGAAATATTTTTAGAAAGTTATAAGTTTTATTATTAATTTGTTTACTGTTTTGAACATTCTTATGACCTAGATGCTTTAGTGTTGTAGATGAGTCTAATTGATGTTGTGAACAGGGGCTGCGTCCTCGTTTGGGTTCAATGGGCTGTGTGTCAATTCATTTTCGCTAACCGGTGTTAGTAGGTGTAGCACTCTTTCTGTTAGCAGCTTAGATCCCTCGTTGTTAAGGTGTAAGCCATCCCAGCTCAAATGATTTTTTGTCAAGGTGTTGGTGTTGTCGAAGTAGTTTATTTTGAGTTCCTGGCACATGTACGCGATTGCCTTATTTGTTTCCTCAATGAACCTGTCATTGCAATCCTCTCTAGGTGGATGGAACCTATGTACCACTTAGTATTGGGGAAGCGTTTAATATTAGCCTCAACAGTAAGCCACAGAGGGCGCATAACATGATTGGGAGTCTTAGAGGATGGAACGTTATTTGTACCTATGTTTATTAACACCTTTTCAGGTAGCCTATCTTGGTTTACCAAGAATTTGCTTACATCCTGTATTTTTCCGTCAGGGATTATTTTCATATTTGCTTTTAGTTTACTTGTTGCTGGCAATATTCTTTTTACTCCTCTTATGAGCGAGTCACCAATGATAAGTGGGCTGTCAATGTGGGTTTCCGATTGGGACACGCAGGGCCTCCTCTCCCCTGACTCCTCCGGTTGTTCCCGGTAGTTCGGTCTGGTAATTCTAGTCTGTGTCCTGTCCAGCTCCGCCTTCTCCCCTCCTGTGCCTCTTTCCTCCCCGCCTTTGCCCTCAATATCCATATTCCGAGTATGATTACTGTCCGATTTCACCCCAGATGGCCCACGCTTCCACTGCAGTTACCTGGTGAGGCTTGGGTAGATTCGGTAGGCTTAGATATCTCATAGATCATGTTTTCCAATTTATAAATCACCTGTGTCTTTTTTACCACTATCTCAGATAGTCTAGTGTTTTCGGACTTCATGGAATTCAACTCCTCCTTCAGCATGCCTATGTCCTCCAAAAGTACATTAACGATTTCATCAAACTGTTTAGTTTGCACATTGTCATGTTGCTTACTTATTCTAAGTGTAAGACAGTGTTTGCACACCCATGTCATCTTAAAATTACTATTCTCACTTAATTTGTCATACTGTTCATCACTCACATATACACATTGATTGTGATACCAATTATTTCCTCACACTCACAAGAAAGCGCCTTATCATTATCATTAACTATCTCATTACATATAGGGCATAAAAGGGTTGTATCATTGTTAGGCAACACGTCTTGACTAATATGACCTCTGTCATTATTTTTTGCCTTAGGCCCATTGCTTTTCTTGATATTTTTTGGAGCCATCTGTGTTTTCTATAAGGCTAGGTTGAGTAGAATAGATTGGGGTTAGGTTGGCAGACTAGGGTATAATGTATAATTTTGCTGTAATGGGAAGCAAATGTTGTTGTCCTAGTGTGTTGTGTTGACTAGCCTAGATTAATTATAGTGTGTTTTTATGTTTGTGTGTGTGGACAATCTTGTTGGTCGATGAAAAGAGAAAGGTGTGATACTAGTATGATGAAAATAAATAAGAATAAAATAAGTTTGGGTTGATCCTACCTTATGTTAGTGTATGAGCTCACTTCAAATTTAGCGCCGTCTGCTATACGAAGTTGACAGATGGCAATATGTGTTGGTACTCCTGGAGTGTCTTCCAAACTTCACTCCCAAGATTCAGTTTGGTAAAGTTGAAATTCAATTTTTAAAATGCCGCCATTTTGGAGCTTCAAAGTGTTTATGAATAAATTGATCATAAATTTCCTAAAACTTGATTTTGCTGTTTATGAAGCACTTTAATATGATTTACACTGATTAAGTTTGAGAATTTATCTCAAGTTTCACTCAAATACGCTTGTAAATAGTTTAGAACTGACTAGTAAAAACCGATGTGGAGCTGCTCGGGCTGTTCGTAAGCGTCACTTGGCTGGTCACTGTATTTAGCGATTAAAATCGATTTACACTATTCCCAATCAATGCCTATATATTTAATCTTAGGAAAATAGTTCGCACAACTATTTAATTAGCTCTAATTCGTCAAATTTATAGGAAAACCACTGTTAAAATGGAAAATTAGTCCGACCAACTAAGATTTAAAAGTCTAACTCTGGGCTCAGTCCTGCCAACCTCCTAGCCCTGCTGGCCTAGAAGTAAATAAATTATGCCTGGTTTAAATCCAATGGCAGGTGAATTGTCACCTCCATCAAGCCTAAGGTACTGAATGTCGGTTGCTGGCCCAACATTCAACAATTTACGAAACAAAAAAGAAGAGTTTAATAATTCCTCAATATTCCAAACAATTCACAAAATAGAAACCGCCCAATCTGACAACCATGTAAATTCTTACGAAAACCAGGAACAACACCACACTCAAAACTTGGAAAACTCCAACCCCTACTATTAATCCTCACACCAGCAGCCAACAGTGAAAACGCCAGTGAACAAAACGAACCCCCACTGTACAGCTGTCACATTGCGGGAGTGACCAGTGATAGTGAATGACTAGTTTTATTTAGTTAATTAATGTGTTTTAATTTTCAGATGATACTACAAATGTGGCAATATACGTATAAAATACACCACAGCCTAAAAAACATAGGCAACAAACAAAGGTAATATAATTTTTTTTTATTTCAATAAGGCCTACAATAGCATCAACAGAAAGCAAATATGGACATATCTGAGGGAAATGGGAATCCCAAACAAATTAGTTTGAGACATTTTATTTTATTTTATTTTTATAAAACATTATAAAAGAATTTATTTTTACATTTAATTTTTATTTAACATTTTATTTTTAATAAAAACAACTCGGGCCTATGCACAGACCATTCTAGGTCCATGTAGGCCATTTCCTACTTTTTAAGTTATTTTTCTTATTTTATTATTATGTCTACGAAAAGATTTTTTAAAATTTTGTTTATAATTCTAACATTAAAATATACCCCCGTCGCAGCAGACCTGCGTACTCAGCGAATTTCCAAATCAATAATATAATAATAATAATATATGACAAGTTTGGTCAAAATCTGTCGATAAACATGAGAATTTTTGCCTATTCTCCATAAGATTAAAATGGGAATGAGTGAGTAGGTTTGCTGCTGTGAGGAACACTGAAAGTAGCCATTTATACCATCAAAAATTTTATTTTTAACATTTATACCAACTTTCATCAACATCTGTCCATAAATATAGGAGTTTGCCTAATCTCCATATGATTAACATGGGAAAAGAGTATGCAGGTTTGCTGCCATGATAAACACATAAACTATAATTTTTTAGCACAAGTGTATGGATCTCAACCACATGAAGCTAAATATCAAGTTTCATCCAAAAATATTAGATAATAAGTGAAAAATTAATTTTTTTTAATCCTCCATAAGATTAACATTGGAGCCTCAAAAATACAACGTACTGTGTTTAGATTTTTTTATATCTCGGTAACCGTTGAAGATAGAGAAAAACTTTAGGGAACTTAATTGTGTAGTTTTTTAAGCTGATTCCAATGGTGAAATATAAAATTAGAAATTTTTAGAAATTACATGTGAAAAACGCAAAAAACCCCATTTTGGGGTACAAAACCCCCCCAAACTACCCCTTCCAATTGAGCGATATGTCTGGATTACGAACTCGTCCGAGCATTTGTAGGAATACACGTCTATACCAAATTTGGTCTCGATCGGACCATTTTTACGAGAGTTATCGTGTTCACAGACACACACACACACACACACACACACACATATATATATATATATATATATATATACACATATATATTTGATAATGGACTGAGTTCTGAAACATGTTGTGAATTTTTAAATAAAATAATTTCTCACACAAAAAAAAGGGTACTAAGTTATGCATAATTATTTAATACATATATATATATATATATATATATATATATATATTTTAACGACTATTGTTTTTGGTCTCTGGGCACCTAAAGAAGAAAAAATAACATGGTCCCGGGCTTAAGTCTCGCCATGAGACCTACGGTAATAGCTTCTTCCCTATGGGAAATTCGCTAAAAATGTGCACAGTTTAATTTGTAATATATTTGTTTTTTTTTGGAATAAATCTGATTTTGACATGTTTGACATGTTTTGACATGTTTGAGATGAACTGCCCCATTGAGCAGTTCAAACATATTAGCTTTTGCAGAAGATGTGACCTTATTAGCAGTGGATGCTGATGGCCTAAAAACTCTTGCAGAGACTAATTATAGAAGCTAGAAAAGTAGGCTTATAAGTTAGGGAAGAAAAAACAAAATACCTTATAGTTAGACAACACTTGGATTTTTTGGAGATTTTGATAACGCTCTTCAAGTTAGAGATTGTAGTTTTGAAAGGACTAAAGAGTTTAAATACTTAGGAGTGACCATAGACCACAAAAATAGAAAATAAATAGAGATAAATGCCAGACTGTTACATGAAAATGAATGTTATTGGGCTCTTAAAAACATTGCTGAAAATTAGGTTTCTGTCAAGAAACCCCAAAGCAAAACTTTACAAGACTATAATAAAACCGATAGTACTCTAAGGTTCAGAGACCTGGACATTAACAAAGAACCAAGAGAAGAAAATTATAGTTTTTGAAAATAAAATTCTCAGAACTATCTATGGTCCCATCAATAAAAATGGTGTGTGGAGAATTAAAACAAATAAAAACTGAGGGTAATGTACACAGATCCGGACATAATAGTCCAAATAAAGAGTAAGAGGCTAAGATGAGCTAGCCATGTAACGAGAAGAGAGTAGGTACAATGCAGAGAATGGTATTGGACAATCTACTTCAAGGAAAGCTAAGAGCAGAGGCGGATTGGATGGAAGACAGGGAAAGATGGAGACTTATTGTTGGCGAGGCCAAAAACCTACTGAGGTTTGAGTGCCCACATAGTTAAGGTAAGGAATGGTGGGTAACAAGTCTTTGGATAGCCAATACTGATGAGTTTTAACTTCTGAATTTGCCAATACTGAGTCTGAATTTGGACAATCCAAGCTCAGAGTGTAGTAAAATACAGTGGAACCCATCATAACCATCCTTAGTTTTTTTGTTCCTTGGAATATCCGGCCGCTTCCTTGAAGATATATCAAAATGTATTTCCCATGGCTTACAAACAAGTAACATTTACGAACAGGTAAAGTATGCACTCGCTTCTGCTATTCAACCACTCTCACGGTTTTCGGAGATAACTTCTCAGTTGTGCTTCTGTCTAGTTTTAAAGGCCAGATTTCACCAAAAACTATAACTGCCAACCTAACCTAAAGAGGTTATCCTACAGGGATCACGTTAAAGTGTTAGCAATCAAGAGCCACTTATTATTTTTAGCTCTACTGGAAAGATGGTCTGTATTTTTTGCATTCAACTACAACAAAGATTATTTTTCCACAAAACTATTCAAACTTCTTTATTAATTGTTCGTAAAAGTTTCATTAGTTTGTAGCTTGTCACTCATAACATGTACTATTTTTTAGGTTAAGTTTAGTAGTTCACTTCAGCCCAATGTCAACACAATTCATCATCACCTTGATTTACTCTGAATTCTTGATTAAATTTTGTAAAGAGACAGAAATAGAAAGTTTTATCTGAGCGACGATAAAAAACCTTTTCATAGATTTGAATAGAAATTTCATAGAAACCTTTTCTATGAAATTGTTCAAGAAGCTTTGTGTTGATTTTATAAGCGTGTGTATTTTTGCCAATAACAATCAGTCTTAAAACCCTCATTATGACTATATTTATCAACTGAATATAATTGCATTACATTATCATTAATGTTATAAATGTATAAATTATCATTTTAAATGATAGGTTAAATGATGATAGGTAAATGATAGGTTGGTTTATCCAGACAAATCGTTATCCGCCCAAGAGCTCGGTCCCGAGGTGGCAGGATATGAGGGTTCCTACTGTAGGTCTTGGGTAACTTAACATGTGTCCCTGGTTAGTATCTGTGATGGATGCAGAATCTTGTCAAAGTGAATGAAACCCCTATTCAACATACGCCGAAAGTAGACTTTTTCTGGCAAGTAAGGAACTGAACGGAACCAAAAAATAAGAGATAAAACCTGAGGCTGAACTGTTTCAATGATTTGCCCAAGCAGTTAAAAACATGGAAACTCAGAAGGGAACTGGATTCTGCAAGGTGCCTGTTTTGATTGTTAACAAGGCATTTGTTGCTTACATAGAACCTTGTCCATGTGAGTTAAAAAGATCATAGAGTCTGTAAGGAGCCAACACAGGAATCTCAAAAGGCAATCAGTGCCTGTTAGGCCCCTTTCGCAAGACCTCGAACGGCACTATATGATTGCGAGATGGAAAAAGAAATCGTCTCTATCTCTTAAGGGTATAAAGATGAGAAAATTCACAAAAAGCTTTAGGGATTTAACCTAGCTCAGAAGAAACTGATTGATATGCAATAAAGTATGACATTGCATGTGCATGGCTGAGGAAACAGAAAAGTCGAATGAAAGTACTCGGAGTCAGAACTACAGTAGAGCTGTTAAGATGAATCAAAATACTAGGAACGGTTCCGGAACGGAACAGAAACCTGTTACACCGAGCAAAACACTGGAAAAGTCCCGTAATGGCGTCGCTAAATCTGACGCTAACTTATCGACCAGCGTGAAGCAAGCGGACCTGAGACCTGTCGAAGACCAAGAAAGTAGTTCTTGTTTGGAGAATTCTTCGCTTACTGTAAATATTCAGGAAAATCAAATTGAAGATGAAAATTGGACTGAAGTTAAACCCAAAAAGAGAGAAAATTCGTCATTGAAGTCGAGCGAGGAAAGAAACAAACATAGAAATAGTAAGGTACTTGGCACATTGAAAGTTGTGGATCAATCCGCCAAGCTTACGTCTGCTGTTGTTTCGAGGAAGGCATGGTTGTTTGTCTCCAGAGTTAGCTTGAATGCCACTAATGAAGATATTAAAACCCATATTCGTTCGCTCTGTGACAGTGATGTAATGTGTGAGGAGTTGCAAACGAAGTTTCCTGATTACAAGTCTTTCAAAGTTGCAGTTCAAGAAGAAAAAAAAGAAGAGCTACTGAATCCTAACGTTTGGCCTGAAGGTATACTGGTAAGCACCTACTCTTTCAGGAACAGAAATAACTATAGGCCTAAGAATAATTTTTTAGGACATCGCAGGGCTTCACAAATCCCATCATAACAGTTGAGCCTACATCAGAACCTCCCAATAAGTTAAAATCCTCTCAATAAGGACTATGTAATATAGCATTTTTAAATGTTCAGTGTCTTAGATCTAAACTAAATCTGACCTCTATGTTTTGTAGTGATTTCAATGTTGACATTCTCTGTGTTAGTGAGCACTGGCTTACATCTGAAGAGAGCAAATTTTATTTGAATATTGAGGACTTGAGCCTACAATCAATATATTGTCGCTCACGCCGTATCCACGGCGGTGTTGCTATATACACTTCACAGGCCTTTGTGATCAAAAGTCTTGATCTGAGTAACTATTGTGAGGAGCTGCACATTGAAGTAACTGGGATTGAATTAGTTGGGAACTCTACAATACTACTCAATATTTACAGATCCCCTAATGGTGTTTTGGACATATTTTTCAACAAGTTGGATGCTTGCTTGTCATGCCTGAGTGTTCTCAGGAAGACCATTATTATTGGTGGTGACTTCAACATCCCCCTGAATGTTGACGATCTACGCTCTCGAACATTTGTGAACCTTCTTCGAGCTCATGGACTCTTCGTTTCAAATCTTGCTGCTACAAGAGGGGAAAATTGCTTGGACAGCGTGGCCACTAACTTGGATGTGTGGAGGTATGACGTTCTGGTGACGGAACCCTTGGTTGCTGACCATGCTGCGGTGATCTTCATGACTGACATTTCTGGGGTGAGTGAGACTTCCTCTTTTCCTAGTTGGCATCTCGAATATACTAGAAGTTCTAGAATAATTAAGGAGGAACTTTTTCCTAGTCTAAAGTTTCAATTATCTATGGTGAACTGGAATCAGTTGCTAGTTGGACCAGACCCTGAAGCAAACTTTAACATTTTCTTTGAATTTGTAAATGACACATTTAACTCTTTTTTCCCTTGTAAAACAAAGAAGATTAGTAATAGGCCTAGATCTGGTACTCGTAAAGCCAAAACAAACAGCAATGCATGGTATACACAAGAACTTTCAAGATACAAGGCAAGGGTTTTGTGTGTTAGGGACTATTTCTTAGCTGCCAGTGATAACCTGGAGAAGGAGAACTTACGTCTCCTCTACAACAAGTTAAAGAGCAATTATAAAACTATGGTTGATGCAGCAAAAAAGAAGGCAAATGTAGCTTTTATAGAAAAGGCTCTTAACCCATGCAAAGCGGCTTGGAACCTTGTCAATATGAATCGGGGTAAGACTAAAGAAAGTGTTGTCTCATGCGAGGCCAGCCCTGATGAATTCAATTCATACCTTCTAGGTAACATCGAAAAACTAGTTTCTGCCATTCCACCGGCGGGATTTAATCCTGTTGATGCTGTGCCTCAGAGAGATGTGCTGCTGGACCGTTGGAAGGAGGTGACTCCAGCAGGAATCGTTAGAGTTGTCTCGAACTATAAGCCCTCTCGTAGCCCTGACATATACGGGATGAGCTCAGTCTTCCTGAAGGCCATTATTAGGGAAATCGCTGAACCTTTGGCTACTGTTATCAACGACTGCTTGAGTGCAGGGTTATTTCCGAGCCTTATGAAAGTCTCACGTACCGTTCCTATTTACAAAAAGGGGGAACCCTCTAGTATGGGAAGCTACAGGCCAATTTCGATCATCCCCATATTTGGCAAAGTGATCGAATCAGTTATGAAGGATCAGTTGGTCGGTTTCTTTGAGGAGAATAAACTCTTTTCGGACTTACAGCACGGCTTTAGGCTAAATAGGTCAACTGTGTCAGCCGCATTGGAACTCATCTCTAGGGTCCAGTCAGGTTTTGAGTCTGGTGACGCCATATCCCTAACGCTTTGTGATATAAGCAAGGCTTTTGATTGCATACCGCACGACGTCTTGCTGGGCAAGCTTGGGCACTACGGTGTGGGTGGAGCAGTGTTACGATCCATTGGATCATATCTGGATGGCAGGCAACAGGTCATCTCTCTGGGAGGAGCTCAGTCTCAGGCTCTAGGTGTGCCTTACGGAGTCCCACAGGGCTCGGTAATGGGTCCTGTACTTTTTTTAGTGGCCATTAATGATCTGGAGCTACGGGGATCGGCTTTGAGATTTGCAGACGATACCACCATTTTTGCGTCTGGACCCAATGTGGCGGCCGCTCTCCTGGAGGCAGAATATCTGTTCAATGAAGCTAAGGCCTGGTTCATTGCCAACAAGTTAATGTTAAACCAAGATAAGACCCAGAGGCTTCTTTGTACCCTGAGTACCAATTTTAACGGAGACCAGTCGAGTGTTAACCTTCTGGGCTTTAACATCGACCATAAACTAAACTGGGCTGACCATATCTCGGCAACTTGTAAAAGACTGGCCAGAGTGGCTTTTCTTTTGAAAAAATTGACCAGACTGGTAACTGAACACTATTTGCTGGTAGTCTACCACGCTCTTTTCCATAGTGTGCTGAGTTATGGGTTACTTGTATGGGGTCACGCCTCTGCCGTCCAAGATGTTTTGCTGGTTCAAAAAAGAGCTGTAAGGATTTTAACCTCCAGTGCATACCTTGAACATTGCAAGCCGCTCTTCTTGAGGACTAGGATCTTGACAGTGTATGCCCACTATATCCTGGTCTGTGCTGTCTATGTACATTCAAACTTACAACTGTTCAACAGAAGGGAAAATTTTCACAGCCACAGGACGAGACGGTGCCAGGATCTTGACGTCCCTTTCTGTAGACTCTCGAGGACAAGGGATTCGTTCCCAGCACTTGCAGTCAAAATCTACAACCATCTGCCTCGGGGAATTAAAAACCTGGACCCAAAGGAGTTCAAGCTAAAACTGAAACACTGGCTTGTTGGTAAGCCTTATTACAGATTAGAGGAGTTTTTTGAAGAGGCTATCCCTAATATAATCTAGCCTCTATTGGATAGCCTGTACCCAGCTCTAGCTACCGCCATAGTCTAATGTATATTTTGTAAATACTCTAACAAATATTGTATATAAGTAATTGTAAATATTTTAACGCAACCAATCCGGCTCCGCTGGTCTCGGTGAAGAGGAAGGTAATTATTCAGGTAATTATTCAGAAACTATAGGTCCTGAGGAGTGCTTAGTCATGTTACCAAACCATTTCCCAACAGGCCAAAAATAGCCATGGCTGGGCTAGACTACTCCCAAGAGTAGTGAGGAAAAGAAGAGGAAGGGAGACTCCGGGGGAAAAAAGGTTTTTACTAAAGAAAGGCAGGGCACTAAAACCAAAATCGAATAGGCATATCAAGGATGACCAACAAGTGACCAAACCCTGCAAGCTCCAGCAGGTCCAAAGATTGACCTACCTGAGGATTCGTAGTACAATGCTCTCATGCCCTATGGCAGCACTGGGTGGTTCCTTCAAGGTGACCATCTGACGTTGACAAAGGTGGCCGCCATACCCATATCCTATCCGGACAAAAAACTTTCTGGGGAAAAGCTTTTTCTGTTTCAAGACATGCTGCGGTCCCTGGTATTCGAACAGGTAGGGGAGGTTGGTCCCCTCAAGATCCCACAATAATAAAACGGAGGCTTTTATAATTGCCTCTGGTGAAGATGTGACAAAGTTTTTGGCCAAGAGGATTTCATTCTTTGCAGTAATTTTTCTCCTATCACACCACACACTCACACCAATAGCCATTGAAATTATAACCATTTAATATGGAAAATTTTTATTAGGTCTAATAAACAGACCCTATTGCAGTACTTTTTTGGCCTTTACGACCTTTTCGTGCAAACAATTACTAAAACATATATTTCTTCGCTATGAGACATCCTATTTACCTGAATCTTACAGTAAATTGAAAGGTAATAGTAAAACTACAGGATAGGCTAGGCTACAGTCCACTTGAGTTCTTCATTTTACAAGTGACGAAAACACAAAAAACAAAACTATACATGGTAGATTATTGCAAAAATAAGCCATAAAAAGTACCAATGAGAACCACAAATACGGTCAAAATAAATTTGTTCACTATTTATTCATATCATTACATCCTATTTATGACCAAAATAACCTAGAAACATAACAATTACAAACTGAGCGGACAACAGTAACATTGCGAATCAACAGGTGATTTGATGCCTCACTTCAAACTATCTCTGACTCTCTTGTGTTGTAAATACATAAAAAAATTAAAAATTACACATTATACAGACCACTAAGTCCTGAAAGCGCCAAAGAGTCAAACTAGTTTGATACACTGCCGAGGGAGGCAGCACATGATGGGTCAACACTCGCGTGTGACTTATATGCAGACGACACCACCCTGTACGCAAAGGGAAAAGATCTAATAGCACTACAGGACGATACGAACAACCTTTTGGAAGCTGCCAAGACATGGTTTATCAACAACAGACTCTTGATCAACAATGACAAAACTCAGAGATTGACCTGCACGCTTAAGCCATCAGTGCTACCCAACGACCCTGTCAAGCTTCTAGGTTTTTGGCTAGATCAGAAGCTGAACTGGAATTATCACATCAGCCAGGTTAGTGTCAAACTCTCTCGTGTGCTGTGCCTGTTGCGGAAGCTGAAAACCCTGGTTACACGACCGCATCTGTTGATGATTTACCATGCGCTGTTTCATAGCCACATTATGTATGGCATTGTCTTGTGGGGGCACTCTCCTGCTGCTTCTGCTGTGCTGCTGCTGCAAAAGAAGGCCTTGAGGATCATTACCTCATCTGGCTATCATACCCACTGCCGCCCCATTTTCACAGAGCTGGGGGTACTCACTGTATTCAGTCAGTATGTTCTTAGAACGCTCATACTGCTGAAACAAAACTTAAATACCTTTGAGCTGAGGGGTGTACAGCACGATTACAGCACGCGTAGAGCACGGGACCTGGAAACGCCACGATGCCGCCTGAGTCGTTCCCTGAACTGCTACCCCCAGAGAGCTATCAGAATATTTAACAACTTGCCGCATGCAGTGCGCGAACTGAACTTGAAACAATTCAAGTCAGTGATTCATGATAGCTTGGTTCAAAAGCCGCTCTACAGGCTGGATGAGATGAGCTGGTCAAACTTTATATAAATTATAAGTAAACGGAGGGAAAAATCACGCCCGCCCAAGTTTTTTTATGCGCTTAAGTTTTATGTTTTTATGTATTATGTGTCTTTAAATGTTGAATTTTATGTGTAAATAGTAGTAATATGACGCATTCTATCCGGCTCTGCCGGTCAAAGAAGAAGAAACCAAGTATCAAGTATCAAGTAAGTAAGTATACGGACACTGCAGATATCTTTTGGCTCACGTACGGTGTAGCCTATGTCAAATCGCGTTGAAGGGTGAACTCCATAACAACTAACTTGATGCATGTAATTTCTCACTTTGTTTGTGCATTAATTAATCTGCTTGTACATTAGGTCTACCTTCAAACACCCATGGCCAAGTTCCACTTTTGCTGTATCATTGTCTTGGTGATCTGCTGGCTCTTCACAGTCAATAAATTCCATTGGTCTAAAACAAAAATAATTAACTTAAATAGTAGGCCTATAATAATTTAAAGTACTGTTTATTATTTATTTGTTTGCAAGAACACTGTTTACTGATAAAAATTCCAATATGAAAATAATGTGAATACAAAAAAAAGGTTGAAATTATAGGCCATAGTTAGGGTTATTCAACCAATAAGAACTGAAAAGTAACTAATAATCATGTAAATGAGATACCAACTCTGGTAGGTATTTTTAAAAGGATACATAAGAGTGGAGTAGGAGTGGTGAGTATAACTGATTTTACGCATTGAGAAAGAGAAAGAATATCTAAACATTTGAAAGATAATCCAGCTAGCCTCAACCTTGCAAGCTGACCAATTCGACCAAGAATATAGATTGTGTAACTGCAGTACCGATAAAAAATTATAAAAATATTTTTAATATTATAAAATAAGGGTTCTCACGCAGCCATTGCAAAATCTTTTCTTTGAAAGTATTAAATAGGGACATGAGAAATTTTTTGGGCAGTTTGTTAAGACTTTTTAACTCCAGAATGTCGTATTTTAACTTAGGACATATAAGGTATATCAACTCTAAAATTGTCCCTTGTGTTAAAATCATGAATATTTCTTCTAACAATGTTAGAATTATATTGCTTAAAACTAGTTGACAAAATATTAAAAATATATAAACTTAGGACTAAAAAATTAACGGTTAAAATTCTTAAAATAACAAAAATAGGGCAGCAGTGCTCTCGTGGATTAGCCTTAACCATAATTCTCTGAACCTTTTTTGTATTAACAGCACATCCTTAATGTGAGAGGAATTGTCCCAAAAAATAATTCCATAGGTTGACCTAACAAACTCATAATAGGCTAAGTGGTTTTCAAGTTTTCAAATTGAACAGCATCACACAATCTACAAAATAAAAAAGGTACAATAATAATAGATACTAGAATAAAATTGGCATCTGTCACTATAAATAAATTAATCATTTCCATAATCAAAATAACACACATTTTTAGTTATTGCTTGAATAATTGTTACAAATATTCTACACTCGGAGTATAGAACACGAGAAATATATACATATATCCTCTCTCCGGCCCGACTGTCGGGTGTCTCAGATCTATTGGTTAATTAATCAATAATATTGATTTATATTGAGTTAGACACAGGTGGTTACATAATTTTAACAGTAAACAATTTCATTAGGTAATGCATTCATTTAGGGCCTGTAAAACTAATTGTGCAGGTAGGCCTATTCAAAATGATGGTTAAAAATATGAAATAAAAATAAAATTATTTGTTGCAGTCAACCAAGTAAAAGTAAAGCCTAAATAAAAAAAATTATTATTTCTGGTATTACGTTACTCACAAATAACTGCATTTAACAAGAGGTCCAAGAGGATGATAGTCTGGTGGTTCCTCTGATGATGTGTTTTTATGTTGTGCAGTGCACTGTTCAGCTATAAAATAGAATAAAATAAAAAGTATAACTGGATAAAATTTTATACATGAACTTATCATTTCACATTACAAATGAAATTTCGATCGAACAGTAATAAACGTAGTTTCATAGATTTCTAACCTGGAATGGTTAAGTTCATTCTGTGGTAAACACAAAAATAACTCTACCTGACAGACACTGAACTGTACTTGACATTTTCGTATTCCACATTCCCACTAAACTGGGCTGTTGTTAGAATATTCAATTCAAAGAAAATAATGTAAAAGTGGGCTTTTTCAACACTAACGAACTAAAACCAAAATAATCGACTCGAAGAAATTGGCCAATGAAAGATGAGATCGTAGGATTACTGCTGTTTACGAACTTCACAAAAGCGGTATACTGCTCCAGTCCAGTTCTCTTGTCAGTCTTTAGTGCGTCAGTCTTCTATTTCTCGCTTTTTGTTGTCGATGTACCAGGAATCATCTGTTCATCTGTTTTGATTTTGTTCAGTTCATTTCATACTGCAATAATAATTGCTGTGGCTGAAAATGCTTTGGTTGGTCTGTAGTTTTAGATTTGTAATTTGTATTTTGTCACTGATGAAGTGATGAAACTGTTTTGTAGTGCAAAAACTAACTAATTCTGATTGTTTTATGTGTGTCGTGATATAATAATACAGCAATAAACATGTCAGCAGCACTTACTACACCCATCCGTGGTCCTGGGCAACTTAATTTTAATTTGTCTTCTTCGTCGCTTTGTGAAACTATTGCATCTTCTTCCCAACAAGAATGTCCACTATGTAGCAAGTCTAGAAAGATATTTTATTGTAAAACATGCATTAACAATGGTGACTACTTCAAATCGACTGCTCCTTGTTCAGAGAGGTAAGTTTAAGGAAATTTTATTGAGGTTTCATCCAATACACAACTAGGCTACAATTTATTTAAAAAAAAGAAAATAAAGTGCTAGCCTTTTTTTATGCTAGATGGAAACATAATTTTCTCATGCTATTGGAATTGGATGTAAATATTTTTCAAAAAGACTTGGAATCAAGTCCTTGGAATTAAGTCAAGTATAATAAAGTATTGATCTTTCTTTTTCAAACTATAAGGAAATGTCCAACCCCTAAAATGGAAGAGGTATTTTGTAGTACCATAAGTTAATTCTGATCTTGCATTTCTGCAGATGCCAGTGCAACAACGAAATCAATAAAACATTAACAAAATACATTCCTTTCAACTGAGTTTCATTTCGTCTTAATTTGTAAATCTTACCTACTTTCCACCATTCAAAAAAATCACCAGAGGAATCTGGAGGGTAAAAATTTCGAACACAGTATTCTACAAAACTATTTGAAATCGATCTTAGACTTACTTTTTGCACTTTCTTACAACCTTTAACAATGTTTCTGTCCGCGGAAGAACCCAATTTTGACGTTTCGTACGATTTTAGGCTGAATTATGACACTCTCAAACCATGCCGTCTAGCTAGGGGATCGGGGTTCTGGACGGGGAAAAAATCACTCAAATACACTTATTTCATTCTCTAATAACATAATTAAGAATAAAAACACCACGGAATAGTTTAGTTCCTACGTTTTTGTGGACCGAAATACGACACTCTGCAACATCCAGTTAACATTGAGGCCGGCAGGCATCTGCCTGTTGGGCGGGGGAAAAGGGAAATATTTAAGAATCAGGAATATTATTTTAGGGGATCAGGGATTTTTTTGTCAATAAGTTCTATAACTATAACAGTAGGCCTATATCAAGAAATATTTAAGATACAGAAACCAAACATTGCACACATATTTATTGGTTAAAGAGAAAAATATTTACAAAGTATCATTTAATTTTCTTTTATATTTTTAAAATGGCGGTGGTTAAAAATATTTAAATTAAAATAACAAAAAAATCATTAACTTTATAAAATTTTTACAAGATACAAAAAAGATTGGAATTTTAATTTCAAATCGATCGGTACTTTGGTGAACGAAATCCCCTCCATGTATAACCGAGAAAATGCACTTTTAAAGTTAGAATACAGGGCCCACGCACCACCGCGGAACGGCCGTGGCTAAGAAGCGGAGTTTAGCTGGCACAACGCGGCTTCTTAGCTATTCTAACTTTAAAAGTGCATTTTCTCGGTTATCCGTGGAGGGATTTCGTTCACCAAAGTACCGATAGAAAAGTTAATTGTCTTAACGGAGTGTCGAATTCAACTGAACTCCTTAGAGTTCAGTTGAATTCTTTATAAATTTCACAATAAAATTAACGTAGCTTCTTCACATTATTCATTTTGACTTATTTATTAAACATTTATATTGAAATAGCGTAAGCCATAAAATTTAAAGGACTTATGGCTTAGGGCCTATAGCCTAAGCCATAAAATTTAAAGGTCATTTTTTGACAACAGTACTAGTCACACAGGCATTGCCCAAGGCCATCTTTAACATTTACATTACAGCCAAAGGAACAGTCTACCTTATTGATGTTACAATTTTTTCCCTCTTGGTTCCTAATTGATTAATTCAGTATTGATGGCTATATTATTATTGGAATAAATAAATTCAATATCAGAGTGTTATTTAGCCTAAAATTGTAGAAAACATTGGAAAAATTTTTTGACCTTCAGAAACAGAGTTTATCTTCTTAATTATGTTATTAGAAAGTGAAAAAATGTAGTCAAGATTGATTTGATAAACTTTATAAAATAACACATATTGATTTTTACGCAGTCCAATTATTATTTCATTTCCAATCGCTTCAGTCTAGTTCTATTTTAATTTCAGTTCCAATTGTTACAATCCAGCCCAAATTCAAAACGGCACAGTTTACTCTCTTGCCTCATATCTTCTCTCAATGAAGCTTTTCTTAAGGCACTTTAACTGCAAGCTGCTTGTTGCATACCCATTTCTTCCATAGAGACTCAGGAATCCTTCAAGCAAAGTGACATGGATAACTGTAACATCCTGTTACTTATAACTGTAACCTCATCAAGAGGGAGAGCTGGCAGATCTGTCCAGACTGAAGCTACAGTCATATGTTGTTATTGAAAAAAAATCATTTACTTATAAAATATTTATATTATGTCATTGTCACATTTTTCGCTTAGGCAGCCTGGTTTATTTTTATCCTTCTACTTGAAAATTAAATTATTTTACCTTTTTTGTAATTTAATTTTTAGATATGCGGAAAAACGGCTTAGACTACTAAGACTGAAGAAAGAAAAAAGAGAAGTTGAACTAGAATGTGAAAAATTACTTGAGTGGCGGCTCCTTAAAATTAAACTTGTGAGTATCCCAATTAGCTTAAAATGTTAGTTTTATAACATAGCTTAGGGCCTATAGCTTGAAATAATTGAAGTTCCACTACAGTATGGTAATCTATTGTACTACTTTGATATTAAAAACCAAAAGCCTGAAAAACTTAAAATCAAATTTTTGTATTAATGTTTCCAACAATTTGATTAAAATTATAAAATGATTGTGCTTAGAACATAAAAAATAGTAGGCTACCATAAACATGCAAGGTAAAAAGTTATAGGCTTAAATCTAAAGAATTTTTATCGTGTAACCTTGACGTCCAATATTTGGCATTTTTAAAATAGGAGCCTATTCGAATTATTAGACTATGACTAATGGTAGCTAAGAAAAAGTCATGATGTAATGGTTACATTACATTTTAGAGTACCGGTAGCACGAAATGGAAATGGACTGATTCCTCGTTGCAGATCCATGATGTCGTTGAACCAAGCTCCGTGCTCAAACTTTAGGCCTCAGCCGTACCTCTTATATGTTGTGAAATAATTTTGGTTATTTTGTACTTCACCTACGATGTTATTCTTACGTTGATGAGGCATACTTAGTAATTATTTAGACAGCTATATCAAATACCCCCGTCACAGCAGACCTGCATACTCAGCGAATTTCCGAATTAATAATATATGACAAATTTTATCAATATATATATGAAAAAATAACATGGTCTCGGGCTTAACTCTTGCCATGAGACCTACGGTAGTAGCTTCTTCCCTATGGGAAATTTGCTAAAAGTACAACTTAGGTTTTGGGCAGCACAGAATTCTTGAGAATTATGAATGAATTATTTATTTATTTCCCAATAATTAATTGTACATGTAATGATACAATTTTTTACATACCTTAAGTATAACGGTGGTTTATACATAAAAAAGACAAAAAATGTATGTACTTGTAACACTAAAGAATAAAGTAAAATATTAAAAAATACCTTTAGTGAGCAAGGAAAAAGTCTACATAGGCAGGGCCTGTGCGTAGACTCGGGTTGCAACAAAAGCTGAAATTAATAAAATGGGAGATATAGAATATCGTATAATAATATTAATAAAATGAGGAACAAATTAATTTGCCATGGAACTGAGTTAAACAAATTTTGGACTAAAATGATATATAATCCAGGCTGCTTATATAAGCAGCCTGGTTTAAAAAGGAACTGTAGTGCAACTATGGCGAATGGATGGGAGGAAAATTTGCTTTATAAGGCTTAGGCCTATGTTGTGTGGAGTCTTATCTTAAATCTAAAGGTCAGCTCAAAGGTCAGTAAACTAGAGCGAACAGTTCGTCTCTCGTAATAGACCTGATGGTGTGAGACCAATGTTTTGGTCCTGTGTATTATTAATATCATAATAAGAATATATGATTTTAAATAACTATTATTGTTTTGTGTTGTGAACAAATTCATTTTAACCCTTCGAGTGGTAAAGACGCTGCAGCGTCTCTTTATTTTGATTATAAAGCGATGTTCTTTATTCAACGATGCATAAAGTGCTATCATAGTCAACAATTACCGTCACTGTGCTACCATCTGCCAACTAATACACAAACTATTGTGAACCTGTGAGTTCACAATAGTTCTCTGAGTGATCCCAATTTGGCTTGCAAATGTGTGATTCAGTGGTGGGAGGGCCCACCTTAAATAAATGGTGACCGGCTTTGGTGTAAGTTGACAGGAATTGTAGGCTTAATTTGAATTGCAGTGGACACATGTTTGCTTCTTTTGATGACTGACTATGGTTAAGGGGGTGGCATGTTTTGTCTTTTTTTGCTTAAACTTTGTACTTTAACATTATATTTACTTTAATAAATGTTTTTTGTTCAATTAGAGTTCTATTAATAAAATAATTAAATACTTATTAACACTGCTCAGGGCAGTTAATATCATCGTTGAACATTATCAACAACCCGGCTTTAGTGTGAGCTCAGCCTGGTACTAGGAACGTTGATCTGATTGCCACATTTTATGTGTGTTCTGCCACAACTTTTGGCACGTTTCTGTGGCAGCCATTCTGCGCTTTTATGTTTTCATGTTTTCGCTTTGTGCTCGATTAGCTATGCAATGTTAACCATTTCCCACACATAATGTGTTAATTAACATTTATATACACTCTAAAATTAATCATGGTAGCAGCTGTTTCTTTATCAAAGTATGGTGACGCGATTTATGAAAATTGTTTTTTCTAAATGAAAAAAACATTTTCTTTCGTATCTTAACTGAAGCCTTTTGAATTTACTACCAGTAGTAATGTATAATATTATAAAAAGAGGTGGTTTCTGTATGTTTGTGACTTTGTTTGTGGGTTTGTTGTGACAAGTAAACGCGAAAAATACTGAACTGACCGGTTTTAAATTTTACAGAAAGGTAGATCATAAACTCATGCAACACATAGGCATATTAGTTCCCTTAAAATCCCCTCGGGCTACGCCTCATGAACGTCCTAAGTTTCAATGTTTACATTTTTAAAGAGTGAAAACATAAAATTACTTGAATGTCAACAGCTGTGAACACTAAAATTTGACAGTTCGGGGAGAAGAAGAAATAGCTGCCGTGACCGTCCTAGATTTTAATGTTTACATTTTCTAATGACAACATCCGTTTACACTATATTTTGACAGTTCAGGAAAAAGAAGAAATAAAGTTGATTTTTCAGATAGACTGCTGGATCGAAATTAGTGAATTGTTAGATTGATATAGTGTAATGTTAGATTTTAAGTTTTTTCCCGATGACTGTCTCTATCACGTTAATCCTTATCCTGTCCCAATATTTTACAGATGTTACTTTGTCATGTTGTAGACACTTGTGTTTTGTCATTCTGTAAACAATGAAGAATTAATTAACAATAACTTAAATGTATCAGTAGAGCCTAGGAACACCTCTCAGCCTTTTTTACCCGTGCGAAGAACGGGTACTTTGGCTAGTGTAGCTATATACTGTATTGAATACAAAGTAAGCAGTGACTATGTGTATTTATTGATGCTTTTACAAATAGTATCTTCGAAGATGAGTGAAAAATACAATTGTACTTTTAATTTATGGATGAAGAAGGATTTGATTTATTTCCAGGGTTCCTGAAAACACTGGAACTTCAGGGGTGTCCTGGAAATCCTGGAAAAGTCTATAAATTTAACTTATTTATTTATGGAAATATATTGATAAAACTTGGTATATGGTCAAAATAGAAATAGTTTAGTGTAAAAATGCCTACTTTCAGTGTTCCTCTCAGCAGCAAATCTGCATACTCTTTCCCATGTTATCTTATGGAGAAAAGGAAAACTCACTTATTTACTACGGATATTGATCAAACCTTATATATTAGACTGATTTGGAAATTTGCTGAGTACGCAGGTCTGCTGCGATGGAGGTATTTGTTATTTGTTATGGTTTGGTGAAATTCTTACTATTACTGGTTTCTTAACTATTCACTATTTACTGTATGTGGGTATTTTTATTTTCCTAGATCGGTGAAATAGATGAACACAGAGAGCGGATCAAGCTACTACATTGTCTGATCAAAAAGTCACAAGAAGAAATTGCCCACAGTAAGTTAAACCCATATTTTTGGAAATCAAATCCATCCGATGATCTGAATATCCAGAAGCTGGTTTTTATAGCTGTCAAATATTACTGTGCTAACATGCATGACACCAGTATGCATCTCATAGCCTATTCAGAACATAAGGGGAGGATTGAGGAGATTATGTGCCTTAGAATTCTAAAATTCTTAAATTTCTTTGAGTCTGAAAATATTTAAATAAACCTTTATAATTGGGGTAGAGGAACAATGTTTAACTGATTACTACTGATTTAATGTTTAATGTTAACCCATTCCTGTCTGGCAGAACGGTCGACGCCTGAGGCCACCCGGGCTGAACGAAAATGGAGCCTCGTTCACTACGACTGCGCGTCTATTAATTCTATTAGCGTGAAAGAATTAACAGTAACTTCATGAATTATATGTTTTGATTTCTTTGCTCTGTTCCTTATACTCTTTAACTGCGTATACAATCACTTTTAGCAAGAAAAAAAATGATTACTGTATTTTTTGTACATCTGTCTAGCGAAATACGCTGACATACAATGTACGTCATTAGACAGGAATGGGTTAATATTTAATGTTTAAACCAATACCTGTGTAATGGTTGCCATCATCACAGCCACTATAATATAGAATATACTCCTGTGAATTCAATTTACCGTTAAACAGCCATCTTGTCTCTTAAAGACCGACTATATCTAGCTGGTAACTACTGATTTCTTTAATGACTAGATTCATTTTCCCTGAGGTTGCCAGAGTTTTAACATTCCACGTACCAAATGTCCTAAGAACGAAGCTGGGGTCTTTATCCATTATTTCTATCCGATTCCGAGGCTGACTGTTGGTGTTTCTGGACAGATATTTTTTCCAGGATAAGGTTGTCAACCTTACGCCCAACCCCCAACCTGGAGGACCAGGGGTTTGTTTTCAGAGTCACCTTCTCCTAGGTTAGTGGCTTTCACTGTAGCTGGAAGATCCTAACCTGACCTTGGTGTTAAATCAGTGTTTCCTTCTAGCCTTTGGGTTCCCACATCCTATAGTACAAGGCAGTACGGGCAGTGCTTATTTGATGGCGGCACTTCCTCGCCACAACACAGCACTGTCTCTTGGGCAATTGGGCTCTTGTGGAATTGTTGAGTGTGACCCCACCACAGATCACCCTCCCACGCCCTCTGGTGCTGCCGCCTTGGTCCCGGGCTACTTATTCAGGTTACCCCTTATTCACAGTTGTCCACCATATCTGATGGAACGTTCGCTATCCGCCACCTACGACCCGTCCAGTACCTGAGGTTCGGTTCCCTTACTGGGTGAAATGAAAATAGTTTAGCAGAGTTAAATGATCATGAGTTAGTCTCAGAATATAGCGGGGAGAGGAAAAAATTGGTGGATTGGCAATTTTTAAAAGTATTAGTTGCACTGTCATGCAAAATATTTTATGTCCTGAGCTGGAAAAAAACTGAAACAAGGCGACTGTTTTTGAAAGTACAGAGATTAGATTTTCTATTGGCGATAATAAATATATTGTGGCTTTCGCCTAGCAAAAAAAAGCCATTCGAATTATTTTAGGCTTATCACCTCAGACTAGCTGCAAAGAATATTTCATTCAGCTTGGCCTTTTGACTGTTCCTAGTCTCTTTATCCTGGAGGCAGTTTGCTATTTAAAAAAATCAAAATATAAAACCCAATTTTGTAAACCATAGCTACAATTGCTACAATACAAGAAAAAAAAGGCATCTATACCAAACAATATAGGCTAACCTTATATGAACCTAAGCCAAAATATTGTGGTCTCAAACTTTTCCAGGCACTGCTAGAAAATTTGCGTAATATCGATGATTTTTCTAAATTTGAAATTGAAACTAAAAAATTCCTTTTGGAAAAGGTTTTTATGACCTCAACAGTTTTCTTAACAAGTAGCTTAGGTTAATGTTTCACTGGTACTCTGTACCTTTTGACCTGTCCAACTCCTGGCCTGCTAGGACTACGGACGGAATACACAAGTAACAAGGAAGTATTCTTGGAGAAGTCTTGACGGGTGTAGTATAGCAATTTTTTATCAGCGGTAGTGTTAGTATTAATTAAATTATATGTATTTCAGAGAAGACAGTGATTGCACAACTCAAGTGTAATAATGAAAAGGGCAACAATCAAAGGTTACCTGTATACAATGACAAGGTAAGCAATTGTTAAAACTAATGAAAATTAGGTTTAGATTGTTAGTTTGATCTGATTTTTAGTGAAAGCTAATTCTTTGAAAAGTATTCTAAATTTAAAGTTCGTGGCCAATGGTCATTTTATTAGATAAAGAGATTAGTATTGAAATATATAGTTCCTTGAATTCATATAATTATTTAGACTTTGGTAGAAGCTGAAAGAAGTGTTTATTGTTTGTTATTCTAACAGGATTTTAAAACTTTAAATAGGTTTCTAAGTTAATGATTACTTCCTGCAGATTATTTCCTGAATCTCTATATATAAAATTGAATGTATGTCTGTATGTATGTATGTCCTTTATGCGTTGCCAAACTACTCATCCGATCGCCATGAAATTTTAGGAAGTTGCTCTATATGTGTCCGGGAAGGTTTTAGTGAAAAAATATTTTTGAAAACCCCATAAGTTTCCATTTTATGGCGTTTTAAATTTCTAATGTTAACCTTATGGAGAGTAAGTTTGTTTACAAATTGTCTACAATGAAAACATTTGATTTCTTAGCTACAGCTGATTGGTTTACTTTCCATTAGCAATACCGTATGCTTTACTATCCAATGCCATCTGAATCATTTATTAATGTTAAACTATGAAGTAAATGTGTAGGGGGCCTACTGTAAAAAATGAACAGCTTTATTCACCACGTTAATAGTTAACGGTTTTGGGGGATTTTGTATTTATATTTTTATTTTCTGTCTGATTAAAGTCACGTGTTTATATGATAATTACAATGTTTATATTATTACGTTTATTATAATAATCAGCTGTTGTATATCTTTCATATGAAAGTCGTATTACAGTTAGGTTTGGTTTGGGTTTGAATTGTATTCAAAAATTGTGAATTAATCCACTCAGATTTATTTGTTTTGTGGGAATGTTATTAATATGTCTTATCGTTTCAGTATTGTTATTCACAATGCCGCGACCCAGAATATATAACCTTTCACAATGAAGCCGTACTGGTATTCGACTTCAGAACATGGCCAATTTTAAAGTTAACGTGTATTTACTGTCAGGCGTTACGAAGTTCGCCGGGTCAGCTAGTTTATTATATAATTGAGCCCTTATTTAAGTTTATCTTATATGGCTGCTGAATATGTAATTTTTCATGAGTATTATTGTGGAAAATTGTGTGGTGCAGGTACAGCGTCTCCAGGGCTTTGTCGTCCACCATAACAATGATGTGGTTAGCAGACGACATAGGCTGACTGACGTGCATCTGGACCTCAAGAAAGTGATCAGGACTCGGATACGAGAGCTTGTCAAGTACATCTTCCCGATATCAGTCGTCCAGCCTTCCAGGAGGTCAGGAAAATGCATTTGTATGGATAATTAAACAGTAAATGATCTGCTAAAACAATTGAGGTTGGCTAAAAGACGTTAAACGGCTTTGCTCATTTGACAGACGCCGAGTGGTAGCGTTTCGGCCTCAAGAACTAAAGGTCGCGAGTTCCATCCCCACCACTAGGCGCGATACTCTTTGTTCAGTGCTATATTAATTATGGTGTATTAAATCGGTTTTATTTAAACCACATAAATGTTTTCATTGAGTAATACATGTGTTTTAATTTTTCTAATTAATTTTTATAATACATGTCTTTTTCCATACGAGCAAAGCTCGGTCACCAGGTACTATGATTAACATGGGAAAAGAGTATGCAGGTTTGCTGGCATGCTAAACACATAAACTATGATTTTTAAGCATAAATTGATGAACCTCAACCATATGAAACTAATTATAAAGTTTTATCCAAAAATATTGCTTAATAAGTGAAATATTTTTCCTTATCCTCCATAAGATTAACATTGGCGCCTCAAAATACAGTGCAACTCGGTTATTGCGGCCTCGGCCATAACGTCAACTCGGATATAACGTAATTTATTTTTAGGTCCCGCCAAACTATATGTATTTACTTAGGAAAAAACCTCGGATATATCGTCAGTAAATTCTCAAACCTCGTATATAACGTCAAGAAAATCGGGCCGAGATGAAGGCAACATATAGCTAAATAGAGAAAGTTCGGTCAGTGGTGCAACGTGAGGGAGGGCTGCGGCTATTGTTTATTTAAATTCTATTTTTAGAAATAGGATTTTATTGCTGTCTTACCGCTAACCACCCCAACCCCCTCCCCTACCCTATATCTGCTGTCGCCGGTCATTAAGGTCAGTGTCAGTACCTCACGTCGCATCAAAGCACTGTGATGCCGTTCGTTCGTAACTACAGTTCTTGCAGATATCGTTAGTTCAGTGTATGTCTTTTACAGTTTGTTTTTCGTTATTTTAATTTACGAATACAGTATTGAAAAATAATGGCAAGTGTTGAGAGAAAGGTTTTGCTGAAGAAAAGGTGTGAGTTCTAAGAGCGTGTGAGGAGGGACGTAAGGGACGCTATGTGTATTTCTTAAGATTGTAAATTTACTATTATTATTTTGTAAAAATGTATTCATGGAAATTTTCTGCTTTTAACTTCAGTATCAATTAAGCATTCTTTCATTCATTCATTCAAAACTGTAATGAAATATCAAGAATTTACAGAATATTTACATAATTTATAGAAATTAAACTCTAAAATTTAGTGATCAAGACTAGAATTAATAGTTAAAGTAGAATTAAAAAAAGGTAGAAAATCTCACACGCAGTTCGTAGTCAGTTAATTAATTAGTCTTGTAGTTCCGCCAATCACGTCGTCACACCCTTCTTGCCGCTCTTGTACACATACAGCACTCAACCATCCTGCGTCCAGACGTTTGACACCCCAAAGAGCGTCATGACCCGTCTGTACAGCACCTAGTGGCAATGAGTCAGGTCCTCCCTGATGGTGATGCCGATCCCTTTCAATTTCTTCTTTGCCTCGAAGACACACACGATAGGCACGATAGGTGGCGAACCGCAGGATGATGGGGCGGTCCTCTCCCTGCTCAGCTTCCGGCTCCAGCCGCTTTCCAACTCTGTGTGTACGGGAGATAGCGTCCCTCAGTAGCTCAATTCCCAGCTTCTCCTTGGATAGGTTTGTCACCAAGTTATTGGTGTTTTTCCTTAACGCCAAAAATCACATAGTTAAAGTGATCCAATTAATCTTGTCTCTTCATGTTCCAGCTCGTCCGTCCTATGTATCATACTGTCACTTATTTTGTTGACGGTTTTCTTTAGGCTGGCCACGTCGTTTTGCAGCTTGCAGTTAACCTCGTTAAACGTGTGGTTAATGCCACCTCGACGGTCTCAACAGCAGCGAGCAGGGCAGGGTCGATTGCATTGTTGGTAGTAGCCATTGTTGTAGCAGCAGAGGATGGGCTAGCACTGGCGATAATGGCAGATGATACAACCCTTCTATTTTCAGACGACACCGCTCAACAGTTACACTCAGACATCCTAATATGAATAGATAAATCTCTTCAATACTCTCTGCAAACGTGGCTATAAATCCATCCAAAACCACACAGATAAATTTTAGCAGACGACATGAACAAACGCAAGAAGTTCCTGATATTTTGGCTGAAAGAGAATCAAAACTATTGGGTTTAACAATTTATACCGAAATCTCCTGGACAGATCATATGCACAATCTGGCTAAGAAAATTTAATCTGGAATATGTGAAAAGAATGAAATGGATAGGAGGTGTTGAAATAGCTAAAACAGTGTACTATGCACTAGTAGAGTCACAAATCACATATGGATTAACTGTTTGGGGAGGAACATCTGAGTACAACCTTGGTAAAATTCTTGTGCCCCCCCAAAAAAAACTGTTAGGGCACTCTCTGGCGTTGGTCCTAGAGATAGCTGCAGAGACGCATTTAAATCTCTAATCTCTCATGCAGTTGCCATATACACCAAACAGTTGGACCTATTTAGAAATGGGAATTTTCATTCATAAAACACCAGAAGGGTAGCAAACTACAACTTTCCCATTCACCATACAACACAGAACAGCAAGAAACCTCTTACATTGGCATAAAACTCATCAACTCACTCCTAAAAGACTTAAAGAACATGCTAGGAAACAGTTTGAAGAAGCACCTAAGAGACTGGCTAGTTGAACGACCAGTTTACTTTATCAAGGAATTTTTGAAATATGTTGAAACATGTAAAGCAAGATAAATAAATAAATTTATTTAATTATAATGACGCCATTGTATTTCTTAATGAAAGTGTAAATAAAGAGAATTATCATTGTCTAAAAGTGTGGCATGGATTGATTTGTTTTTTTATTTGATTCGATTTGTGTTTTTTCTCATCCGTGATATGCTGCATTGTTTCTTTTTACATTCATTAAACTTATCCATTAAGCATTTCCAAAAATGCTGAAAAGGGAAATTTGTTGTATGAGATAAATACAGCACAACAGTATAACATAAATGTCCAATAGTGTTCAATGTTGTTCATAAGGGAATAACACAATATTTTTCATCTTCATACTATTTTGCATAATACTAAAAGCAAAATTATTCAAAAATTTAAAGTATTTTGCTATTTTATCCCGGAAAAGGGCACATTGGAATTGGTCACCCTCCAAAAACCTCAAAACTTGTGAAGATTGATGGGATAAGGTTTTTTAAGTTATATTAATGTAAGCAGAACGTAGCAGGTATATTATTATGTATTTAAATAAAATATTTAGTTTTAGTTTCTTTTAAATGGTTTAGATCAAGTATGTATCGGTTCTATCTTATCGTTGCAGCCAGGACAGCAGTGGGACACTGAGTGCACTGAATGAGGCAGCCACATTGACCTACATGTGTGGTCGCTGGGTGACGACGGACACGTCAGGTCAGCTGCATCACAGCATCGTGGCTCCAACCCTCCCTGCCTCTGGCGACTACTCCACGTACAACGACTGGGGTGAGTAGAACCCCTCTAATCCGACCTTGGATGGCCTGTCACTCCGGTTAGTCAATTGTCTCACCTTAGTTTCATTATTTTGACATAACAGACTATTTTTTTGTTATCACATTCACTAATTCTTCGCTTACACATAATTTGAGCAATATGATGACATGTTACCAAATTTGACAACATTTGGCCTATTTCATCCTTCCAGTGTTCGCCTAGCCAACAAATTTACAGTATATAATAAATAATTAGTTTGTCCCTTTTCCTTTTAGAACTAATACATATTCTTGTGTATGTAGCTGTTTTTTAGTTTATATGCCGTTTAACTTTGAGTAAAAATATTTTTTTATGTTATACTATAAATACTAGATTTTTCAGATTATCCGACCTTTTCTTTGTTCGGACCATGGTCTCGGTCCCAGAGGTGACAGATTAGAGAGGTTATTCTGTACAAGCACAGTCTAATAAATACTCAAATATAGAAAATAAAAATGTTATGTTAATTCGGTTTTGAGTCATCTCGAGGTTGGCAGTATCGATTCAAGTGGTGAGCAAGCTTGAACACTTAGTTGATGAGTTTGTAAACAAATCATGTTAGTTTTTTACAAAAAATAAAAAGGTTTATATCTACCGAAATATAAATATTTATTCACATTTAAATTATTTACATTTTATTTTTTTTATTTTGTGTATTTCTACGCCAGTGGCATTTTTAACGTTTTGATGGGGAACGGTCCAAACCCCGGTCTTGTTACTACCTAACATCGACCTGTTGTTAGGAAGCATCATTAATTAGTAGCCCAATGACAAATGGCGACTGGGTCCAGATTCGACCCTTGCGGGATTCGATCCGGCGACCTTCAGTTTTGAAGGCGGGTATTATAACCACTACACCACCCAGCCAGTTCAATTGCACACATCTCCTCTTGATAAAGCATCTTTTCCGTGATTCTAATCTAATATATTTGAAATCAAAACAAAATATATTGTAATAAAAAAATTGTGATATTCAATGATGCTAAATGTTGAAATAAACAAATTAAAAATAAATTAAAATCTTTTCTGACTAACAAACATTACTCAATTGAAGCATTTTAAAGGAAAAAATAAAATTTTAGAATAAATGTGATTTTGTATTTTTATTTTTATTTGTATCGTTCAGTTCAAGTCGATTCATTGTTTGAAATTCATTATTGGTAATGGGAATTTATGTTATTTAGATCTTTATAACGGACATTTTCCATTAAGATTTTTAGTAAAACAAAGGTTCCAGTTGAAAATTCAGTTGTCTTTGTGACAAATGGATGTGTGTAATTTTTAGTGAATGGTTTTCTTTGTAGGTTTTTGTGACGGCTTTATACTTTTTTGTTTTCAGTTTTAAACCGGCTTAATCCGAAATATAGAAACTTATAGACGATTATATACTAATCAAATTATGTTTTAGGTATTAGCTTGCCTGAGGATGAGATCAGATTCCAGATCCTGAAACATAGTGAAACTTTGTTTGAAATAAAATCGTAATGGAAAATGTCCGTATTAAAAATCTAAATAATGTTCAGTTCATGTTAGTTGTTAAATCTATGCCTTTCTTAAATGTGAGAATAGAATCGTTTTACAGTGAGTGCCTCGAAAGATGGAGTACCTATGACCAATATCGAGTCGATAGATCAAAACCAAGCGTACAACATAAGTGCAGCTCTAACATACACAACCCAGCTGGTCAATGTAATGGCATTTTATCTGGGAATCAAGCTGCCCAACAAACTTTGTTACAGGTTGGTAACACATATATGGTAATTAATAGTAAGTAGGCTGGCCAGAAAAGTGCGGTTTAACCGGATCAGGTTGAAAAAATTAATCAAAGTTAAAATGCAAGTTTCATCTCGAGCACCTTCAAAATTTCGACACAACCACAGTACTTGTTGTTTGTGACAAGTATCACAAACAATGATTGTGAAACAAATTGTTGTATTTCATGCAACCATTCATTATTTAATATTAAGTTTGTTAAAATATCATGATATTATTCCTTATGTCCTTAAATAAGCATTCAAAAGTAACAACAGAACATCAATGAAATCCAACTTTGCAGAAGATCTATTACATACGGATCAAAATTTTAAAGTTATACATGAAAACTTATATATGTTGAAACCCATGAACAAAGGACTAATAATGGACTCTACAGAAGAATATCTAATATACAAAGGACATAAAGAACACCCACAAGACATGTTAAATAACCATATAAACATGAACAACCCTATATTTGAAAAAATCACACAATCTGAAAGCACCCCCCACTAGTCTGTCCAAAGTTAACATACATTATCATATCTTATCAACTCAACATTGTAAACACATTTGATGAAAATTGTATTTTAAAAATAGGTTAGGTAAATATGGCTTGAAAATGGCATAAATGCCGAAACATGTCAATAAAGAATGAAAAAGGGTACTAATTGTTTTATTATTTATTAGCTGACCCGGCGAACTACGTAACGCCTAGTAAATACATGTTAACTAACTTTAAGATTGGCCATGTCCTGAAGTCAATTAGCATTGCGGCTTCGTTGTGAAAGCTTTAAATATACAACAGCTGATTATTATAATAAACTCAATATGTATAAACATTGAAATAATTTTTATTTGGCAAAAATATAAACACGTGACTTTTAATCATACAGAAAAAAAGAAATATAAATACAGTATAGAATTCCCAAAAACCGTAAACTATTAACGTGGTGAACAATGCCCTTCATTGTGTACAGCACATATTTACTTCATAGTTTTACATTAATGAATGATTCAGATGTCATTGGATAGTAAAGCATATTGCTAACGGACAGTAAACAAATAGCTGGTTTAAGAAATCAAATATTTTGATTGTAGATAATTTGTAAAAAAAATTATTCCCATAAGGTTAACATTAGAAATTTAAAACGCTATAAAATAGAAACTAATTGAATTAATGGAAACTGAATATGCCTAAAGCATGACCGGAGCAGAGTGAATCCAAAAAAATCAAAGATCATTAAAATCGGTCTAGCCGTTCTCGAGTTATAATGCGTATAACTAACACGACTTTGTTTTATATATTTAATTATATATATAGCTTCTTCTCTATGGGAAATTCGCTAATATATATAAAAATTTTAACAACTATTGTTATTGGACTCTGGGCACCTAAAGACGAAAAAAATAACATGGTCCCGGGCTGAAGTCTTACCATGAGACCTATGGTAATAGCTTCTTCCCTATGGGAAATTTGCTAAAAGTGGTATTTCATGTTAGTGAGCTGAGCAACACTTCACTGAGTGAGAGCAAGTTCGCACGTCGCGTCGCACGGCTCAACCTCAACATCCTACATCTGTGCTTGTCGCAGAACGTCCCAGCAGAAATCATCCATCCATCTCAGACACTTCAGAATATCCTCTACCTACTCGAGTCTGAGGATTTGGGAAGGTAATAGAAAAACTGTGAAATATAATATTTTCACTATAGTTTCAGTAAAGCATCCGTCTGAGAGATAGGCCCTCTCTTTATTTTTCATTGTACTCAATGCTACTGCTATTGCTATTGAAATATTATGAGATGCTGTTACTATTTTTTTTTTAACCTCAACAGCCCATCACCATAGGCTAAGGGCCTCTGCGGTGAATGAAACTCAATGGTAACAGTCACATGAGATAGCCAGAGGCTCACGATCTAACTGGAGTTGCTGTCTGCTGGTTTTGATCCAGCAACCTTTGACTTACTGGGCAATTATGATGGTAGCTCAGGCTATTTTCCTATCTTAATATTCATAAAAATGTAGGTAAAGCGATATTATTGATTACGTGAATACTTTTATAACCTAGTTTTAAGAAAAACAGATTTTGATTAAAATAATAAAATGTAGTAACATACATATGAGAATCCTAAAGTGTACTAGTCTTGTGCTTGTATTAACTGTTGTAATTTTACATTCGATTCTCTTGTTTTTTTTTGTAGCAGTTATTCAAAATTTTAGGTAGTAAAATTTAGTAATTTGATAGGATATTATGTGAAATAATCGTGTTTTACATAGTATTTGATGAATCATATTCAAAAGAAATCATTTATTCTATTTATTTACAACCATTAAATGCTATTTTGTGGGGACCAGCATACTCTCGTTGTGAAATAAGTCAATAATTTTTTCTAACTGTTTTTGGGCTTTTACAAACATTAACCAACATGTAAATTTGTCTTATCCTAGGATATTTTATTTTATGATAGAGCAGCATAGTGGTACACCAGAGTCCTGGTAATCCGAACGTCCGGCTAATCCAAACAACCTGATGGGGAAAAAGGTTACTGAGTTTAAATTTAAAACAAAGCAATTAAATCTCAATTATAACATTTTAATCTACAGTGTGGTTACAATCATTTTACATTACCATGTACAAACAATTAGTAATATACAATAACTTACTTTTTGGAACATAAGAATTAAATAAATTATTGTCTTTGACATACCGTAACAAAGAAATTCTGGTAGTCAAGTTGCGCTATCGTCTCATAACGTGAACATTATGCATTCGGATGTAGCAGTATACTGTTGCTTGAGATAGTGTAGGGTGATGTCCTAGCTACACAATTCGGTTCCAAGCCTTGTACCGAACTTCGGTACGGTACAAGATTTTTTCGGTACAAGTTTGGTACGGTACAAATAAGTAAAAATTAAGTCACTATCCAGTCTAGGTTGTTATCAAATATAACTATGATACATCTCCTGCCGAAAACATTAAATAAAACCCGACCGTTAAAGGCTTTATGCTCTACAAGTAATATAGAATTACAACACTGCCCAGATGTACGGCAAATACTGAACGTAAGACTGGCTCATAGCGTGTTGGTGAATGATAATTTAAAACAACCTTACTGTCACCTGGACTTCAGGCAACCAGCGTCTCCCTGCCGGCTCTAAATTATTGTGCATTCGCAGCTTATTATCGTATCCACGTATTGTATAGCAGCTTATGCGATCAGGGAACCATTCCTCCTTTTGATGCAATAAAATAGTCGTACCAATATGAAGGACGTATTTTCGTGTTTCAAATAGTGACGGGATTACACGTGATTTTTCAATCACAGAGAAAAACTTTTAACCCTAGAGTGGACGGGCGAAAAAAGTTACGTAGTTGGACTGGCTGGGTCTGACAGACCCAAAACTAAAAAATCCCAAATAAATACTAATTCAATTGATTAACACAAACAATTTTTTTTTAAATCAAAGCTTCATATATAATACAGTAAACCCTCTCATATCCGGACTAATGTGGCGACGGCCGATCCGGATAGCAAAAAATCCGGATATGAGAGGGAGATAAAATATCCGGATATGAAATAAATAAAACTACTTTAATAATATCAAAACTCAAAAAATCACGTAATACAGTAATACAATTTTTACCTCCATCGTAATGACAACCCTTTTTCTTTTTCCGGTCATAATAACTTATTCCTATCCGAAACTAAAACGAACCGTTAGAAGAAAGACAAGGTCACTGAAGCAAAACAAAGGCGACAATGACCACGGAGGCAGGTGTTGTCACTTCAGTACACGTGATGCGTTGGCTTGGCTATTGGGGTGGGTAGGGAAAGGTGGGGAGGGGAGGTTTATTGTTTTGTAAGTCAGTGACCTTGTACCAGATAGCACAGAATACAAACAGTAGCGCTAGAGACTAAGGCACTCGGGACTAGGGTGACTCATTGTTTCCCTATTCCGCTTTTGAACATTACCACGGACATACTTTAACCCTGCGTTCGGCGATCGGCGCGCTGCTAACCGGCCTACAAACATCGTTCGCGACTACTGGTTTAGCAAACATTGACCTCCTAGAGTAATTGTAAATTTTTTCATTCTTTCAAAATCACGTCCGGATATTGGAGGGTCCGGATATGAGAGGGTTTACTGTACATCGTAAAATAAAAGTGTTGATTAAATATAAAAATATACAGACAGATTTAGAAAATAATATAAAATTCTTGTATGAGTTTAAAGAAAATGAAATGTTTTCCTAAAACTAATTAGTAAAAATATAAGAATTCCATAATTTAGATGTCAAATACAAGAATATTGTAGAAAATAAAATACTGTTTGTGTAAAAATACTTTAAGTAGTTATTAATTAAAAAATATGTTTTTGAAAGAATTGAATTTCTTTAAAAAATTATTTGTTACAACAGTCGTTACACAACATCTCGTAATCACATTTTACACTTTGTTCACTCAAAGCATGTGTGCCTAAATCATTTTCAGGTTCATCGTTGATCCCTTCTTCAATTTTACTAATCATATTATTAGGGGTCTGCGGTACAGGAAATTATGAGGTCAGTACGGTACGGTACGGGACAAGTTGTTGTACCTCGGTTCTTGGTACAAATTCGGTACGGTACGGTACGGGACAAGTTGTTGTACCTCGGTTCTTGGTACATATTCGGTACGGTACGGTACACGAGAATAATGCCGCCAGTAACATTGACTGATCTCATCCTTTTATTCATAAGTATTTTCTAGAATTTAATTAGTGAAAACATAGAGAAAAGAGTTTAAAAAATATACAATGTCAGAAGAAATATTTTACTGTACTAATTTTCAAACTGTAATATGATTTTTAAATCCATTCTTTAAAAACATATCATATTAAACATATTAATAATTATTTAAACATTATAGTTCATGTTGTAACTAATTAATAAGGAAACTAATGAAACAAAGGATGAACAAACAAAATAAAAAACTATAATGTATCTTATTGCAGAACAAAAAATACAGAAAATATACTGAGTCAATACCCCCTAGCATAGACCTATGTTTTATATTGTCCTTCTTTAAACCATTCTTTAAAAACATATCATATTAAACATATTAATAATTATTTAAACATTATAGTTCATGTTGTAACTAATTAATAAGGAAACTAATGAAACAAAGGATGAACAAACAAAATAAAAAACTATAATGTATCTTATTGCAGAACAAAAAATACAGAAAATATACTCAGTCCTCCCACCCCTAGTCAATACCCCCTAGCCAAGACCTATGTTTTATATTGTCCTGGTTTATTATTTTTAATTCAACCAGTCACAATAATTGTTCAAATTAAATGAAACACTTTCATAAAATGTCAAAGGGCTTTTTAGAATAAAATGGTTATTTTAGTATAAAGTGTTTAATATTTTAATATTACAATGGAATCCCTCAAATCTGAACATGTTATGGGAAATTAAAAAAAAGAAATAGCTGGAAATTAAAAAAATTTAATCACATAAACTTATTTTTCAAGGTATAACAAAGGCAGGGTTTTTCGCTTAAAGTCTGTTATCTTTAACTGTTGAAATGAAGAAAATCTTCACACGAATTCCAAGCCACGTCGGCTGTTATAGATGCACTTATTTAGTGAGCAGGTAAATGCTCACTAAACTAGACACAGACAGTAGACAGACGCGATACGCATCCCTGTTAGTAAGGGTAGGGGGAGAATGGTTTATTTTTAGCACAGGCTCGACCCGCCAAGGTCACTGCCCATAATGAACTTATTGAGTTACGTACAGCCTGTATAACCCGACCCGCCAAGGTCACTGCCCATAATGAACTTATTGAGTTACGTACAGCCTGTATAACCCGTCGGTTGCCCCGCGAATACAGTGACGAAATAAGTGCGTAGTATTTATTTCCTTGGAAGAACAGGCTTCAGTACCAATTAGTTCGGATTTGAGGGGTTCCACTAATGAGGAAATACAGAAAATATTGTTAAAAAAATAAAAGTTATTTATTTTCTTTATTCAATTATATCCTTAACATTATGATTTTTTATTTTATTTGAGTGAAAATCCCGAAAGAGCGAGATCAATACGGCAAATCACAGTTCTGTATTGGTATATAACATCGTCAACAGACTGTCAGAGGAAAAAGAACGAATCAATTGAAAGAATCATGAATCACAGTTTAAAAGGTTTTCACTGTGATTAAAAAATCACAGGTATTCCCATCACTATTTGAAACACGACTAATACGAGCCTCATAATGGTACGACTATTTTGTTGCGTCAAAAGGAGGAACGGTTCCCTGATCGCGTAAGCTGCTATACGTGGATACGATAATAAGCCGGGAATGCACAATAATTTAGATCCGGCTGGGAGATGGCTGGTTGCCCGATATTCCTGAAGTCCTGGTGAAATTGTTTTATTTTAAATTATCATTCACCAACACGCTATGAGTCATTCTTACGTTCCGTATTTGCCGTACATCTGGGCAGTGTTTTAATTCTTTATTACTGGTAGAGTATAAAGCCTTTAACGGCGGGTTTTATTCAATGTTTTCGGCAGGAGATATTCCATAGTTATATTTGATGGCAACCTAGACTGGATGACTTAATTTTTCCTTATTTGTACCGTACCGAAAAAATTCTTGTACCGTACCGAGGTTCGGTACAAGGCTGGAACCGTACCGTACCGATTTTTTCGGTGCACCGCAGACCCCTACATATTATTATCACATTCCAAAAAGAAAGTCAGGATCATTGTCGAAACCACCAACTTCACTTTCCAATAGAACCTCGAACACAATTCGGTCGATTTCATTGTTACTTGGCCGTTTTCGGCTATCCATATTTGTTTAAAAATCACTATACTATGTTGGTACATAAAACTGTGTCTAGTTTAGTGAGTGTTTACCTGCTGGTAAGTGGTTAAGTGGTAAGTGCTGTTTAAGTGCTGGTATCGCTAACAACCGGCGTGGCTTGGAATTATGTTCGTGTGAAGATTATCTTCACTTCAACAGTTAAAGATGACAGATTTGAACCTTGAAAAATAAGTTTATGTAATTAATTAATTAATTAAAATTTCCAGCTTCTTTTTAGCGAATTTCCCATAGGGAAGAAGCTATTACCGTAGGTCTCATGGTGAGACTTAAGCCCGGGACCATGTTATTTTTTCTTCTTTAGGTTCCTAGAGACCAAAAACAATAGTCGTTAAAATTTATATATATATATATATGTGTGTGTGTGTGTGTGTGTCTGTGAACACGATAACTCTCGTAAAAATGGTCTGATCGAGACCAAATTTGGTAGAGACGTGTATTCCTACAAACGCTTGGACGAGTTCGTAAACCAGACATATCGGTCAATGGGAACGGGTAGTTTGGGGGGGTTTTGTACCCCAAAATGGGGGTTTTTGCGTTTTTCACATGTAATTTTTAAAAATTTCTAATTTTATATATTTTTGGATAAAACTTGATATTTAGCTTCATCTGGTTGAGATCTATCCATTTATGCTTAAAAATCATAGTTTATGTGTTTATCATGACAGCAAACCTGCATACTCTTTTCCCATGTTAATCATATAGGGAATAGGCAAACTCATTTATTCATGGACAGATGTTGATGAAAGTTGGTGTTAAGATAAAAATTATTTATGGTAGAAATGCCTAATTTCAGTGTTCCTCACAGCAGCAAACCTGCATACTCTTTCCCATGTTAATCTTATGGAGAATATAGGCAAATAATTCTCATGTTTATGGACAGATTTTTACAAAACTTGTCATATATTATTATTATTTATAATAGATTTGGAAATTCGCTGAGTACACAGGTCTGCTGCGACAGGGGTATTTTATTTCCTGAGAACGTGTTCATATTTGAGGGGTTCTACTGTAATATTAAACTATTAACCACTTTATACTAAAATAACTATTGTAGTCTAAAGAGCCCTTTGACATTTTATGAAAGTGTTCGATTTAATTTGAACAATGATTGTGATTGGTTGAATTAAAAATAATAAATCAGGACAATGTAAAACATAGGTCTAATGAAACCTTGGTTAAGGGTATTGACTTAATATTTTCTGTATTTTTTGTTCTGCAATAAAATACATTATAGTTTCTTATTTTGTTTGTTTTACCTTAGTTTCATATAGACTTGAGAAGATTATTTCCCCTTATTAATTAGTTACAACATAAATTATAATGTTTAATTAATTATTATATGTTTAATGTGATATGTTTAAAAAATGGATTTAAAAAATCATATTACAGTTTAAATATTAGTACAGTAAAATATTTCTTCTGACATTGTATATCTTTTTTTAAACTTCTTTCTCTGTTTTCACTAATTAAGTTCTGGAAAATACTTATGAATAAAAGGATGAGCTCGGTCAATGTTACTAGCGGCATTATTCTGGTGTAACGTACCGTACCGAATTTGTACCGAGAACCGAGGTACGACAATTTGTACCGTACCGACCTCACAATTTCCTGTACCGCAGACCACTACTTTTCGGCAAACTTCTTTTCGAACATTTGAGTGCATCTCCAGTAATGACCTCATAATGATTGCATAAAAAGTAGGCCTACCGAAGGCACTGTTTTATCACTGTTTGCTTTTATGTGTCTTGTTCTATGTTTATAATGACTAGTAAATAATGAATGTCTCTGCAGAAACACTTGATGCCTTACAGGCAAAAAATGTAGTGGACAAACCTATTAACTGTGATAAGACTTAAGTTAATTACTCTAAATATACCATTCTGGTCTAAAGCAAGGGACTTTATTAGTACTTTTAATTAACGTTAGACTGCTCTTCCAGTTAATCTGAACAACTCGTTAATCAGAACTAGGGGTCTGCGGTGCACCGAAGAAATCGGTACAGTACAGTACGAGAATTTTTTCGGTACAAGTTCGGTACGGTACAAATAAGTAAAAATTAAGTCACTATCCAGTCAAGGTTGCCATCAAATATAACTATGGAACATCTGCCGAAAACATTGGATTAGACCCGACCGTTAAAGGCTTTATACTTGACAAGTGATATAAATATACAACACTACCCAGATATACGGCAAATACTGAACGTAAGACTGACTCATATCCTGTTGGTGAATGATCATTTAAAACAACCTCACTGTCACTAATTTCCTGTAACGCAGACCCCTAATCAGAACAAGGTTTGGTCCCAATTAGTTAGATTTCCGGGGCTCAGGTGTATTCATAAATAAAATTTTTGCGTTTTATAACTTAATACGTTTGCGAAGATCATAGTTTTGACAATTTTTAAATACACCGGTTAAAAATATTAGGTTATATTTTACATAAACCGGAACAGTGATTTTTTAAAAATAATATGTTATGATGAGTTAAGCAATGTGTCAACATTTATTTTAAAATAAACACTTACTTATATCTTTTATACTTATACAGCATTGTACATTCTATTTTTCTACCCATCAAATTTGTAAGACTGTCGGCCACAAGTTTCAAAGATAGACAATCAAAAACACTCTTATTTGCCGTACATTATTTATCATCTGTTAACATGTCGCTGGAAACACTACAATAGTCTAAGCAACTCAATACAAACACGGTCCTTTTAGGACTAAAACACACTTAGCTAATGCTGAACATGAGTCTCAGGAAGATCACAACTTAACAACAAAAAATCTGCATGGATCAATTAAGGCCAAAACCACAACTAACATGTTGAGTGATGTTTGTTTGATGTGAATAAAATTGTATACTATATATTTAATACTATATACTATATATATGTAGTTAAATACAGGTATATAAAAGGCTGATAAGAGGTCCTGATTCTTGGTTACTGTGACTCTCTTGGTCCTACAGTGCCAGAAGCATAGTATCTGATAAGTGTTCTTGACTATACCTACTTGCATGTGCCGTAGAACCGGGCCAGTAGAGGTGGATCCCCTGGTGTCCTGGGCACTGGAAGACGAGTTGAGAACCAACTTGGACAACTCCAGTGATGATTCTGGCTCCGAGGACGACAGCGACCACTTGCCTCTGGAGTGGGAGGCGGTGAGTGGCTAGTATAGTGGGTAAGCAGAGTACAGTATATATAGGGCCAGTAGAGGTGAATCCCCTGGTGTCCTGGGCACTGTAGGACGACAGCGACCACTTGCCTCTGGAGTGGGAGTCAGTAGTAAACATCACCAACAATTGTTTTTTTAAAAATGGTAATTTTAATGAGCTTACTGATAAATTTTATTGTACTTTTAAGATAAAAGATCAAATAAAAAATAGTAGGTATAATTTATGTCCTTCAACCTTCTATATAAACTTTATATACCACTAGCTGACCCGGCGAACTTCTTAACGCCTGTCAGTAAATACAGGTTAACTTTAAGAGTGGTCATGTTCTGAAGTAGAATAGCATTACGGCTTTATTGTGAAAGGGCTTTTATTGAATATTTGAATATATAACATTGAAAGGGCTTTTACTGAATATTCTGGGTCGTGGCATCGTGAATAAGAATACTGAAACGATAAGTATTATTAATAACATTCCCATAAAACGAATAAATCTGAGAATTAATTCACAATTTTCAAATCCAATCCAAACTCAAACTAAACCTAACTGTAATACGGATTTTATGGGAAAGATATACAACAGCTGATTGTTATAATAAACTTAATATGTATAAACATTGTACTTATTTTATTATTTGGCCAACATATAAACAAGTGACTTTTAATCAGACAGAAAATAAAAATCAAATATATAATCCCCCAAAACCGTAAACTGTTAACGTGGCGAATAAAGCGTTCATTTCGTACAGCACATATTTACTTCATAGTTTTACATTAATTAATGATTCAGATGGCATTGGATAGTAAAGCATATTGCTAATGGAAAGTAAACCAAATAGCTGTAGCTAAGAACTCAAATGTTTTCATTGTAGACATTTTGTAATCAAACTTACTCTCCATAAGGTTAACATTAGAAATTTAAAACACCATAAAATGAAAACTTATGGGGTTTTCGAAAAAATTTTTTCACTATACCTTCCCGGACACATGTAGAGCAACTTCTTAAAATTTCATGGCGATCGGATGAGTAGTTTGGCAACGCATAAAGGACATACAGACATACATACATACATTGAATTTTATATATAGAGACTAGCTGACCCGGCGAACTTCGTAATGCCTCACAGTAAACACATGTTAACTTTAAGATTGGCCATGTTCTGAAGTCGAATAGCAATACGGCATCATTGTGAAAGGTTATATATTCTGGGTCGCTGCATAGTGAATAACAATACTGAAACGATAAAACATATTAATATCATTCCCATAAAACAAATAAATCTGAGTGGATTAATTCACAATTTTCAAATCCAATCCAAACCCAAACGAACCCTAACTGTAATACGGCTTTTATAGGAAAGATATACAACAGCTGATTATTATAATATACGTAATAATATAAACATTGTAATTATCATATAAACACGTGACTTTAATCAAACAGAAAATAAAAATATAAATACATAATCCCCCAAAACCGTTAACTATTAACGTGGTGAATAAAGCTGTTCATTTTTTACAGTACACATTTACTTCATAGTTTATCATTATTGAATGATTCAGATGGCATTGGATAGTAAAGCATACGGTATTGCTAATGGAAAGTAAACCAATCAGCTGTAGCTAAGAAATCAAATGTTTTCATTGTAGACAATTTGTAAACAAACTTACTCTCCATAAGGTTAACATTAGAAATTTAAAACGCCATAAAATAGAAACTTATGGGGTTTTCGAAAATATTTTTTCACTAAAACCTTCCCGGACACGTATAGAGCAACTTCCTAAAATTTCATGGCGATCGGATGAGTAGTTTGGCAACGCATAAAGGACATACATACATACAGACAGACATACATTCAATTTTATATATAGAGATTTAAATCTTTTCAAAAATAAAATTTTCCTAAATTTTGCTTCTTGCCATGGGTACATTACTAGGAGTAGTTGCTTTGTATGTAGGTGCCACACGTGTCTAGTGTGGAGATGTCACACACGCCGGTGCCCACGCAGTCCACCAGCGTCGCCGGCGGACTGATGGCCAGTGCAACAGCTAGCCTTGCGTCTATCCTGCGCGGTTGGACCACAAACAGATAACAGGTATAGAGGAAATCTGATACTCGCTTTGGAAAATTGGGGTTTGTCCCGTTTTAGGGTTTTAATGGATTGTTTGAAGTCATTATTGTAAAACTGCCAATGTGGCATTGAAAAGCATTACTGCATACCATAGAAAAGAATAGAATAGTGCTTTATTTACATATTTTTCCTTTTACAAGACATTTTTTACATTTCCAAGGTCAGAAAACAATGGTCATAAGACCATTCTATTCTGTTGGCAAGTCCATTGGTGACATCATTCTTGCACTCCTTTAATAATCTGTAATTATAATGCTATACTAAAATTATAATTTCAATTTACTTCTTTTACTAAATAAAAATAATAGAAGTTTACAAATTGTACAACGACGTGATTCAAAGAATTCCGATTTGAATCAATACAACGTGACAAAAATTTTCTGTTTGACAAAAATCATATAACTGATGAGAATAAAACCTTGAAATTAAAGCTATAAATATATTAGATTATCACTAAATTGTACAGTTTATAAGTTAGTTTGATTATTTTTAATTTAAAAACTTTCAAGTTCTAAAAATTTAAAAAAATTAATTTTATCTATGTATATTATATCAACAAAGCAAAGTTCGCTAAAGAAGTGAGGCATGCTTGCTACAAGAGTAATATGGAAAGATTTTTCATAACTTAGAATTTTTGTTGGTAGCTTGACAAGACTTAAAATGAAACCAAGAATTATGAAAAAAACAATGTATGACTGCAAATAGCAAAAATGTATTATATATCTATTATAAACCACTCAACTTAATAACAAACTGTTTTAACCCATTCCAGTCGGGCAGAACGGTCGACGCCTGAGGCCACCCGGGCTAAACGAAAATCGTGCCTTATTCACTACGACTGCGCGTCACTATTAGCGTGAAAGAATTAACAGTAACTTCATGAATTATATGTTTTTATTTCCTTGCCCTGTTCCTTATACTCTTAAAATGCGTACACAATCACTTTTAGCAAGAAACAAAATTATTACTGTACTTTTTCACCAGTCCAAGCTGTAGACTTAGAAACAAGTAGGTACTTTTGTTTTGTCAAATCTTATTTTATTTTCAAAAGATTCCTTTATTTCACTTGGCATATCTACTTCCAGTTACCTGCAGTAATAAATAGTTAATGATAAATCTTTAAATAATAATCATTATAACTGAATTATCATCAATAAATACAATCGCTAAACGAATTGTGCGAACGAGAAAATAATTTACTGTCAATACGGAACATTTGACACTGAATAAGATGATAAAAGAGGACACCAACACCATCTATGAGAAATGAACTAAAACACCTAACGGCGGAAAAAAGAACTACGTCGAAATATAAGCAGGCAACGCACATTGTTTGTTCATAACCACCCCGCGGCTCGCGCGGTGCACGTCATTAGACATCTGTCCAGTAAAGCACGCGGACGTACAGTGTACGTCATTAGACGGGAATGGGTTAACTAATGTTTAACCGAAAGTATTTTACTGTAAAATAAAATAGTGAAGTTCCACAGTCAGTTCCAAATGTCAACAAACTCCTCTTCCCCCATGAGCAAGGCTCAAGTTCGTATTTTTTATTTCACTATTGTCTGTCCACGTCCTATCATCTCTTATCACTAACAGCTTACACCTCCTGGTTTAACTGAGAATCTCGAATTTAATGTTTTCATTAATGATTTATCATACTTATAAAACATTCAATATGATAGATGTCCATTGTAATGAACAATTTAAAATAATTCGTCATATACCCAAGGTTTATTTTTTGGCATAAGTGTTATTAAAAAACTATGGATCTAATTTTTTGCTGCTTAAGGAAGGTAATGGAAGCTGTCAGTTTAAGACAAAAAGAAGCCATTATTAAAACTAAACTATTAACCAACTATGATTTAATTCAATACTATTCAATTTTGATTATTAGTATTTTTATTTGAATGTACTTAAAAAGAATACTAAAATTAGTTTAAATGAGGAAAAATACTCAATTGTAGGCCTAGAGGATATGAAATAAAACATGGGTCTACTTTTTCCATATGCAATAAGTGCCTGATCGTACTACTTCATTTACACATACCCTGTATTCATCTGGAAGGATACTACTCAAGATAATTTTGAGTCGGCAGTGCTACAGCTGATTTCTTGGTTAAGTTTTATCTGATTGAGAACAATGTCGTCTGTTTCCCTTCTTATTACGACATCTCAAAATAAGTAACAAAATTACTTCTTCCTTCTATCTGAATTCTTTACGATCACGGATGTAAAAACGCCTGTATGAACAGAGTTATTTGAGATTACGCGTAAATTGAGTGTTTTACTAGGCAAAAACTCAGCTCAAATTTTGAGCTTTTTCAAAACTCCCCGAGCCGAGCTTTTAAATGCTCGAAAAAAGCTAGCAACAATATGCCGATCTGGATGATCCGGAATCCAGATGATTGGGATGCGGATAAACCGAACTTTACTGTATTTGTCAAACACCTCAAGAGTGTAACTGAACTTAACTTCAACCCACAACTTTTTACTCTTTTCCACAATATCACTAGTTTATACTGTTACATGTTTCAGGTGCTGTATGCTGGTCAAGTCGGCCAGCTCATTCAACTGATAGTGAGATTTTGATTTTACAACCACAACTCGTAAAGACGGATCAACTTATATAGCATGTGCCCTTAAAACGTGATTTGCTTAATGTTCACTGAACTTTATAATTTTTAAAAACATGTAAAATCTAATCTTGTGCTATCATTCATTCCTTTGTGTTTTTTTTTTATTGTAAGGCAGGCTTAAGGAGGCATCTAATATTACAGTTGTAATGTACATGTTGTTGTATACAGTTATATAGGCTATGACAGTTTACTACTGTTGTCTTAGACATATCGTTATTCCTGAATGAAAGTACATTACAGTGTGTACATCTCTGTCGTCATCAAATATAAAAATTGGGTTATTTTCTAATTAATAGCTTAAATTAACAATTAAAAATCTGGGGATTCTAAAATTTGGATAGAAAATCCTGTACAGAGTAAAACTCCCCTTTTATAAAAAGCTCTTTTAATAACTTTTTAAACCTTTTAGGACCCAGTCCACAGCACCTCTTCAACTCTTTTGGAAGGTCATTAAAAATATGGCCCAGTAAAATTAAGGTTCCTCTCAAATAGTGTAAGGCGATGACTGGGAGTCACTTTTGTGCCTGGTTGGATAATGATGATTTTCTCCAACACTTGGAATGGACTTCAAATTCAATATAGATGACGTGGTTGCTCTGTATATAAATACAGAAGCCAAGGTGAGGAGATTAAGGGTCCGAAAAATCCCTCTACATGACTGTAGAGGAGGTAGGCTACAAATGATTCTAATTGCTGTCCTGAGTTTGTTGGTGTTATTGGATGCGCATTTCGCCACATTTGTGGCATCATTATACAATTAAAAGTAAGAAAATTAAGTAGTAAAGCCTTCAAACGCATACCATGTAAAATGCAATCCCATACCAAATTACAACCTAACAAACCATACCAAAAAGGAAAGAGGTGTATAAGATAACCTGTTCTTATCCCTGCACAAAAGAATATTTTGGCTACACCAACAGGTCCTTCAGACAACGTGTTAAAGAACACAATACTTTCAGTGTTCCTCACAGCAGCTAACCTGCACACTCTTTCCCATGTTAATCTTATGGTGATTAACATAGGCAAATAACTCTCATGTTTATGGACAGATTTTTATAAAACTTGTCATATATTATTATTATTATATTATTGATTTGGAAATTCGCTGAGTACGCAGGTTTGCTGCGACGGGGGTATTTTAAAAATATTGTTAAGTTTCTGCTGATGCCACAAGCGTGGCGAAATGTGCATCAAATACACCAACAAATTGAAGAACATAGGCAACTAACAAAGGTATAATTACTGTTCTTGAAACTGGGCAAACATAAATAACAAAAATTATATTAAATAAAATACCCCCGTCGCAGCAGACCTGCGTACTCAGCGAATTTCCAAATCAATAATATAATAATAATATATGGCAAGTTTTATAAACATCTGTCCATAAACATGGGAATTATTTGCTTATTCTCCATAAGATTAATATGGCAAAGAGTGTGCAGGTTTGCTGCTATGAGGAACACTAAAATTAGGCATTTCTACCATAAATAATTTTTATCTTAACCCTAGAAATGGCAAAGTCGTAATTTACGACGCATTTACATATTCAATAAGCAGTTGCAGGTGGAGGCATCTATCGTTAGTTTACTGTACTTAATGTTACAGTTAAGAGTAAAAAGCTTGCCACTTCTAGGGTTAACATTTATACCAACTTTCATCAACATCTGTCCATAAATAAAGGAGTTTGCCTATTCCCTTTATGATTATTATGGGAAAAGAGTATGCAGGTTTGCTGCCATGATAAACACATAAACTATGATTTTTGAGCATAAATGGATAGATCTCAACCACATGAAGCTAAATATCAAGTTTTATCCAAAAATATTCATTAATATGGGAAATATTAATTTTTCCCTATCCACCATAAGATTAACATTGGAGCCCCACAATACAACGTACTGTGTTTAGATTTTTTAATATCTCGGTAACCGTTGGAGATAGAGAAAAACTTTAAGGAACTTAATTGTGTAGTTTTTTAAGCTGATTCTAATGGTGAAATATAAAATTAGAAATTTTCAAAAACTACATGTGAAAAACGCAAAAAAACCCATTTTGGGGTACAAAACCCCCCCAAACTACCCGTTCCCATTGACCGATATGTCTGGTTAACGAACTCGTCCGAGCATGTGTAGGAATACACGTCTCTACCAAATTTTGTCTCGATCGGACCATTTTTACGAGAGTTATCGTGTTAACAGACACATACATATATATATACATATATATAAAAATTTTAACGACTATTGTTTTTGGACTCTGGGCACCTAAAGAAGAAAAAATAACATGGTCCCGGGCTTAAGTCTCACCATGAGACCTACGGTTAATAATTATAATTTAACTTCCCTACTGGGATACTCCAGTGGCTGCGTTTGAAAAGGAATTTAATTTGCAACCTCTAGAGAAAAGAACTTACCTTGATAATCACTTCTTGTACAAGGTTTTGCATTTCCTCTTGTGTTTTTTAAGCCTCTCGGCATTTTTCAAAGTTTTGATGGGGAATGGTCTTAACCCCGATCTTGTTTTACTACCTAACGTCGACCTGTTAGGAAACATCATTATAGCCCAATAACTAATTGGCAACTGGGTCCAAATTCGACCCTTGCAGGCTTTAATAAGTTTTTTGAAGGTCGCCGTAAGGTCACTATAGCCACTTTGTAACCCAACCTGTTACTTGGGTGACATCAACACAACACCACTCAAAGTTGTACCTTGATTGGTTGATCTGATGAGTGGAATCTTCCTTGTTTTCAGTGAAACAAAATCTAGGTCAATTTTTGCAAGAAAGTATCACACAACAAGCATAGTCAATGATAAAACAAGCTATTTTAATGATATTTTGAGGATTTTGAGAACTGGCTCTGCTACTGCAGCTTTGGATTTATTCAGCCGATCAGTGAGACGTGTAAGAGTAGTGTACTCTTAACAACAACCTATTTGCAGGTGAATCTAATAGCCTGGTTTTTGAGGAGTTATTTATGATTAGTGGTACCTGACATTCACACCTCACATTGGTGGGTCACATTCATGGGATAAGATAAACTGTTTTTCCTTATTACAATTTTCCACTCATAAATGGTTAAGTGGACTAGTAAAAAACTGTCAAAATACCAATATTATTTAAATTATTATTGTTTTGAAGACTTTGTATTTCATTGTTATCTATTAAAATGTTTCTTGCTACTGCTAACACTAAACTATTGCACATTTATTACTTTCTCCTACTTATACAATAGTATATGGAGAAAGTATTGTTCTCGTCAAAATTTTGGAATTTGATTTGTTGATTATGGATATATCCATTTTGGGGTCTCCTGAAACAAAAAAGTTGTTTTTTTCGTGATGTCTGCCTGTGTGTCTGGATGCATACAGAGCTACAGCCTACCCCGTAGGTCCGATTAAGATGAAATTTGGTATATTCATCGTATCTCAAGGTTTTTTTCATTTTTTTGAATTTTGGATTTTCAAGAGTAGTTCACCCCTAAAACCCCTAAAATACCCCCGTTGCAGCAGACCTGCCTAATTAGCGAATTTCCAAATCAATAATATGGCAATAAAAACACAAATATGTGACAAGATTGATCAATCAATACCTGTTGATAAACTGGAGTATTTGCCTATTCTCCATAACATTAACATAAGAAAGAGTATGCAGGTTTGCTGGTTTGAGGAACACATAAACTATGATTTGTTAGCATAAACTTATGGACACCAACCACATGAAGCTAAATACAAAGTTTAATCCAAAACTATTGGTTGTAAAGGGGAATATTAATTTTTCCTTATTCTCCATAAGTTTACCATTGCAACCCCTAAATACAATGTACTGTGTTTAGATTTTTTAATACCTCAGTAACCGTTGGAGATAAAGCAAAACTTTAAGGAACTAAATTGTGTAGTTTTTTAAGATGATTCTAATGGTGAAAGATAATATTTGAAAATTATAAAAAAAAAATTGGAAAATGCAAAAAACTTCCGTTCCGATTAACTGATATGTCTGGATATCCGAGCAAATGTAGGACTACACGTTTCTACTAAATTTGGTTTCGATAGGACCATTTTTACTAGAGTTATCGTGTTCACTGACACACACACACATACATTACATTACATTACATTACACAAAGGGGCGGAACAGAGTTTCTGTAGCACATCAGCCATGTGGCTTTTTGCGCACTCCTGTAGATTGAATGTCTCACGGACCTTCCAAGTTTAAAAACCTGATGAACTGCCGTAGTCTCCCCACCAGCTCCTCCCGGAGAAGGTGACAACCCCTCTCCATGACGCTGAGAGTGGCAGCTCTCACCCCGGCAAACTCTGTGCAGTCATACAGCAGATGATCAGCAGTCTCCTCGGTCCTGCAAATTGGGTCTCTAGAGAAGTCTCCATGCGAGTAAAATGTTTCCTCATATGTCCGTGTCCCGTGATAAGACCTACAATGAGTCTGAGTTCGGACCTACCTAACTAATGAAGATCCTCTGCGATCCTCGAAGAGGGAGAGCTGAGAGACAGTTTACTTACTCTCAGGAGGAGAAGCTCCGCCCATCTTCTGCGGTGACACTCACGTGCCCAAGTGTTGATTTCTCGATCCACATGCGCCCTGGAGATGCCACAGAAAGGTTGTGGGCCCACGAATGGGATCAAAGTGCCATCGTTCGCCAGACGATCAGCTATTTCATTGCCCATAATACTTGAGTGTCCTGGGACCCAGTAAAGGGTAACGTTGTGACTGCCAAGAGAAGACACCGCATTGCGGCATTCCCACACTATCTTGGAGTCGAAGGTACAGGAGTCCAGAGCCTTGAGAGTGGCTTGACTTTTTGAAAAATGGTAATGGTCTTGTACCTGACACCTCTGTTGAGATTGAACAGAGCACATTCCATAATGGCTGCCACTTCTGCCTGGAACATCCCCCATGTAGGGAAATCCCCCATGGGAACGCAGAGCTTTACCTTATCTTGCACGCCCAGTATCCCAGCTCCAGTTCCCTTACTTCCCTTAGAGCCATCCGTGTACCATTCCGACTCACATGGATGAAGAGGTCTGCCGCCATCTTGCCAGTCAACCCTTGGTGGAATCACCACTGAAAATGACTTACCGAAGGCGTATCTAGTGTGAAGATGGTCAGAAGGCATGTCAAGGGCCTCACATCTGACTACCTGCTCAATTCTGGTGTGACCTACCGAGGGTACATTGAAAGTCATCCAGAGATTCTCACATCGGAGGCGATATGCACATTTCCTAGCGACCGTTCTGATGTAGACATCTATGGGCAGGATATTGAGCATACAGTCCAAGCATACACACATACACACACACACACACACACACACGCACGCACGCACACACACACATATAAATGAATATAAATTTTAACGACAATTGTTTAATTGTTTTTGGTCTCTGGGCACGTAAAGACGAAAAAATAACATGGTCTTGCCATGAGACCTACAGTAATAGCTTCTTACCTTATGGGAAGTTCTCTAAAACAAGAAAAATCAAAATTTGGCTCAAAACAGCTCAAACGATTTTGATTAAAATTTGATAGTTAGTTCATATTGCATACGGTACTAAATAATATGACTCCACCCAAATTTCTGTATAAATTACGGTTCAAAAGTTATGGGTTTTTAAATATTAAAAAAAACACAGTTTTCTGTAAAAAAAACTGAAGGAAAAAAATAATTAGACTACCGCCATTAAAATCAGCTTTAAAAACTAAGCAAATCAGTCTTCTGAACTATTTGTCTACGACTACTATTTTTGTCTAACCGCAGGACTCTGAGAGCACCCAATGTTAACTAAATTTAATGTAATGTGTTTAACCAATGTGTAACTAATGGGGGATACTAAAAAATCAATTTCCGCCTTATTTCCCTACTGTTTTCCATGAAACATGGTATGCAGTATAAGGTCACATCATCCATCAAACCCATTTAAATAAGCTTGGTATTACCAGATGGGGCAGTCCCCCCCTCCATAAAATTCAAACAATTATTTTAACTTTGTAACTTGATGTTATATTCAGAAATTGTATGATTATTTTTGAAGCAATAAATTATTAAATTTATATTCAGATAAACTTTAAATAATATGATAGTTTTATTATAGATTGTCGTTTTTAAATTTACTTAAGGGAGAAAGCATGTGTCAGTCCACTGATACTGTTTACATTTGTTGCTTGTATTCTGTTTTAAATTGTTATTAATAAAATATTATTTGTTATTTATTGTTATTAATCATTATAAATTATTGTGAAGTGATGGATACCATTGAATTAATAAATACACTTAAAATCCAACTGAACTTAATTAAATAAACGGTACCAGTGGACTGACACATACTTTCTCCCTTAAGTAAATTTAAAAAGGATAATCTGTAATAAAACGATCATGTTCTACAAAGTTATTCTAAATATCATTTAATAATTTATTGTTCAAATTGTATGGGGGAACCCCCATACAATTTGAACTCCCCCCCCCAGTAATACCAAGTTTTTTTGAGCTGGTTTTGTTCGGTGATTTGACCTTACACTTCATACCAAGTTTCATGGAAAACGGTTGGAGAGTAAGGATGAAATTGATTTTTTTTTTAATCTCCATAAGAACACGTAAGAAGAAGACAACGTCCTGTGTTTATCGTGGACAGTAAATTTAACTTTTCTCTGGAACCGTTAGTCGTAGACAAATAATTTATAATACTAATTTATTCAGTTTTTTAAGCTGGTTTCAATGGCACCAGTCACGTTATACTTTACTTTTATTGTTTTCGCTGAAAATTTAAAAATTGGATTTTTTTTACATTTAAAAGCCCAAAACTTTTTAACCGTTATTTTTACAGACATGCAAATTTTTGGTGGTGTCAAATTATTTAGTACTCTTTGCACTATAAACTATCACATTTTAATCAAAATCGTTAGAGCCGTTTTTGAGAAAATTGGATTTATCACGTTTTTTAAGGGTTTTTCGGGGTGAACTACCCTTAACAAAAAAAAATTCAAAAAAATGAAAAAAACGCCTGGAGATACAGTGACTATATATATACATGCCAAATTTCATCTAAATCGGACCAACGGGGTAGGCTGTGGCACTGTACACATCCAGACACATACACACACACACACACAGACACACGGACGGACAGACATCACGTCAAAACCCACTTTTTTGGATTCAGGGGACCCCAAAACGGATATATCCACTCTCAACTCAAATTCGAAAATTTTGACGAAAACAATACTTTCTCTATATACTATGTATAAAGGGAGAAAGTAAAAATTGTTTAGTGGGATCCAATGATGGTTTTGTGAAAATATGTGAGCAGATTAAGACAGCGGTGGATAAACACTTATGATACTTATGTCGCTTACGAGAGTTATCGTGTTAACAGACACATACATATATATATATAAAAATTTTAACGACTATTGTTTTTGGACTCTGGGCACCTAAAGAAGAAAAAATAACATGGTCCCGGGCTTAAGTCTCACCATGAGACCTACGGTTAATAATTATAATTTAACTTCCCTACTGGGATACTCCAGTGGCTGCGTTTGAAAAGGAATTTAATTTGCAACCTCTAGAGAAAAGAACTTACTTTGATAATCACTTCTTGTACAAGGTTTTGCATTTCCTCTTGTGTTTTTTAAGCCTCTCGGCATTTTCCAAAGTTTTGATGGGGAATGGTCTTAACCCCGATCTTGTTTTACTACCTAACGTCGACCTGTTAGGAAACATCATTATAGCCCAATAACTAATTGGCAACTGGGTCCAAATTCGACCCTTGCAGGCTTTAATAAGTTTTTTGAAGGTCGCCGTAAGGTCACTATAACCACTTTGTAACCCAACCTGTTACTTGGGTGACATCAACACAACACTACTCAAAGTTGTACCTTGATTGGTTGATCTGATGAGTGGAATCTTCCTTGTTTTCAGTGAAACAAAATCTAGGTCAATTTTTGCAAGAAAGTATCACACAACAAGCATAGTCAATGATAAAACAAGCTATTTTAATGATATTTTGAGGATTTTGAGAACTGGCTCTGCTACTGCAGCTTTGGATTTATTCAGCCGATCAGTGAGACGTGTAAGAGTAGTGTACTCTTAACAACAACCTATTTGCAGGTGAATCTAATAGCCTGGTTTTTGAGGAGTTATTTATGATTAGTGGTACCTGACATTCACACCTCACATTGGTGGGTCACATTCATGGGATAAGATAAACTGTTTTTCCTTATTACAATTTTCCACTCATAAATGGTTAAGTGGACTAGTAAAAAACTGTCAAAATACCAATATTATTTAAATTATTATTGTTTTGAAGACTTTGTATTTCATTGTTATCTATTAAAATGTTTCTTGCTACTGCTAACACTAAACTATTGCACATTTATTACTTTCTCCTACTTATACAATAGTATATGGAGAAAGTATTGTTCTCGTCAAAATTTTGGAATTTGATTTGTTGATTATGGATATATCCATTTTGGGGTCTCCTGAAACAAAAAAGTTGTTTTTTTCGTGATGTCTGCCTGTGTGTCTGGATGCATACAGAGCTACAGCCTACCCCGTAGGTCCGATTAAGATGAAATTTGGTATATTCATCGTATCTCAAGGTTTTTTTCATTTTTTTGAATTTTGGATTTTCAAGAGTAGTTCACCCCTAAAACCCCTAAAATACCCCCGTTGCAGCAGACCTGCCTAATTAGCGAATTTCCAAATCAATAATATGGCAATAAAAACACAAATATGTGACAAGATTGATCAATCAATACCTGTTGATAAACTGGAGTATTTTGCCTATTCTCCATAACATTAACATAAGAAAGAGTATGCAGGTTTGCTGGTTTGAGGAACACATAAACTATGATTTGTTAGCATAAACTTATGGACACCAACCACATGAAGCTAAATACAAAGTTTAATCCAAAACTATTGGTTGTAAAGGGGAATATTAATTTTTCCTTATTCTCCATAAGTTTACCATTGCAACCCCTAAATACAATGTACTGTGTTTAGATTTTTTAATACCTCAGTAACCGTTGGAGATAAAGCAAAACTTTAAGGAACTAAATTGTGTAGTTTTTTAAGATGATTCTAATGGTGAAAGATAATATTTGAAAATTATAAAAAAAAAATTGGAAAATGCAAAAAACTTCCGTTCCGATTAACTGATATGTCTGGATATCCGAGCAAATGTAGGACTACACGTTTCTACTAAATTTGGTTTCGATAGGACCATTTTTACTAGAGTTATCGTGTTCACTGACACACACACACATACATTACATTACATTACATTACACAAAGGGGCGGAACAGAGTTCCTGTAGCACATCAGCCATGTGGCTTTTTGCGCACTCCTGTAGATTGAATGTCTCACGGACCTTCCAAGTTTAAAAACCTGATGAACTACCGTAGTCTCCCCACCAGCTCCTCCCGGAGAAGGTGACAACCCCTCTCCATGACGCTGAGAGTGGCAGCTCTCACCCCGGCAAACTCTGTGCAGTCATACAGCAGATGATCAGCAGTCTCCTCGGTCCTGCAAATTGGGTCTCTAGAGAAGTCTCCATGCGAGTAAAATGTTTCCTCATATGTCCGTGTCCCGTGATAAGACCTACAATGAGTCTGAGTTCGGACATACCTAACTAATGAAGATCCTCTGCGATCCTCGAAGAGGGAGAGCTGAGAGACAGTTTTACTTACTCTCAGGAGGAGAAGCTCCGCCCATCTTCTGCGGTGACACTCACGTGCCCAAGTGTTGATTTGAATGTACTTAAAAAGAATACTAAAATTAGTTTAAATGAGGAAAAATACTCAATTGTAGGCCTAGAGGATATGAAATAAAACATGGGTCTACTTTTTCCATATGCAATAAGTGCCTGATCGTACTACTTCATTTACACATACCCTGTATTCATCTGGAAGGATACTACTCAAGATAATTTTGAGTCGGCAGTGCTACAGCTGATTTCTTGGTTAAGTTTTATCTGATTGAGAACAATGTCGTCTGTTTCCCTTCTTATTACGACATCTCAAAATAAGTAACAAAATTACTTCTTCCTTCTATCTGAATTCTTTACGATCACGGATGTAAAAACGCCTGTATGAACAGAGTTATTTGAGATTACGCGTAAATTGAGTGTTTTACTAGGCAAAAACTCAGCTCAAATTTTGAGCTTTTTCAAAACTCCCCGAGCCGAGCTTTTAAATGCTCGAAAAAAGCTAGCAACAATATGCCGATCTGGATGATCCGGAATCCAGATGATTGGGATGCGGATAAACCGAACTTTACTGTATTTGTCAAACACCTCAAGAGTGTAACTGAACTTAACTTCAACCCACAACTTTTTACTCTTTTCCACAATATCACTAGTTTATACTGTTACATGTTTCAGGTGCTGTATGCTGGTCAAGTCGGCCAGCTCATTCAACTGATAGTGAGATTTTGATTTTACAACCACAACTCGTAAAGACGGATCAACTTATATAGCATGTGCCCTTAAAACGTGATTTGCTTAATGTTCACTGAACTTTATAATTTTTTAAAAACATGTAAAATCTAATCTTGTGCTATCATTCATTCCTTTGTGTTTTTTTTTATTGTAAGGCAGGCTTAAGGAGGCATCTAATATTACAGTTGTAATGTACATGTTGTTGTATACAGTTATATAGGCTATGACAGTTTACTACTGTTGTCTTAGACATATCGTTATTCCTGAATGAAAGTACATTACAGTGTGTACATCTCTGTCGTCATCAAATATAAAAATTGGGTTATTTTCTAATTAATAGCTTAAATTAACAATTAAAAATCTGGGGATTCTAAAATTTGGATAGAAAATCCTGTACAGAGTAAAACTCCCCTTTTATAAAAAGCTCTTTTAATAACTTTTTAAACCTTTTAGGACCCAGTCCACAGCACCTCTTCAACTCTTTTGGAAGGTCATTAAAAATATGGCCCAGTAAAATTAAGGTTCCTCTCAAATAGTGTAAGGCGATGACTGGGAGTCACTTTTGTGCCTGGTTGGATAATGATGATTTTCTCCAACACTTGGAATGGACTTCAAATTCAATATAGATGACGTGGTTGCTCTGTATATAAATACAGAAGCCAAGGTGAGGAGATTAAGGGTCCGAAAAAATCCCTCTACATGACTGTAGAGGAGGTAGGCTACAAATGATTCTAATTGCTGTCCTGAGTTTGTTGGTGTTATTGGATGCGCATTTCGCCACATTTGTGGCATCATTAGACAATTAAAAGTAAGAAAATTAAGTAGTAAAGCCTTCAAACGCATACCATGTAAAATGCAATCCCGTTCCAAATTACAACCTAACAAACCATACCAAAAAGGAAAGAGGTGTTTTGTTGCTTGTATTCTGTTTTAAATTGTTATTAATAAAATATTATTTGTTATTTATTGTTATTAATCATTATAAATTATTGTGAAGTGATGGATACCATTGAATTAATAAATACACTTAAAATCCAACTGAACTTAATTAAATAAACGGTACCAGTGGACTGACACATAATTTCTCCCTTAAGTAAATTTTAAAAGGATAATCTGTAATAAAACTATCATGTTCTACAAAGTTATTCTAAATATCATTTAATAATTTATTGTTCAAATTGTATGGGGGAACCCCCATACAATTTGAACCCCCCCCCCAGTAATACCAAGCTTTTTTGAGCTGGTTTTGTTCGGTGATTTGACCTTACACTTCATACCAAGTTTCATGGAAAACGGTTGGAGAGAAAGGATGAAATTGATTTTTTTTTAATCTCCATAAGAACACGTAAGAAGAAGACAACGTCCTGTGTTCATCGTGGACAGTAAATTTAACTTTTCTCTGGAACCGTTAGTCGTAGACAAATAATTTATAATACTAATTATTCAGTTTTTTAAGCTGGTTTCAATGGCACCAGTCACGTTATACTTTACTTTTATTGTTTTCGCTGAAAATTTAAAAATTGGATTTTTTTTCATTTAAAAGCCCAAAACTTTTTAACCGTTATTTTTACAGACATTTTTGGTGGTGTCAAATTATTTAGTACTCTTTGCACTATAAACTATCACATTTTAATCAAAATCGTTAGAGCCGTTTTTGAGAAAATTGGATTTATCACGTTTTTTAAGGGTTTTTCGGGGTGAACTACCCTTAACAAAAAAAAATTCAAAAGGAGTTTGCCTATTCCCTTTATGATTATTATGGGAAAAGAGTATGCAGGTTTGCTGCCATGATAAACACATAAACTATGATTTTTGAGCATAAATGGATAGATCTCAACCACATGAAGCTAAATATCAAGTTTTATCCAAAAATATTCATTAATATGGGAAATATTAATTTTTCCCTATCCACCATAAGATTAACATTGGAGCCCCACAATACAACGTACTGTGTTTAGATTTTTTAATATCTCGGTAACCGTTGGAGATAGAGAAAAACTTTAAGGAACTTAATTGTGTAGTTTTTTAAGCTGATTCTAATGGTGAAATATAAAATTAGAAATTTTCAAAAACTACATGTGAAAAACGCAAAAAACCCATTTTGGGGTACAAAACCCCCCCAAACTACCCGTTCCCATTGACCGATATGTCTGGTTAACGAACTCGTCCGAGCATGTGTAGGAATACACGTCTCTACCAAATTTTGTCTCGATCGGACCATTTTTACGAGAGTTATCGTGTTAACAGACACATACATATATATATATAAAAATTTTAACGACTATTGTTTTTGGACTCTGGGCACCTAAAGAAGAAAAAATAACATGGTCCCGGGCTTAAGTCTCACCATGAGACCTACGGTTAATAATTATAATTTAACTTCCCTACTGGGATACTCCAGTGGCTGCGTTTGAAAAGGAATTTAATTTGCAACCTCTAGAGAAAAGAACTTACTTTGATAATCACTTCTTGTACAAGGTTTTGCATTTCCTCTTGTGTTTTTTAAGCCTCTCGGCATTTTCCAAAGTTTTGATGGGGAATGGTCTTAACCCCGATCTTGTTTTACTACCTAACGTCGACCTGTTAGGAAACATCATTATAGCCCAATAACTAATTGGCAACTGGGTCCAAATTCGACCCTTGCAGGCTTTAATAAGTTTTTTGAAGGTCGCCGTAAGGTCACTATAACCACTTTGTAACCCAACCTGTTACTTGGGTGACATCAACACAACACTACTCAAAGTTGTACCTTGATTGGTTGATCTGATGAGTGGAATCTTCCTTGTTTTCAGTGAAACAAAATCTAGGTCAATTTTTGCAAGAAAGTATCACACAACAAGCATAGTCAATGATAAAACAAGCTATTTTAATGATATTTTGAGGATTTTGAGAACTGGCTCTGCTACTGCAGCTTTGGATTTATTCAGCCGATCAGTGAGACGTGTAAGAGTAGTGTACTCTTAACAACAACCTATTTGCAGGTGAATCTAATAGCCTGGTTTTTGAGGAGTTATTTATGATTAGTGGTACCTGACATTCACACCTCACATTTTGGTGGGTCACATTCATGGGATAAGATAAACTGTTTTTCCTTATTACAATTTTCCACTCATAAATGGTTAAGTGGACTAGTAAAAAAACTGTCAAAATACCAATATTATTTAAATTATTATTGTTTTGAAGACTTTGTATTTCATTGTTATCTATTAAAATGTTTCTTGCTACTGCTAACACTAAACTATTGCACATTTATTACTTTCTCCTACTTATACAATAGTATATGGAGAAAGTATTGTTCTCGTCAAAATTTTGGAATTTGATTTGTTGATTATGGATATATCCATTTTGGGGTCTCCTGAAACAAAAAAGTTGTTTTTTTCGTGATGTCTGCCTGTGTGTCTGGATGCATACAGAGCTACAGCCTACCCCGTAGGTCCGATTAAGATGAAATTTGGTATATTCATCGTATCTCAAGGTTTTTTTCATTTTTGAATTTTGGATTTTCAAGAGTAGTTCACCCCCTAAAACCCCTAAAATACCCCCGTTGCAGCAGACCTGCCTAATTAGCGAATTTCCAAATCAATAATATGGCAATAAAAACACAAATATGTGACAAGATTGATCAATCAATACCTGTTGATAAACTGGAGTATTTGCCTATTCTCCATAACATTAACATAAGAAAGAGTATGCAGGTTTGCTGGTTTGAGGAACACATAAACTATGATTTGTTAGCATAAACTTATGGACACCAACCACATGAAGCTAAATACAAAGTTTAATCCAAAACTATTGGTTGTAAAGGGGAATATTAATTTTTCCTTATTCTCCATAAGTTTACCATTGCAACCCCTAAATACAATGTACTGTGTTTAGATATCTTTAATACCTCAGTAACCGTTGGAGATAAAGCAAAACTTTAAGGAACTAAATTGTGTAGTTTTTTAAGATGATTCTAATGGTGAAAGATAATATTTGAAAATTATAAAAAAAAAATTGGAAAATGCAAAAAACTTCCGTTCCGATTAACTGATATGTCTGGATATCCGAGCAAATGTAGGACTACACGTTTCTACTAAATTTGGTTTCGATAGGACCATTTTTACTAGAGTTATCGTGTTCACTGACACACACACACATACATTACATTACATTACATTACACAAAGGGGCGGAACAGAGTTCCTGTAGCACATCAGCCATGTGGCTTTTTGCGCACTCCTGTAGATTGAATGTCTCACGGACCTTCCAAGTTTAAAAACCTGATGAACTACCGTAGTCTCCCCACCAGCTCCTCCCGGAGAAGGTGACAACCCCTCTCCATGACGCTGAGAGTGGCAGCTCTCACCCCGGCAAACTCTGTGCAGTCATACAGCAGATGATCAGCAGTCTCCTCGGTCCTGCAAATTGGGTCTCTAGAGAAGTCTCCATGCGAGTAAAATGTTTCCTCATATGTCCGTGTCCCGTGATAAGACCTACAATGAGTCTGAGTTCGGACATACCTAACTAATGAAGATCCTCTGCGATCCTCGAAGAGGGAGAGCTGAGAGACAGTTTACTTACTCTCAGGAGGAGAAGCTCCGCCCATCTTCTGCGGTGACACTCACGTGCCCAAGTGTTGATTTGAATGTACTTAAAAAGAATACTAAAATTAGTTTAAATGAGGAAAAATACTCAATTGTAGGCCTAGAGGATATGAAATAAAACATGGGTCTACTTTTTCCATATGCAATAAGTGCCTGATCGTACTACTTCATTTACACATACCCTGTATTCATCTGGAAGGATACTACTCAAGATAATTTTGAGTCGGCAGTGCTACAGCTGATTTCTTGGTTAAGTTTTATCTGATTGAGAACAATGTCGTCTGTTTCCCTTCTTATTACGACATCTCAAAATAAGTAACAAAATTACTTCTTCCTTCTATCTGAATTCTTTACGATCACGGATGTAAAAACGCCTGTATGAACAGAGTTATTTGAGATTACGCGTAAATTGAGTGTTTTACTAGGCAAAAACTCAGCTCAAATTTTGAGCTTTTTCAAAACTCCCCGAGCCGAGCTTTTAAATGCTCGAAAAAAGCTAGCAACAATATGCCGATCTGGATGATCCGGAATCCAGATGATTGGGATGCGGATAAACCGAACTTTACTGTATTTGTCAAACACCTCAAGAGTGTAACTGAACTTAACTTCAACCCACAACTTTTTACTCTTTTCCACAATATCACTAGTTTATACTGTTACATGTTTCAGGTGCTGTATGCTGGTCAAGTCGGCCAGCTCATTCAACTGATAGTGAGATTTTGATTTTACAACCACAACTCGTAAAGACGGATCAACTTATATAGCATGTGCCCTTAAAACGTGATTTGCTTAATGTTCACTGAACTTTATAATTTTTAAAAACATGTAAAATCTAATCTTGTGCTATCATTCATTCCTTTGTGTTTTTTTTTATTGTAAGGCAGGCTTAAGGAGGCATCTAATATTACAGTTGTAATGTACATGTTGTTGTATACAGTTATATAGGCTATGACAGTTTACTACTGTTGTCTTAGACATATCGTTATTCCTGAATGAAAGTACATTACAGTGTGTACATCTCTGTCGTCATCAAATATAAAAATTGGGTTATTTTCTAATTAATAGCTTAAATTAACAATTAAAAATCTGGGGATTCTAAAATTTGGATAGAAAATCCTGTACAGAGTAAAACTCCCCTTTTATAAAAAGCTCTTTTAATAACTTTTTAAACCTTTTAGGACCCAGTCCACAGCACCTCTTCAACTCTTTTGGAAGGTCATTAAAAATATGGCCCAGTAAAATTAAGGTTCCTCTCAAATAGTGTAAGGCGATGACTGGGAGTCACTTTTGTGCCTGGTTGGATAATGATGATTTTCTCCAACACTTGGAATGGACTTCAAATTCAATATAGATGACGTGGTTGCTCTGTATATAAATACAGAAGCCAAGGTGAGGAGATTAAGGGTCCGAAAAATCCCTCTACATGACTGTAGAGGAGGTAGGCTACAAATGATTCTAATTGCTGTCCTGAGTTTGTTGGTGTTATTGGATGCGCATTTCGCCACATTTGTGGCATCATTAGACAATTAAAAGTAAGAAAATTAAGTAGTAAAGCCTTCAAACGCATACCATGTAAAATGCAATCCCATTCCAAATTACAACCTAACAAACCATACCAAAAAGGAAAGAGGTGTATAAGATAACCTGTTCTTATCCCTGCACAAAAGAATATTTTGGCTACACCAACAGGTCCTTCAGACAACGTGTTAAAGAACACAATACTTTCAGTGTTCCTCACAGCAGCTAACCTGCACACTCTTTCCCATGTTAATCTTATGGTGATTAACATAGGCAAATAACTCTCATGTTTATGGACAGATTTTTATAAAACTTGTCATATATTATTATTATTATATTTATTGATTTGGAAATTCGCTGAGTACGCAGGTTTGCTGCGACGGGGGTATTTTAAAAATATTGTTAAGTTTCTGCTGATGCCACAAGCGTGGCGAAATGTGCATCAAATACACCAACAAATTGAAGAACATAGGCAACTAACAAAGGTATAATTACTGTTCTTGAAACTGGGCAAACATAAATAACAAAAATTATATTAAATAAAATACCCCCTTCGCAGCAGACCTGCGTACTCAGCGAATTTCCAAATCAATAATATAATAATAATAATAATTGGCAAGTTTTATAAACATCTGTCCATAAACATGGGAATTATTTGCTTATTCTCCATAAGATTAATATGGCAAAGAGTGTGCAGGTTTGCTGCTATGAGGAACACTAAAATTAGGCATTTCTACCATAAATAATTTTTATCTTAACCCTAGAAATGGCAAAGTCGTAATTTACGACGCATTTACATATTCAATAAGCAGTTGCAGGTGGAGGCATCTATCGTTAGTTTACTGTACTTAATGTTACAGTTAAGAGTAAAAAGCTTGCCACTTCTAGGGTTAACATTTATACCAACTTTCATCAACATCTGTCCATAAATAAAGGAGTTTGCCTATTCCCTTTATGATTATTATGGGAAAAGAGTATGCAGGTTTGCTGCCATGATAAACACATAAACTATGATTTTTTGAGCATAAATGGATAGATCTCAACCACATGAAGCTAAATATCAAGTTTTATCCAAAAATATTCATTAATATGGGAAATATTAATTTTTCCCTATCCACCATAAGATTAACATTGGAGCCCCACAATACAACGTACTGTGTTTAGATTTTTTAATATCTCGGTAACCGTTGGAGATAGAGAAAAACTTTAAGGAACTTAATTGTGTAGTTTTTTAAGCTGATTCTAATGGTGAAATATAAAATTAGAAATTTTCAAAAACTACATGTGAAAAACGCAAAAAACCCATTTTGGGGTACAAAACCCCCCCAAACTACCCGTTCCCATTGACCGATATGTCTGGTTAACGAACTCGTCCGAGCATGTGTAGGAATACACGTCTCTACCAAATTTTGTCTCGATCGGACCATTTTTACGAGAGTTATCGTGTTAACAGACACATACATATATATATAAAAATTTTAACGACTATTGTTTTTGGACTCTGGGCACCTAAAGAAGAAAAAATAACATGGTCCCGGGCTTAAGTCTCACCATGAGACCTACGGTTAATAATTATAATTTAACTTCCCTACTGGGATACTCCAGTGGCTGCGTTTGAAAAGGAATTTAATTTGCAACCTCTAGAGAAAAGAACTTACTTTGATAATCACTTCTTGTACAAGGTTTTGCATTTCCTCTTGTGTTTTTTAAGCCTCTCGGCATTTTCCAAAGTTTTGATGGGGAATGGTCTTAACCCCGATCTTGTTTTACTACCTAACGTCGACCTGTTAGGAAACATCATTATAGCCCAATAACTAATTGGCAACTGGGTCCAAATTCGACCCTTGCAGGCTTTAATAAGTTTTTTGAAGGTCGCCGTAAGGTCACTATAACCACTTTGTAACCCAACCTGTTACTTGGGTGACATCAACACAACACTACTCAAAGTTGTACCTTGATTGGTTGATCTGATGAGTGGAATCTTCCTTGTTTTCAGTGAAACAAAATCTAGGTCAATTTTTGCAAGAAAGTATCACACAACAAGCATAGTCAATGATAAAACAAGCTATTTTAATGATATTTTGAGGATTTTGAGAACTGGCTCTGCTACTGCAGCTTTGGATTTATTCAGCCGATCAGTGAGACGTGTAAGAGTAGTGTACTCTTAACAACAACCTATTTGCAGGTGAATCTAATAGCCTGGTTTTTGAGGAGTTATTTATGATTAGTGGTACCTGACATTCACACCTCACATTGGTGGGTCACATTCATGGGATAAGATAAACTGTTTTTCCTTATTACAATTTTCCACTCATAAATGGTTAAGTGGACTAGTAAAAAACTGTCAAAATACCAATATTATTTAAATTATTATTGTTTTGAAGACTTTGTATTTCATTGTTATCTATTAAAATGTTTCTTGCTACTGCTAACACTAAACTATTGCACATTTATTACTTTCTCCTACTTATACAATAGTATATGGAGAAAGTATTGTTCTCGTCAAAATTTTGGAATTTGATTTGTTGATTATGGATATATCCATTTTGGGGTCTCCTGAAACAAAAAAGTTGTTTTTTTCGTGATGTCTGCCTGTGTGTCTGGATGCATACAGAGCTACAGCCTACCCCGTAGGTCCGATTAAGATGAAATTTGGTATATTCATCGTATCTCAAGGTTTTTTTCATTTTTTTGAATTTTGGATTTTCAAGAGTAGTTCACCCCTAAAACCCCTAAAATACCCCCGTTGCAGCAGACCTGCCTAATTAGCGAATTTCCAAATCAATAATATGGCAATAAAAACACAAATATGTGACAAGATTGATCAATCAATACCTGTTGATAAACTGGAGTATTTGCCTATTCTCCATAACATTAACATAAGAAAGAGTATGCAGGTTTGCTGGTTTGAGGAACACATAAACTATGATTTGTTAGCATAAACTTATGGACACCAACCACATGAAGCTAAATACAAAGTTTAATCCAAAACTATTGGTTGTAAAGGGGAATATTAATTTTTCCTTATTCTCCATAAGTTTACCATTGCAACCCCTAAATACAATGTACTGTGTTTAGATTTTTTAATACCTCAGTAACCGTTGGAGATAAAGCAAAACTTTAAGGAACTAAATTGTGTAGTTTTTTAAGATGATTCTAATGGTGAAAGATAATATTTGAAAATTATAAAAAAAAAATTGGAAAATGCAAAAAACTTCCGTTCCGATTAACTGATATGTCTGGATATCCGAGCAAATGTAGGACTACACGTTTCTACTAAATTTGGTTTCGATAGGACCATTTTTACTAGAGTTATCGTGTTCACTGACACACACACACATACATTACATTACATTACATTACACAAAGGGGCGGAACAGAGTTCCTGTAGCACATCAGCCATGTGGCTTTTTGCGCACTCCTGTAGATTGAATGTCTCACGGACCTTCCAAGTTTAAAAACCTGATGAACTACCGTAGTCTCCCCACCAGCTCCTCCCGGAGAAGGTGACAACCCCTCTCCATGACGCTGAGAGTGGCAGCTCTCACCCCGGCAAACTCTGTGCAGTCATACAGCAGATGATCAGCAGTCTCCTCGGTCCTGCAAATTGGGTCTCTAGAGAAGTCTCCATGCGAGTAAAATGTTTCCTCATATGTCCGTGTCCCGTGATAAGACCTACAATGAGTCTGAGTTCGGACATACCTAACTAATGAAGATCCTCTGCGATCCTCGAAGAGGGAGAGCTGAGAGACAGTTTACTTACTCTCAGGAGGAGAAGCTCCGCCCATCTTCTGCGGTGACACTCACGTGCCCAAGTGTTGATTTGAATGTACTTAAAAAGAATACTAAAATTAGTTTAAATGAGGAAAAATACTCAATTGTAGGCCTAGAGGATATGAAATAAAACATGGGTCTACTTTTTCCATATGCAATAAGTGCCTGATCGTACTACTTCATTTACACATACCCTGTATTCATCTGGAAGGATACTACTCAAGATAATTTTGAGTCGGCAGTGCTACAGCTGATTTCTTGGTTAAGTTTTATCTGATTGAGAACAATGTCGTCTGTTTCCCTTCTTATTACGACATCTCAAAATAAGTAACAAAATTACTTCTTCCTTCTATCTGAATTCTTTACGATCACGGATGTAAAAACGCCTGTATGAACAGAGTTATTTGAGATTACGCGTAAATTGAGTGTTTTACTAGGCAAAAACTCAGCTCAAATTTTGAGCTTTTTCAAAACTCCCCGAGCCGAGCTTTTAAATGCTCGAAAAAAGCTAGCAACAATATGCCGATCTGGATGATCCGGAATCCAGATGATTGGGATGCGGATAAACCGAACTTTACTGTATTTGTCAAACACCTCAAGAGTGTAACTGAACTTAACTTCAACCCACAACTTTTTACTCTTTTCCACAATATCACTAGTTTATACTGTTACATGTTTCAGGTGCTGTATGCTGGTCAAGTCGGCCAGCTCATTCAACTGATAGTGAGATTTTGATTTTACAACCACAACTCGTAAAGACGGATCAACTTATATAGCATGTGCCCTTAAAACGTGATTTGCTTAATGTTCATTGAACTTTATAATTTTTAAAAACAAGTAAAATCTAATCTTGTGCTATCATTCATTCCTTTGTGTTTTTTTTTTATTGTAAGGCAGGCTTAAGGAGGCATCTAATATTACAGTTGTAATGTACATGTTGTTGTATACAGTTATATAGGCTATGACAGTTTACTACTGTTGTCTTAGACATATCGTTATTCCTGAATGAAAGTACATTACAGTGTGTACATCTCTGTCGTCATCAAATATAAAAATTGGGTTATTTTCTAATTAATAGCTTAAATTAACAATTAAAAATCTGGGGATTCTAAAATTTGGATAGAAAATCCTGTACAGAGTAAAACTCCCCTTTTATAAAAAGCTCTTTTAATAACTTTTTAAACCTTTTAGGACCCAGTCCACAGCACCTCTTCAACTCTTTTGGAAGGTCATTAAAAATATGGCCCAGTAAAATTAAGGTTCCTCTCAAATAGTGTAAGGCGATGACTGGGAGTCACTTTTGTGCCTGGTTGGATAATGATGATTTTCTCCAACACTTGGAATGGACTTCAAATTCAATATAGATGACGTGGTTGCTCTGTATATAAATACAGAAGCCAAGGTGAGGAGATTAAGGGTCCGAAAAATCCCTCTACATGACTGTAGAGGAGGTAGGCTACAAATGATTCTAATTGCTGTCCTGAGTTTGTTGGTGTTATTGGATGCGCATTTCGCCACATTTGTGGCATCATTAGACAATTAAAAGTAAGAAAATTAAGTAGTAAAGCCTTCAAACGCATACCATGTAAAATGCAATCCCATTCCAAATTACAACCTAACAAACCATACCAAAAAGGAAAGAGGTGTATAAGATAACCTGTTCTTATCCCTGCACAAAAGAATATTTTGGCTACACCAACAGGTCCTTCAGACAACGTGTTAAAGAACACAATACTTTCAGTGTTCCTCACAGCAGCTAACCTGCACACTCTTTCCCATGTTAATCTTATGGTGATTAACATAGGCAAATAACTCTCATGTTTATGGACAGATTTTTATAAAACTTGTCATATATTATTATTATTATATTATTGATTTGGAAATTCGCTGAGTACGCAGGTTTGCTGCGACGGGGGTATTTTAAAAATATTGTTAAGTTTCTGCTGATGCCACAAGCGTGGCGAAATGTGCATCAAATACACCAACAAATTGAAGAACATAGGCAACTAACAAAGGTATAATTACTGTTCTTGAAACTGGGCAAACATAAATAACAAAAATTATATTAAATAAAATACCCCCGTCGCAGCAGACCTGCGTACTCAGCGAATTTCCAAATCAATAATATAATAATAATAATATATGGCAAGTTTTATAAACATCTGTCCATAAACATGGGAATTATTTGCTTATTCTCCATAAGATTAATATGGCAAAGAGTGTGCAGGTTTGCTGCTATGAGGAACACTAAAATTAGGCATTTCTACCATAAATAATTTTTATCTTAACCCTAGAAATGGCAAAGTCGTAATTTACGACGCATTTACATATTCAATAAGCAGTTGCAGGTGGAGGCATCTATCGTTAGTTTACTGTACTTAATGTTACAGTTAAGAGTAAAAAGCTTGCCACTTCTAGGGTTAACATTTATACCAACTTTCATCAACATCTGTCCATAAATAAAGGAGTTTGCCTATTCCCTTTATGATTATTATGGGAAAAGAGTATGCAGGTTTGCTGCCATGATAAACACATAAACTATGATTTTTGAGCATAAATGGATAGATCTCAACCACATGAAGCTAAATATCAAGTTTTATCCAAAAATATTCATTAATATGGGAAATATTAATTTTTCCCTATCCACCATAAGATTAACATTGGAGCCCCACAATACAACGTACTGTGTTTAGATTTTTTAATATCTCGGTAACCGTTGGAGATAGAGAAAAACTTTAAGGAACTTAATTGTGTAGTTTTTTAAGCTGATTCTAATGGTGAAATATAAAATTAGAAATTTTCAAAAACTACATGTGAAAAACGCAAAAAAACCCATTTTGGGGTACAAAACCCCCCCAAACTACCCGTTCCCATTGACCGATATGTCTGGTTAACGAACTCGTCCGAGCATGTGTAGGAATACACGTCTCTACCAAATTTTGTCTCGATCGGACCATTTTTACGAGAGTTATCGTGTTAACAGACACATACATATATATATATATATATATATAAAAATTTTAACGACTATTGTTTTTGGACTCTGGGCACCTAAAGAAGAAAAAATAACATGGTCCCGGGCTTAAGTCTCACCATGAGACCTACGGTTAATAATTATAATTTAACTTCCCTACTGGGATACTCCAGTGGCTGCGTTTGAAAAGGAATTTAATTTGCAACCTCTAGAGAAAAGAACTTACCTTGATAATCACTTCTTGTACAAGGTTTTGCATTTCCTCTTGTGTTTTTTAAGCCTCTCGGCATTTTCCAAAGTTTTGATGGGGAATGGTCTTAACCCCGATCTTGTTTTACTACCTAACGTCGACCTGTTAGGAAACATCATTATAGCCCAATAACTAATTGGCAACTGGGTCCAAATTCGACCCTTGCAGGCTTTAATAAGTTTTTTGAAGGTCGCCGTAAGGTCACTATAACCACTTTGTAACCCAACCTGTTACTTGGGTGACATCAACACAACACTACTCAAAGTTGTACCTTGATTGGTTGATCTGATGAGTGGAATCTTCCTTGTTTTCAGTGAAACAAAATCTAGGTCAATTTTTGCAAGAAAGTATCACACAACAAGCATAGTCAATGATAAAACAAGCTATTTTAATGATATTTTGAGGATTTTGAGAACTGGCTCTGCTACTGCAGCTTTGGATTTATTCAGCCGATCAGTGAGACGTGTAAGAGTAGTGTACTCTTAACAACAACCTATTTGCAGGTGAATCTAATAGCCTGGTTTTTGAGGAGTTATTTATGATTAGTGGTACCTGACATTCACACCTCACATTGGTGGGTCACATTCATGGGATAAGATAAACTGTTTTTCCTTATTACAATTTTCCACTCATAAATGGTTAAGTGGACTAGTAAAAAACTGTCAAAATACCAATATTATTTAAATTATTATTGTTTTGAAGACTTTGTATTTCATTGTTATCTATTAAAATGTTTCTTGCTACTGCTAACACTAAACTATTGCACATTTATTACTTTCTCCTACTTATACAATAGTATATGGAGAAAGTATTGTTCTCGTCAAAATTTTGGAATTTGATTTGTTGATTATGGATATATCCATTTTGGGGTCTCCTGAAACAAAAAAAGTTGTTTTTTTTCGTGATGTCTGCCTGTGTGTCTGGATGCATACAGAGCTACAGCCTACCCCGTAGGTCCGATTAAGATGAAATTTGGTATATTCATCGTATCTCAAGGTTTTTTTCATTTTTTTGAATTTTGGATTTTCAAGAGTAGTTCACCCCTAAAACCCCTAAAATACCCCCGTTGCAGCAGACCTGCCTAATTAGCGAATTTCCAAATCAATAATATGGCAATAAAAACACAAATATGTGACAAGATTGATCAATCAATACCTGTTGATAAACTGGAGTATTTGCCTATTCTCCATAACATTAACATAAGAAAGAGTATGCAGGTTTGCTGGTTTGAGGAACACATAAACTATGATTTGTTAGCATAAACTTATGGACACCAACCACATGAAGCTAAATACAAAGTTTAATCCAAAACTATTGGTTGTAAAGGGGAATATTAATTTTTCCTTATTCTCCATAAGTTTACCATTGCAACCCCTAAATACAATGTACTGTGTTTAGATTTTTTAATACCTCAGTAACCGTTGGAGATAAAGCAAAACTTTAAGGAACTAAATTGTGTAGTTTTTTAAGATGATTCTAATGGTGAAAGATAATATTTGAAAATTATAAAAAAAAAAATTGGAAAATGCAAAAAACTTCCGTTCCGATTAACTGATATGTCTGGATATCCGAGCAAATGTAGGACTACACGTTTCTACTAAATTTGGTTTCGATAGGACCATTTTTACTAGAGTTATCGTGTTCACTGACACACACACATACATTACATTACATTACATTACACAAAGGGGCGGAACAGAGTTCCTGTAGCACATCAGCCATGTGGCTTTTTGCGCACTCCTGTAGATTGAATGTCTCACGGACCTTCCAAGTTTAAAAACCTGATGAACTACCGTAGTCTCCCCACCAGCTCCTCCCGGAGAAGGTGACAACCCCTCTCCATGACGCTGAGAGTGGCAGCTCTCACCCCGGCAAACTCTGTGCAGTCATACAGCAGATGATCAGCAGTCTCCTCGGTCCTGCAAATTGGGTCTCTAGAGAAGTCTCCATGCGAGTAAAATGTTTCCTCATATGTCCGTGTCCCGTGATAAGACCTACAATGAGTCTGAGTTCGGACATACCTAACTAATGAAGATCCTCTGCGATCCTCGAAGAGGGAGAGCTGAGAGACAGTTTACTTACTCTCAGGAGGAGAAGCTCCGCCCATCTTCTGCGGTGACACTCACGTGCCCAAGTGTTGATTTCTCGATCCACATGCGCCCTGGAGATGCCACAGAAAGGTTGTGGGCCCACGAATGGGATCAAAGTGCCATCGTTCGCCAGACGATCAGCTATTTCATTGCCCATAATACTTGAGTGTCCTGGGACCCAGCAAAGGGTAACGTTGTGACTGCCAAGAGAAGACACCGCATTGCGGCATTCCCACACTATCTTGGAGTCGAAGGTACAGGAGTCCAGAGCCTTGAGAGTGGCTTGACTTTTTGAAAAATGGTAATGGTCTTGTACCTGACACCTCTGTTGAGATTGAACAGAGCACATTCCATAATGGCTGCCACTTCTGCCTGGAACATCCCCCATGTAGGGAAATCCCCCATGGGAACGCAGAGCTTTACCTTATCTTGCACGCCCAGTATCCCAGCTCCAGTTCCCTTACTTCCCTTAGAGCCATCCGTGTACCATTCCGACTCACATGGATGAAGAGGTCTGCCGCCATCTTGCCAGTCAACCCTTGGTGGAATCACCACTGAAAATGACTTACCGAAGGCGTATCTAGTGTGAAGATGGTCAGAAGGCATGTCAAGGGCCTCACATCTGACTACCTGCTCAATTCTGGTGTGACCTACCGAGGGTACATTGAAAGTCATCCAGAGATTCTCACATCGGAGGCGATATGCACATTTCCTAGCGACCGTTCTGATGTAGACATCTATGGGCAGGATATTGAGCATACAGTCCAAGCATACACACATACACACACACACACACACACACGCACGCACACACACACATATAAATGAATATAAATTTTAACGACAATTGTTTAATTGTTTTTGGTCTCTGGGCACCTAAAGACGAAAAAATAACATGGTCCCGGGCTTAAGTCTTGCCATGAGACCTACAGTAATAGCTTCTTACCTTATGGGAAGTTCTCTAAAACAAGAAAAATCAAAATTTGGCTCAAAACAGCTCAAACGATTTTGATTAAAATTTGATAGTTAGTTCATATTGCATAGGGTACTAAATAATATGATTCCACCCAAATTTCTGTATAAATTACGGTTCAAAAGTTATGGGTTTTTAAATATTAAAAAAAACACAGTTTTCTGTAAAAAAAACTGAAGGAAAAAAATAATTAGACTACCGCCATTAAAATCAGCTTTAAAAACTAAGCAAATCAGTCTTCTGAACTATTTGTCTACGACTACTATTTGTCTAACCGCAGGACTCTGAGAGCACCCAATGTTAACTAAATTTAATGTAATGTGTTTAACCAATGTGTAACTAATGGGGGATACTAAAAAATCAATTTCCGCCTTATTTCCCTACTGTTTTCCATGAAACATGGTATGCAGTATAAGGTCACATCATCCATCAAACCCATTTAAATAAGCTTGGTATTACCAGATGGGGCAGTCCCCCCCTCCATAAAATTCAAACAATTATTTTAACTTTGTGACTTGATGTTATATTCAGAAATTGTATGATTATTTTTGAAGCAATAAATTATTAAATTTATATTCAGATAAACTTTAAATAATATGATAGTTTTATTATAGATTGTCGTTTTTAAATTTACTTAAGGGAGAAAGTATGTGTCAGTCCACTGATACTGTTTACATTTGTTGCTTGTATTCTGTTTTAAATTGTTATTAATAAAATATTATTTGTTATTTATTGTTATTAATCATTATAAATTATTGTGAAGTGATGGATACCATTGAATTAATAAATACACTTAAAATCCAACTGAACTTAATTAAATAAACGGTACCAGTGGACTGACACATAATTTCTCCCTTAAGTAAATTTTAAAAGGATAATCTGTAATAAAACTATCATGTTCTACAAAGTTATTCTAAATATCATTTAATAATTTATTGTTCAAATTGTATGGGGGAACCCCCATACAATTTGAACCCCCCCCCCCCCAGTAATACCAAGCTTTTTTGAGCTGGTTTTGTTCGGTGATTTGACCTTACACTTCATACCAAGTTTCATGGAAAACGGTTGGAGAGAAAGGATGAAATTGATTTTTTTTTTAATCTCCATAAGAACACGTAAGAAGAAGACAACGTCCTGTGTTCATCGTGGACAGTAAATTTAACTTTTCTCTGGAACCGTTAGTCGTAGACAAATAATTTATAATACTAATTATTCAGTTTTTTAAGCTGGTTTCAATGGCACCAGTCACGTTATACTTTACTTTTATTGTTTTCGCTGAAAATTTAAAAATTGGATTTTTTTTACATTTAAAAGCCCAAAACTTTTTAACCGTTATTTTTACAGACATTTTTGGTGGTGTCAAATTATTTAGTACTCTTAGTACTATAAACTATCACATTTTAATCAAAATCGTTAGAGCCGTTTTTGAGAAAATTGGATTTATCACGTTTTTTAAGGGTTTTTCGGGGTGAACTACCCTTAACAAAAAAAAATTCAAAAAAATGAAAAAAACGCCTGGAGATACAGTGACTATATATATACATGCCAAATTTCATCTGAATCGGACCAACGGGGTAGGCTGTGGCACTGTACACATCCAGACACACACACACACACACACACAGACACACGGACGGACAGACATCACGTCAAAACCCACTTTTTTGGATTCAGGGGACCCCAAAACGGATATATCCACTCTCAACTCAAATTCGAAAATTTTGACGAAAACAATACTTTCTCTATATACTATGTATAAAGGGAGAAAGTAAAAATTGTTTAGTGGGATCCAATGATGGTTTTGTGAAAATATGTGAGCAGATTAAGACAGCGGTGGATAAACACTTATGATACTTATGTCGCTTAATAGACAGCAACAACACACACATAGACAAACATTGTGTCAGGTGACAACAACACAGGACCAACAACGGGGGACAGGACCTGACAAGTATAGTGTGCAGGCTGACATAGTGAAACATTTAATATCATGACCCGAGGACAAGAATCCAGAATCCACCCGAGAACAATTTAGTCTGTGACTGTGGGAATGACAATTTAGTAAATGTAGTTTTCTACAAAGACTTTAAAGTGTTTAAAGTATCAGTGTTTTAGAGTCCTATATTATTTTTTAATGACTGGCTAACTCTAAATTGAATAAACTAACTAAATAAACTAAAAAATAACTAAAATTGAATACAAAATTGGAATCCTCATCAAAAAATGTTTCTAGTGTACATAAACGAGCTTTTATTTTTACTTTCTCCCCTTATACATAGTATATGGAGAAAGTATTGTTTTCGTCAAAATTTTCGAATTTGAGTTGAGGGTGGATATATCCGTTTTAGGGTCCCCTGAATCCAAAAAAGTGGGTTTTGGCGTGATGTCTGTCCGTCCGTTTGTGTGTGTGTCTGGATGTGTACAGTGCCACAGCCTACCCCGTTTGTCCGATTTGGATGAAATTTGGCATGTATATATATAGTCACCGTATCTCCAGGCGTTTTTTTCATTTTTTTGAATTTTTGATTTTTAAGGGTAGTTCACCCTCAAAAACCCTTAAAAAACATGAAAAATCCAATTTTCTCAAAAACGGCTCTAACGATTTTGATTAAAATTTGATAGTTTATTAACACAGAGTACTAAATAATTTGACACCACCCGCATGTCTGTAAAAATGACGGTTCAAAAGTTATGGGCTTTTAAATGTCAAAAAAATTAATTTTTTAAATTTTCAGCGAAAACAATAAAAGTAAAGTATAACTTGACTGGTACCATTGAAACCAGCTTAAAAAACTAAACAAATTAGTATTTTGAATTATTTGTCTACGACTAACGGTTCCAGAGAAAAGTTAAATTTAGTGTCCAAGATAAATGCAGTACGTTGTCTGAAAGCGCCCAATGTTATTCTTATGGAAAATATAAAAAAATCAATTTCTTCCTTATTTTCCACCCGTTTTCCATGAAACTTGGTATGAAGTGTAAGGTCAAATCACCGAACAAAACCAGCTCAAAAAATCTTGGTATTACCGGGGGGGGGGGGGGGTTCCCCCCATATAATTTGAACAATAAATTATTAAATGATATTTAGAATAACTTTGTAGAACATGATAGTTTTATTACAGATTGTCTTTTTTAAATCTAATATATACTATAAAGGGAGAAAGTATGTGTCAGTCCACTGGTACCTTTTATTTTACTTACCCTCCTCAAAAATAAAATAACAAAACATTTGCGGTGAGTCTCTAATAGATGTCATACCAGACAAGGTTTATTCGTAAAAATCATGTTTATACTGTAAACTTTTGTTCTGGTTACTTTACGTTTTCAAAATATCTTAGTTATAAGACACTTGCTAGGCTGTGGTGATACCATAGGAACATGAATCAAATTATCACTAATAGAAGGAAATCAAACACTTTATTATTATATAATGTAGACAACTGAGTACGAAGTAAACAGGATATTTAATACTGGGTAAAGTTTTCACCCTCTCAGTTCTAAAAAGTTATATGTTAATGACTAAGACAGAGCCAATAAAGACAAATGCACAGTACATAACTTTGGGAGTCTACATCAATGTTCTATTTCTCCTTCATTTGATGTTTTAAGAATGTAAATCACATTGAGGCCTCGTTTTACAAAGAGAAACAGATGATTGAGGGTTGTTTTTGATATTTTTGGCATCGGTTAGTCTGGACCATCAGCCTATATTGCAATGGCAAACATGTTCACGGAACGGTTCTGCGACAGCATACTTCAGATGCAACCCTGAATTTAGTTCTGACTCAGTGGCACAATCCGAGTTGTGTTGTTTGTTTTTTATAATATGAGTTTAATTTAAGGATTAATTTTTCCAGGGAAATGTTTATTCCTATTCTCTGAATTCTTCTTCAAATTCACAAAATGGTTTTGAACAATGAAAGTAATTCATATAAGTTGCATATTGCACCTACTGCAAAAATGTAAGATCTATAAAGACAATCTACAAAATTGTAATGAAAAATAGTTTCTTTCAAATTGAAAAATCTAAATTATGATACACACAGTTCAAGTTCAAACAAATAAATATAAACTGTTTATTATGTTACAAAATAATGTTACCAGCCTCACAATTTCGTGAGAATTTTTTGTACATGTAGAAGGATTTTTAGTTCATGCAGCCAGTTACACTATATACTGTTTCTGAGATCAAAAATCATGATTAAAAATCAAAGGTGGCAAAGGCAGAAATGTCACAAACTAAACACATAGAACATTGAAAATCTTCCCCTGGTCTTTGTAAAAGAAAATTGGAGAGTTGAAGAATCTCTTTGAGAGCAAAGGAAATAATGTTTGTTTCTTCATGACAAACCTCAAAGCAGTTTGCCATTATTTAGTATCTTTAATGAGTCTGTTTCACAAGAATATTCTTGAAAATAAAATTATGTAACCATTCAACACGAGTATTCTAAACTTATATTTTGTAGAGCATGATTAATAAAATGAATGGAAATTAATATTAAAAAAACTTTCTTCTGAGTTTATTACATTTTAACTTTAATTCACTAAGATTAGGCACTGGTGTTGTTTTTATAACAGATAAACATATTTAAGGAAACATAATAATAAAATATTATTTTATTTTATTATTTCTGTTTGAAGGTAGTGTTATCAATAGGTATTTTTTGATTAATATTTAGTATTTTTAAAAGTAAAATGTATTATTTGAACTTTCGTCAAAATAATTTTAATTAAAATTGGGAAAAAGTATCAAAACTCTCAGTGATTTTACTATCCTAACAAAAGAGTAGAATAATACTTAATAAAATATAAATGACCTTTAACCATTAAAAGAGAAATTTATTTAGGTAGAACTATAGTACATATAAACAATTTGTAAGTATTATGTACAAAGCACAAAGATGGTTGACCAGTCAGTGAAAGGTGAATGAAGCCATAAAATAATTTATTCTTCACTAGTTACAGAATTCAACAAATATGGAAGTACAGAAAGAATAATGTAAGTGGAATAAGTAACCAATATGTTAAATTATTTTTAAAATACCTGTGATAATACTGTTAAAGCAATAACTTAACTGATTTGAATCTACTATGAAAAACATGTGAGTTGACATTATGCTTGATAACCATCAGGGTTTACTTTTAACACAGTCTAAAGCTCTAACAGTCTAGAGCTTTAACCAATCAATTTTATGCTAACAATTTTGAGCCTAAGATTTTCCGTTTGATGGAGTAGTAAAAGTCCAAGGTTCGAGTGTCTACAATAAATCTATAGTTTGTTTGGTTAGCAAAATTGGTCTTGTAAATTTTCAAACTCTAACTTTTTTATTCCAAAAATTAATTTAAAAATACAACAATGAAATTATAATACTTAAACAAACTATACCATAATATTAAAATTCATGTTACTTCTTATATAATCTTTTCACAAAATCAAATGCCTTTTCAACAACATATATTAGAATGTGCCTAGGCTGGTTACCTGTGCGTAGGCACGAGCCGCTGTCCCGTATAATTTATGAAAAAAATTTAGATAAATCATTTATTTTAAAATTAAAATTAAAAATTTTAAAAATTAAATTGAACATGAGAATTGTTGTTTAAATTAAGAGAGAAAAATATATAATGTGCTTGAAAACTATAAAAGATAATGGATGAAACATTGTGGAAACCTGCACTTTAATGGAACAGCATAGCCAAGAGTCCAAACCGAACGACGTTCAGTTGAGTTGAGTGATTGAGCATGACTGCCGGGTAAAAGTGAGCGTTAGTGCATAAGGGTTATCTATAATTAATTTTGGTAGCTAACCAATTTATAATTAGTTATGGATTTTTTGTAAGAGCGGAGGTAAATTTCTGTAAAGAATTTGAGAAATGTAATGTGAATTTGTAACTGAATACGTTCTGACCAACTTTTCCACTCATTCGTCTGTAAGCTTTGAATGAAATATTGGTGTTAAAATTTAAAAACATTTCATTATTCAATATATATGTGCATACATATTTATGTGGAGTCTCGGATTTAGAACGTTACATTCATTGAATAAATTGTCGGTAGGATATCTTCGTCTTGTACCCAAAGCAGCATACCAGTTTATACTACAAATACATAGCACCCAACTATTTACAGTTTTCTACCTTATTAATACTACCATAGTCACAACAGCTGTTACGAAAGTAATCGCCACATGTGTGTGACATCATTTAAATTGGTGTTATAATTTGGTTTCAGGACAATAAGCATAAATTTTGTTTTGGAAACATTGACAATGATTGTTGGTCCAACCATTTTTTCATAAGTGAGAGATCTCGTAATGTTGAGTTTTTAACCTTATCCCAAGTATTCGAACGTAATGTAGACATTGTAGATGGTAAACGACTCAGCAGAGGGTCTGAGACCAAGGCAATATTACATCTGTTTGCAATCAGCTGCATGGGTCGTGACGTCACCAGCGTCACGTGTGGCGGATGCGTGAGTGGTGAGGACAACACTTTGTCATTCACACACATTCTTCTGTGTGCTATCATTATATTCAATAACGACATGGGGGAATGGGGCGATTGTCATTCTACGGTGCATTGACACATTGTTTTAGTTGTTCCTACTCCAAATTATTAGAACGAAAATTAATATTCCCTTTAACGGCATTCTTACATTCTTTTCTCAATCATACTTGGCTTTAAATATCCACATAAGCAGGTAGCAATTGCAGTCAAAAGTAAAGTATAAAAATATCATTAATACGTCATGTTCTTTTAAGCAAAAAAGTACCTGGTGACCGAGCTTTACTCGGATAGAATAAGACATGTATTTCACAAGTTAATTAGCAAAATTAAAACAAATTTACTGCTCAATGAAAACATTTATGTGGTTTAAATAAAACCGTTTTAATACCCCTTAATTAATATGGCATAAATACTGAACAAATATATAGCCCTCGGGTGGGGATCGATCACGCGACCTTGCGTACATGAGATCTAAGCGCTACTAACTGAGCTACGGCGTCAGCCGATTTCGCGTCGTAGTTTAAGAGTTTTTGGCCAACCTCAATTCTTTTAGCTAATCTTATACTGAATTTAAATGTCCACACTGTTTGTTATTATTATCCTGTGATCAACTGATTTTGTTAGAAACGGAATGAGGATTGAAAAGCAAAAGATAAATTTAATTTACACCAATTATTTGATTTGTTACAGTAGCTTCAAGCAATACAACGAATACGTTTTCTATCAAAACACGGAATATTTTGGAAATACTCTTTCCTGCTTTTATTTCGCACAGTTATGTTACCCTTAAGTTTTTACAAATTGTTTAGTAACCTGATAATTTTAAATTTATTACATACATAAAATAAATATTTATGAAAAAACCTCTATTCACATATTGTTCTTTGCCGTCTTCAATCAAGAACTGTCAAACGTTTATAAACAGCTGTTTTGGTTTGCATTGTTTACATTTGATTCTCCATAACCGTAATGTTAAATTTTTAGATTTTAAACTTAATATTACAAGAAAACACGAATTTTCCTGGACATTAGACCTATCTAGAACTTATTTTCTACTCGGAAATTAGTTATTTCCAAAATTTAAAGAAATTCCTTAGTGCCGTTTTCGAGATCCGTGTATTGGATATGCTAAAAATCATCCGGGAAATTAGCTGTGTTGAATGCCACCATAAAACTGTTTTCTTATTGGCCTAATAGTAGGCCAAGTCACTTTATTAGGACCGTGCATGCAATATAATCACACTATAAGTTAAACTATTTTTTCGTATATAAAATCATAATGCAATATTATGAACTCTAAAAAGGTTAATGATTTTTGTAAGTAATTTTTTCATTTGAACATTTTTCTTCGGTCTCAATTTTGGTGATCAGAATTCCCGAGAGCCTACTTTACGCTCTTAACTACGGATAGTACGCGCAATTTAATAAAAAAAAATATGGATTGCGAATTGCATTGGATGATGTATTAGTTTCTTTTTAAACATGATATCCTGGGAAATTTTAATAATGTAAAAAGTAGCATGATTTATTGAACACATCTATTCTATATTTACTATTCACTATTCACCAATTTACCAATTACAATACAATTTACCATTCTATTCACTTCAAATAAAAATCTTGCTGTGAAACAAATATCCTAGTAGCAAGAGATCTGAAAACTCGAGCGAATTTACTAATATTTCATAAAAAATATATTTTAAATAAATAATACTTTTTTCATTTTTTGTAGCGCCGTAACAGGTTACACATTAAGTTAATTGGTACTATAATTTTAACCTAGAAATTTGTAGTTTTAATAGAAAATTAACATTCCATGGGAATGCAGATTTTCTGCAGGAATAGCATTGCAGTACAGGTATTTTTTTTAAATTTATACTTATGAGTAGATTAAAATTGGTACTATACTGGTACGGCTATTTGATAAAACAAAAGACTTATTTGTATATTTGTATTACAGATTCTTGATTAGTTTTTACAGTTATAAATTAACAAATAAGCTAATTAATTAGTTATGTCAATTAATTAAGTTGCTTGTACAGTAATAAATTACCAGCTCTATGGTCAGTGAATTAATCAGATACTTACAGTTTTAAATCTTTAAAAACTGTTCAATAGACGTTTGATGACATTCAGGAATGCAATAATTAGTTGTCAATATTTAACCTTTATTTTTACCTGTACTTACCACAGTTATTTTAACTTTATGTACATTTAATTTCACTAATTATAAACTATAATATTAAAAAAGTTTTTAGGTTTGTAAAATGTTTTGTGTCATAATATTAAAAAAATTAACAAGATGATAATCGTTTATAATGCACGTGAATATATTCAGTTTATTAGAATTTAGGATAATGATTCAATGTATTTATTCCGTGGGACGAGTAATGGTTATCACTTATAGCAGTCAGTATTGGAATGAGCTATGTATGGGCCTATGAGAAAACAGTTTAGGCCTACATCTACACAGATTAACAATTAACGTTTTCCTTCAAGCGAAAAAGGCCAGATAAAAGAATACCACGTGTTAAATAGGTTGTAATAATTAATCCTCTAATGTTCTGAGAAAGAATTTAAGAGACAAAAACTCACAGTCGTCAAAGAACAAAACTTAAGAAAAAGCATCAGACATCTTTGATCAATTAAAGATATTCCTGATATTCGTATAGCTATATCCTCTTTAGATATGATTCAGTAACCCACACCCGAAGTCTACAACCCACTAGGATGAGGATGCAACATATAACTACAGTAGCACTTTTACTGAGTATGTCAGAGTGTTGTTAGCGCTGCCGTGTGAGCAGACAACAATATTTTAAAAATGAATTTTACCCTCCATGATCGTAATCTAAACACTGCGTCACGTCAGTCGTTTTGTGTATTTTATAAAGTTATTTGATTCCTTTAGTCTCAAAATGGGTTCTTACCTTCCCCAGATCGTTTGAAAACTGTGCTAACCGTCACTAATTAACTATGTCCTTTCCTCTTTTTTGCTTTGGTCGCCTTTGCTCTGGTATTGGTGAATCTAAAGTTAAATAAACGGTATCAGTGGACTGACACATACATTCCCCCTTAAGTAAATTTAAAAAAGACAATATGTAATACAACTATCCCTTTCAATCATCCCTTTTCTGAAAATAAAAACAAGAGAGACAAAGTTAAATTAATTGTTCGAATTGTATGGGGGTGAATCCCCCCACGGTAATACCAAGATTTATGAGTTGGTTTTGTTGGGTGATTTCACCTTACCTTATAAGAAGGTGAATACCTAGAAAACCTTTGGAAAATAAGGAAGGAATTGATTTTTCAATATTATCCATAAGAATAACATGGGGAGCTTTCAGATAAGGTACTGCGTTTATCATGGATAGTAAATTTAATTTCTCTGGAACAGTTAGTCGTAGACAAATAATTCAAAATACTAATTTGTTTGGGTTTTTAAGCTGGGTTCAATGGTACCAGTCAAGTTTCACTTTACTTTTATCTTTTTCGCTTAAAATTGAAAAATTAGATTTTTTTCACATTTAAAAGTCCATAACTTTTGAACCGTCATTTTTACAGACATGCGGGCGCGGTGTCAAATTATTTAATACTCTTATTCTACTACGGTACATTAGATTGAATGATTAAAAAATTAAATAATGATAAAAATGATATTTATTTTAAACTGAGGTGACGTGTATTTCAGACTCTATATGGCATTTTAATGACAATATTAATTTATAATGATTTCGTAATGTGACGTCGTAGCCTTTATTACATTTATACTCTTAAATAGTGGATGTGTGTAGTCAGTTTGATTTAACAAAATTTGTTTTCTTCTAAGTGGCACCGGGGCGTAATTCCGGAACTCGTACAGATATGCAAATATCAGGGTATAAAACTTACAACAGCGTTAAAAAATTAGATCGTGTTAAAAATTTTAAGCTCACTTATACATTCAAGTAAAAAAGTTCTATGAAAAATTTAATTTAAAAACACGTGATATGAATAGGTGACATAAAAACAATACAGTGTAGCTAAAACTATTAATTAACACCTAATACTGTACAACATGGTTCAATAAACGTTGTTAGTGAAATGAGCTTAATATATTTGTACACGAGAAGGTTACATGATACATGATGACCAATGAAGATGAAATAGTAGGCCTGATGAGTTGTTTCACTTATCTCGTTTATAATGATGGAGCATCTCAACATAGAACGGTAATGGAAACGTATTGAACCAAACACAAATAAACGGCTGTTATAGTCGGTAAATGTTTAAGGAGGTCCGTCTGATGTAGCCGGAGGCGGAGCCCAACTGCTGCAAAGCTCCTTTATCTAAAATAAATACGTAACGTAAACATTCTTGACTGAAATTTACTCTCGAAAACAATTAGATTTACCCGTGCGAAGTAAAATAAATCTTCAAAATAAAATTATAAGAATAATTAAACCCTTAAAACAGAAGCCATTTTGTATATGTTATTTGAATAACGTGATTTGACATTTAATCTAATTCACCACTTACCTACGCCGCAGTCGCGGAGTCAGAACACAACATGTGTATTTATTTTAAGCCTGACATTCACATATTATACATTTGTGGATATGCACTCCGTTTATTTACAAACATTTTACATACTATGCACCATCCAGTAAATTTTATCTTTTCAGAACAAAACACTATTTTCATGGTTTATATTTATATTTTAAATTTTAAAAAATTGACACCTTTCCACAATCATGGAATGCGTATATGTATATATAATCATAAAAGTTGGGGATAACCACGAACTACTAAATATGGATTGAGTAATGTGAAATAGTAATCTAAATATATAAAACAAAGTCCATATTAGTTACACCATTGTGTTGCACTCGAGAACGGCTGGACCGATTTTAATGACCCAAGATTTTTTTGATTCGTCTCTGCTACGAGTAGAATATAGGCATATTCAGTTTTGTATTTACCTTAGGGCTAAGGTCCACTGACCTGTACAGTTCGTATATGTTGAGCTTATGAAAAAAGACGTAACGCATTTTAATCACATGCACACATCAATAATGTGAATATTTTAATAACAGCCGATTTTGTGTTGCTTTATTTTTACCAACCGACAGCTAACGTCATTGTGCGTCATTTTCAGCGAATTTCTGTAATTGTTTACAAAAATTAATAGATTATGTTTGATCAAGTTCAATTATTAGTCATATTTTGTTTTGTGTGAGTGGAATTAATGAATGTTAGATGATGGAAGTATTATCATAAAAAAAAATGCCGCGATTCCGAAAATTTAATCTTTCCTATGAAAGCCGTATTTCAGTTGGGTTTGGTTTGAGTTTAGGATGGATAAGAAAATTGCGAATCAATCCACTCAGATTTATTTGTTTTGTGGGAATGTTATTAATATGACTAATCATTTCATCAATTTTTATTAATTCTGCATGACCGAGCATCTAATCTAATCTTACTTTTTTACTTCTGATGACTTCGTCCATGTTCTTCTCTTCGGTCTGGGGTCTTCACGAAGTGAGCTCTGTTTTGGGCCTACTTTAAGTGTTGAAATGTATGTTCCTCAATATATTAATTTATGTAATAATATGGTCTATGTGTTAAGTATTGTTTTAATCTGTGGTAAAAAGTGTTGTGAATGGCTATTAATCTAATGCTATCTGGTAAGAAATCAAAGAGCAATGTACCTGTATATTGTAGGGTGTTACTGAGTTTTTGTAATTTATGTTGGGGGAGGTAGAAATTGATTTTGGTGTGTGTTGTATTTGTGCTGGTGGGGATTTGTTAAGAATGCTATGCTCCACAAAGAGAGGCTTACAGTGTTCCAGTGAATTTTTCCATTATATCGAACTGGCTGCTTTTTGGATTATCCGAACTCTGTCCAGATTTTTTTGGGCTGTGGATCCCCATGCCACGATGCCATAACGCAGATGGGATGCAAAGATTGACTGGTAAGCCACAAGGGCAGTCTTCTCTAAGGTTATACTTCTAATTCTTCAAACGACAAGGAAATCAATGTGGTGCTGCCAATTTAGGTTCTGATCTACTATTATTCTCAAATATTTAGTGAAATTTATTCTTCTTCTAGCGAATTTCCCATAGAGAAGAAGCTATTACCGTAGGTCTCATTTGTACCCAGAAAAGGTTTTTTTGCATTTTCCCATGTAATTTTTAAAAAATTTCAAATTTTATTGTTTATTATTAGAAGCAGCTCAAAAACTACACTATTAAGTTTCTTAAAGTTTTGCTCTATCTCCAACAGTAACCGAGATATTAAAAAATTGGAGCTCCTAAACACAGTAAATTGTATTTAGGAGCTCCAATGCTAATGTGATGGAGGATAAGGAAAAATTAATATTTCCCTTATTAACGAATAGTTTTGGACGAAAGCTTCATGTTTTTTAGATCCATACATTTATGCTAAAAAAACATAGTTTATGTGTTCCTCAGAGCAGCAAACCTGCATGCTCTTTTCCCATGTTAATCATATAGAGAATAGGCAAACTCCTTTATTTATGTTCCAATAATCATAAAACTTGGTGTATTGTAAAAATAAAAATAGTTTATAGAAAAAAATGTCTACTTTCAGTGTCCCTCAAAGCAGCAAACCTGCATACTCATCCCCATGTTAATGTTACGGAGAATCAAAGGAAAATACTCTAATTTATCAACAGGTATTGATTGATCAATCTTGTCATATACTTATTATTATTGTCATATTATTGATTTGGAGATTTTGCTGAGTACGCAGGTTTGCTACGACGGGGTATTTTATTTCTATTGTATTTTATTTATTCTATTGGGTGAATGAGATGTGGGCTGTTTTTGATGTATTTACACTAAGATTAAGGGAATTGCAGATAGTTGTAGCTGTAGGTAAGCCTGTGTTGATTCGATGACTATTGTTGGTGTTGCGTTCAGTTGGTATGATATATCAGTTGGTTGTCAAGCTGTTTTAGAAGGTCATTTATGTATATGATGAAGCATTAGGGTCCAAGAATCGATGTGGAATTCCTCTTGAGGTTATTCTGTTAGAAGATCTGATGTTGGTGATTTTTTTTCCTTGATGGTGTTCTTATTCCACATATTGCATTTTGTCCGAGAGATAGTTTTTGATCCAATATTGGGCGTTGCCGCAGATTCCAGTTTTCTTAAATTTTGAAGTTAATATATTCCAATCAATTGTGTTGAAGGCTTTTTGGAGATCTAGGAAGAGACCTGATGCTGTTTTTATTTTCCCAAATAATGGCTATTGCTTGACACAGTTTGCAATTGCTGTATTGGTACTGTGGTCTTTTCTGAAACCATGCTGGGAAAATCTAATTAAGTTGTTGAGTACCAGGTGTGAAATAATTTGGATGTATATGGCTTGTTCAACAAATTTGACATATAGAGCTATTTATGATATGGGGTATTAGTTTAGAGATTTTTTATTCCTTTTTTACAATACTTTACTATTTTTTCTGTAATTTCGTTGAATCCAGCAGAATTTTTGAAGCTAATTTTGTCAAGAAGCCCTTCCATTTCCTTATCTGTAATTAATTATTGTTAGGCATCTCTGCATCTCCATACATCGCAATCCGCTCCTGAAATTTTGTTGGCTGTGCAAAGAATTGATTAAAAATGTTTGCGATATGGTATAGATAGGTGATTAATTTATTGTCTTTCACTAGAATAATTTGGTCTTGCCTCCAAATGGCTCCCACTCTATCCTCGCTGATTGTGCTCCACATTTCCTAATTTTTGTCTCTAGCCTGTAGAATTTTGTCGGATATGTGCTTACGTTTTCCCTTATATCTAGGTCATAAATCTTCCACAACGAAGCCGTAATGCTATTCGACTTCAGAACATGGCCAATCTTAAAGTAAACATGTGTTTCCTGTTGGCGTCACGAGGTTTGTCGGGTCAGCTATTATAACTATATTTTCCAATCAGTATAAAATTATATCGAAAGAAGTGCCGTGTAAGAGTTCCTTGACACGTTCTTCAATTTGATGAGGAGACGGAAGTGTACAAACTTTGTTCAATTGACTTGGGATTGATTAAACTGTGCAAAAAAGTTTCCTATCCGATCCGGAGAAGTTTAGGATTCTAAGTTGTAAGTTGAGGTGTTTAATATCGAGGTGTCAGGTGTCAGGTGTCAGGGCCTCTGGAACCAGCAGGCAATTATCGTCCGATGGCTCGTCTCAGCTCCAGGCCGACGCCGACGGAGCAATTACTCCTTTAGTCTCTCCAAGACTAACACAACCAGATCACGTATAGACATAACGTACTGGTACTAACGTGATTATATGGTATTCAGTAATGAGATGAACGGCTTCACTAAACTGACTTTCTTCCTTTAAAAGTAAACTGAATAATACATACTTTTATTAAAACTATCACATTATTTAATGCGTATTAAATAGCATACATGAAATAATTTAGCGTTTCCAAAATAGTCATTAAATTTTTTCAGACACCCTCTCACAACACAATTTTTATAAAAAATTTTAAAACCAAATATTATAAATCTTTTAAAATCCCTCCCTAGTTAATAACAACCCTTTTGCGTATTAAAAAAGTATATGCGACATTACGCTGCATACGAATGTCCATGAAAATTTATAGGGAAATAGAGAAAAATTTATTTTTTAGTATTATTTTAATATTATATATTTAGTGAAAATAACATGAGGATTCCCTCAGTCAACGTCCTACGTTTACCATGAACAGTAATTTTAACTTTTATTTGGAACCGCAAGTCGTGATTTAAATTACTAATTTGTTGATTTCAATCGTGTTATTTTATAAATTTATCCTTTGTCAGGAATAAATGTTTGTCGTTTAAAGCCAACGCCCAAGGTGCAGGGACTTTCATTGACGCATCGATGTATACAGGGTCTGCCGCAGACTGCGTGAAGTCAACGTCCAAGGTGCTATAGGGCTTTCATTGACGCATTGATGTATACAGGGTGTGCCGCAGACTGCGTGAAGTCAACGTCCAAGGTGCTATAGGGCTTTCATTGACGCATTGATGTACACAGGATGTTTCCCATATGTTTCCAAGTTTCCGATATGTTAACACAGATATTAGAGATTTCCCATGTGGAGGTTCTGCAATTGACTCGATGAGACAACCGCTCAGACAGTATCGAAGAAATCAAATGATATAAAAACCATTATTATTTAATTCTCACTTCATTAAATTTGCAAAAAAAACTAATGATCTTTAAAGCTAAAATATAAAATAATCGAAATTGTAGCAACTGGCCAACATAAATTCTGTCCGTTACAGAAATGAAGAGCTGATTAAACACTCAATATCGCTCTGTCCACGTGGCAGTTCTGTATGTCCCCGGAAAGAAAAAATAACCAATTAATTATATATAAATGACCATGAGTCTTAACTAGAACAATTAATTAGCAAAGGAAATATTGAGTAAAACTTTAACTATAGCATGTTAGATCAATATGTTTTTGAAGTATTACAGAGGATATTTGTAGGACTTTGATATTTATTTAAAGGGTGAAACTTTAATAGATTTTATAAAAGATAGATTCTATTTTAAATCAAAATAACAGTTTTATTAAAAATGTTCACCTTGATCCTAATCGGTTTACCTTAAGTTACCAAGATTGCTTTAAATACAAAAGTTTAAATAGACTCCATTCTGGTTATTTACTTAATTCCTTGAAACGGTAAGTACCGTAAGATAAGTACCGTAAAAGAGTCGTAGGCCTGCGATGTGAAATGTGGGGACTAATGCAGCAATAAGAGGGTTTTGTGGAAGCACTCGCTGTAGATGTAGTCGGAGGGCGTGGATGTGTCGCAGAACAGATTGTAATGGTGACATGGAAATGTGGCCTTGGCCACGCAGTGGGGGCAAATGGAGGAAAACGGTCCTCAGCATGAGGCTAACTTCCGCCGCGCCGCGCCGCGCGGTCCGGCCGTTCCATAAAGTTTATAAAATAAATAAAGAAAAAGTTTATGAAAACAAGGCTCAAATTATACATTCCATAGAAGAACAAATGAAGACTTTCCCGCCCGAAAACACAAAGAAACCATAATCGATGACCCCACAAAATAATTCAGTAATATCATACTGAATATAATACAAAATTATAGTAGGAGAATATCATACTTTAATAACAATAGACGTAGATAACATGTATGCAAATATATCTTCAGAAAAGAAGCCATAAATCAAATAAAACTAAAAGAATCAAACAAATTCATAGAAGAATAAATCAAAGCATACCAAAATAGCCGCTGTAATAACTAAACAATTAAAGCAAATTTGAATACGGAAACACAATATACCACGACCCTCAAGGACTACCACTGGGTGGCCATCTATCAGCAACATTAGGACCTTACAAAACAAAATACATCCTCACTGAACCCATATTAAAAAAAAAAATAAAATTCTACATGATATATGTTGATGGCGCATTTGTAATTCTAAACTCAAACCACAGGAAATCCATCTCCTCCATCCTAAATTACTTAAATAGACAACACGATTTTCGAAATGGGTTTAAATAAACCATTATAAACTAACTAATATTGATTTGACAGGTGTTTGTTTTTATCCAATACTATAATACGAGCAAGGTTTGTATATATATATTTGCACACGGATCTCGAAAACGGCAGTAAGGATTTTCTTTAAATTTCGGAAATAACTAATTTCTTAGAAGAAAATAAGTTTTAGATAGGTCTAATGTCCAGGAAAATTCTTGTTTTCTTGTAATATTAAGTTTAAAATCTAAAAATTTAACATTGCGCTTATGGAGAATCAAATGTAAACAATACAAATCAAAACATCTGTTTTGATTTGTATGAGAAAATTATTTCCAAAATATTTTGTGTTTTGAAAGAAAACGTATTCATTCTATTGCTTGAAGCCACTGTAACAAACCAATTAACTGGTGTAAATTAAATTTCTCTTTTGCTTTTCAATCCTCATTCCTTTTCAAGCAAAATCAGTTGATCACAGGATAATAATAACAAACTGTATGGACATTTAAATTCAGTATAAGATCAGCTAAAACAAATGAGATTGGCCAAAACGCGCACTTGGCCGACGCCGTAGCTCAGTTAGTAGCGCTCAGGTCTCACGTACGCAAGGTCGCGTGATCGATCCCCACCCGAGGGCTATATTTTTGTTCAGTATTTATGCCATATTAATTAAGGGGTATGAAAACGGTTTTTATTTAAACAACATAAATGTTTTCATTGAGCAGTAAATTTGTTTTCATTTTCCTAATTAACTTGTAAAATACATGTCTTATTCTATCCAAGCAAAGCTCGGTCACCAGGTACTTTCTATTAAATCACTAAACTTCAAAGACAGCTGACTATTAGCAGTAGGTTATTCATTGAAAACTGGATCAAAATGCGATCAATATATAGCGTAAAATGGGTTTTTAAATGCTCGTGTTTACAAAAACCGTATCTTCTTTTAATATTATAGATGAACCAAAACGAAAAAAACCAAAAATATATTAATTTGAAGCAACGTATAGGAAAAACTGATTTTATTTATATAGAAAGAAATACTATAACACCAGCGCTCTCAAATGGAAAATAACTCGTAACAACAATCGACAGGGTTGGGAAAACAGCTGACTTGCGATGAAACCTTTAGTTTACATTCAAATTGTTTAAAGTGTCAAACTTGATGGTTGAAAGAGTTGTTTACCTTTCACTATCACGTCACGAACAAACCGACCTATCATAGGCATCCGGCTGTTGGCCTGTCCATTGGGCAGTAACAAAGTGTGTTGTACTTTCTCACACCTACGATAGTATAAGGATAAAGTATTGTTTTTAACTAAATTTATGAGTTTGAGATTTCAGTGGATGTTTTTGTGGCCCCTCAAAGTGGTTTTTGAAGTGATGTTGTCTTTAATATGGGTGCGTACGAACATCCGTGCGTGCCATTGTCTACACTAGTGTTCCTATTCACATTAAATAGGAAGTACGCATATGTCAGTATATCAGTACGCATATGTCAGTATATCAGTACGCATATGTCAGTATATCAGTACGCATATGTCAGTATATCAGTACGCATATGTCAGTATATCAGTACGCATATGTCAGTATATCAGTACGCATATGTCAGTATATCAGTACGCATATGTCAGTATATCAGTACGCATATGTCAGTATATCAGTACGCATATGTCAGTATATCAGTACGCATATGTCAGTATATCAGTACGCATGTGTCAGTATATCAGTACGCATATGTCAGTATATCAGTACGCATGTGTCAGTATATCAGTACGCATGTGTCAGTATATCAGTACGCATATGTCAGTATATCAGTACGCATATGTCAGTATATCAGTACGCATATGTCAGTATATCAGTACGCATATGTCAGTATATCAGTACGCATATGTCAGTATATCAGTACGCATATGTCAGTATATCAGTACGCATATGTCAGTATATCAGTACGCATATGTCAGTATATCAGTACGCATATGTCAGTATATCAGTACGCATATGTCAGTATATCAGTACGCATATGTCAGTATATCAGTACGCATATGTCAGTATATCAGTACGCATATGTCAGTATATCAGTACGCATATGTCAGTATGTCAGTACGCATATGTCAGTATATCAGTACGCATATGTCAGTATATCAGTACGCATATGTCAGTATATCAGTACGCATGTGTCAGTATATCAGTACGCATGTGTCCACAGTATCCTAATTTTTTGAATGTTTTTCATTTTTGCACACACAACAAAAACATTTAATAGATCAATCCAAATTTTATGGATTTGTGTTTTTGTCCTATATCAGTAGTTGTTGTATTGTACCTGACCTAATTTTGTAATAATTGGTTCTTAGTTTCAAACTGTTAAATTTTATAATGACCACAACCATAAAGCGGCTTATGTATCAGAAATGATACACATGACCCCGTTGAGATGGCTAATGTGTATAATTTTTAGTACACAAGGCAAAAGGTGTTTTAAACGCCTATATCTATAAAAAAATCATTAAAATAAACTACAAAACAAAGTACAGTAAAATATAATATTTTTTACTTTCTTCCCTTAAACACAGCATATGGAGAAAGTATTGTTTTCAACAAAATTTTCAAATTTCAGTTGAGAGTGAACATATCCGTTTTGGGGCTCCCTGAATCCAAAAGGGGGTTTCAGACTGATGTCCGTCAGTCTGCCTGCCTTTAGGTCTGGTTTGCCAGTCCGTCGGTCTGTGCACAAACTCTGAGAACATCCACAACGAAGCCAACCATAGGGACCGTTAAGTACCAAAGTTAACTAAGCCAACCATAGGGACCGGTAAGTACCAAAGTTAACTAAGCCAACCATAGGGACCGTTAAGTACCAAAGTTAACAAAGCCAACCATAGGGACCGTTGCCCCCCTGAAAATGATCTTGAGAGTTAACTTGAGAGTTTAAAGTCTGTCGCGTGTGTCACAATGTGGACGCGCCTACACTGAGATATCGCATCCAGAATATTGGACTAAATATTATTATTCCGTTGCAATACCCATGTTAATACCTGTATTAAACTATTCTTTCAATTACAAGCTGTCTTATTGTTTATGAAAGGATTTAAGTTAAATAAGTTTCTTTTAGTACATTCAAACACTATCTTTTAATAAATACATTTTATTAAAAAGATAGTGCTGATTTATGACTAACAGGATGCATTAATTACAACATTAAAGTGAGACCATATTATTTTCTAAGACATTATTTAATGATTTAAAAGTAACTAATATCTTTACCCGACCAACAATTGAGATTTCTGCCACTCTTGTCGAGTGAATGTTCCAGGTGTTTAATTACGAGTAGGTCTGTTTGTCAAACACTATCGATACGGAACAAGGGATTATCGCCTGTATCTCCAAGGTACATTAGTCACAGAATCGCTCATCAGGCTCAAACGGCGGGCTAATTGGCTCTGCTTTGCCCCGGAAACTTCATATTTGCAAATGGTGGTCCTTAAAAAAATTTAAATTGAACAGTTAAAACGTAAAAATTTAAAGTGCTATTCGTTTTACTAGCCTTTTAGTTATGAATAGTTAGTAATTGATTTTAGAATTCAAGTATAATAATAAAATAAGAGTTCATAAGTTAGTCTGGAAAATTTATACCCGTAACATCACTCCAGACAAACCATTATAATATAGCTTAATATATAAGTTATATTGAAAATATGACTAATATTGGTTTAATGATAATTATATCATTGTTACTAACTGGACTTTACAATAATTAATTATGATAATTACTCGACGGTATCTCAACTAATGTGACAAAAGAAATGGTAAGGCTTCAGTTAGAAAGTACAAGTATTGAATGTCATTTAAGACTCTTGGTAGGTGGAGTTAAGCTCCTTTGAGCCAGCTTCCAATAAGTCCAATCCAAACGTTTACGTTAGAACCTTACTTAATGAGAAAAAATCATTCATCAGGTGCGGATTTTCTGCAGCATAATAATGTTCATTGTTTATGTTAAAAACACCATCATGAGCGAATGTTGGACTCATCTGTCCACAAAATTGTCTTGATGACATTCCGATGATCACATTGACGAATAAGTGGCAGAACTTAATTCTCAGGGGAGGATATCTTGGTTGTAAGGCTTGCACTGGAATAAAATGGACTCTACAAGTAGTTTACTAACATATGATTGGGGAACTCCAAACTCACGAGCAACTAATCTTGTACTTGTTCCTGGGTATCTAGAAAAGCGATTAAGAACTGCCTTTTCAACTCATACATCTTGAATAACATTCTCAACTAATCTAGTATTAGCGGAAAAACCTTCCATTTCCACGCAAGCAGCGTTGAACGTTGGCAAAATGTTGTTCATTCTGAACGACCTTACTGAACTGTGTTGGGATAGCGGCGATTGTATTCACGACGACTTTCTGCGGCACTATTGTAACAGAACCCGTATCCACCATAATGTCAACATATTCCTGATAGGGAAATGGCATAACAACAAAAAAACAATGATAGCTACCTTTATGAACTCATAAAAGCTTTAGTTGTAATGTGCAATTGAAAATAAAATATAAAAAATATATAAAATAAACAGCATTTTAATGCAACAATGACTAATAAGTTGATTAAAGCTAGTTTACTTCCCAATCAGCTGATTTAGTCAAATATTCAGCTAAGAGAGAAATTAATAACGGGTATAGTAATTAGTTTGTTGTTTATAGCCAATACAGGATAACAAATGTAATGCCGTACATTATCAACGTTTTTATGAAATTTCAACATTTTTCAATATATGAACCCTTAATATTTATACATAATTTTAAAGCTAAATAAATGAGTAAGTTTTTATGCGATTGAACATAAGAATAATACCATTTAACTGGGTTTACCAATCCATAAATTTGTTTGGAAAATTAGTTAAAAATTAGTAAAAATAGTTTTTGACTTTAAAGTTATTTAAATCCCATTGTCAAATGGGTTATTATTAAAGGACTATGTTTTACTTGTAGTACAAGATATTTATTTTCAGAAATATGCAATGAGTGTTACAATACATCCTGCATCGTCATGTTACATAATCTGCATCGTCAAGATTATTTCAGTTAAAAATAAAAGTTCAGTTATTGGCAAACTATTCCATAATTTTTCTCCAAAAGTAAGGCTTGCCAATGTTTGTTGCCAATGTTCATGCTTACCTATATAAATTAAACAAAGATGTTCAATATGGTCATACTAGATCCTCGTTGGCCATGAGACCTAAGGAATTAACATGTGATGCTGTTTCAATGATCTGGTCAACATCTACTGACAATTTAAATTCAAAATTTAGCTTTTTTTGAGGTAAAATTTAGAAGAGCAGATTTACTTGTGTTCACCGTTAAACATTTTTAGTTAAAATACTGAATAATGCTACTGGTTGAGTTTATTTGTTAGTGTTTCTAAGTTGACTAAATTATAATTATTAAAAACTAATGATGTGTCATCAGCATATGTTATAATTTTTCCTTTATCTGTAAATTATAGGTCGTTGATGTATATTAAAAATAGGGGTGGATTCAGCACTGACCCTTGCGGTACGCCCCATTTCATTTCGGATGTATTATAAATAATTTATTGGCCATTATGTTTTAGGGAAACGAATTACTAGCTATTAAGTATGTAGGATTCCATTAATTTAAGTGCAATATCTCTAATTCCAAAGCTTTCTAATTTGTCAAATAAGATTCTAAAATTTACACAGTCAAATGCCTTTTGCCAATAAAAAAGTATCCCAACTGTATAGTTATTATTTTCCGGCCCCTCAATTACACCCCTCAAAAACTCCGACAATGCTTTCCTAGTTGATTTACCTTTACGAAAACCATGTTGGCTTTGGAGTTAAATGTTTTTTTGTTAAAAATAAGTAAAATTCTGTTGCAAATAATTTTTTTCAAATATGTTGGTAAAAAGTGATAGGAGAGCAATGGGCCGATAATTATCAACCGACTGAAAAGAGGCTTTCTTTTTGAAAATAGGTACTATTCTTGCAATTTTCAAGCGATCAGAAAAAACTCCTGTTCCCAGCATAGTCTTAGCAATATTCAGTAAAGGTCTTATTATAGCATGTATAGCAGATCTTTCAATTTGTTTGTGAATTTCAATGCCAATCCCATCCAACAGATAAAATACTACCCAAACTGTTTACAATATATTAAAAATTGCAATGATTTGCAACTATGCTGTGATAGTATGGTTGCAAATAAATACTTTTTGTAACTCTGGATCATTTATATCTTAAATGAGTGTAGTTACTGGCTAATATATCTGGGACAGAGGAGTAATATTGATTAAACTCATTTGCTATTGTGAAAGGATCTTGTATGACAGTGTTTTTACATTCAAACTGATATTGGGCTTAATTTTACATTTTCTTCCAAGGTTTATCAACTACTCGTATATCCCAGGTCTCTTTGCACATTTATTGTAATCGATATTAAGCTCTTTTAGGTTTAAACGATAAGAAGAGTTAGCCATTACCGACTCTAGAAGTACCAGCGTATTATAAACATTCATTATGTTTTATTTTCCCTAGGAACATATTTTTCTGTCTACCATTGATTTTAATTTTTTTATCTACTATAGCACAACTTATATGATAATGGTATTTAAAGGTGTCAATGAAATTATTAAATTTCGTTCACTTCACCTGTGTTCACTGCATTCTATGGCTCACTTTTCAATAAATAGTTAAAAATACGGACATTTTGTGGATGAGTCTGGTCTGCTTTTCCCCTTTCACGTGATTTAATTTCTATTGGAACAGCAAAATCTGATATCCTGGCTTAAAGTACAGATTTTTAAAGAAAAACTTATCGTTGACAAAAATATCTATGCAGATGCTAAAATAAGAAGTTAAGAAGTTTGTAGATTCATTTATTAAGTATTAAAATGCTAATAGTTTTTTTAATTCCTATTAAATTTAAGCACGTCAATATTAAAGTCTCCTATCAGCATTAAGTTACTATTATCATTACATGGTTCCAGCTGTATAGAATTCACCATTGATGTGAATTTTTCTAGAAATCCCAATTAAAATCACAATTATATAGAATTCATTGTCAAATTTGGTTTTTAATTATGTGAATTTTCGCGAGACGTTGAATTTGACTACTGGCGAGTCGGCAGCCTGCCAACTTAGATCCATTAGATTCGTTGTAGAAAATGAAACTAGATTTAAGAACTGAGATTTAAGCCAATGTTCTGTTACAATTAGTAAGTCAATGGTTTCATAGTGAATAAAAATTTCCATTAAGCTAAGTTTTGAAAAAAGAACTTTAGTGTTTTGATTAATTATTTTAAGGGAGAGCTTATAGTATAGTAAGCTGATTAAGATTATTTTGTTTGGTAGAGGCATTCATAAAAAACTGGTTTCTGCATGTTCACTAGAAAATTAAATAGTGTTACTTTCCATGTCGTAACTAAAAGAGTTTGCATTCTATTGTCAAACTAATGTAACAAATATTGAAATTTAATAAATCACAAAATGCGCTATGATAGCTGTATGGTTAAGATAAGATATGGACTTACGTACATTTTATTATTCCTTTTTGTAAACAGATATATTTTGCAATAGATACAATTAATGTAGTGAGTCACCTTGTATATATAATTGTACTGTTCTTTGGAATGTCGAGAAACATTGATTTTGTTCTTATGTATAATAGCGAAATATAAAGTTTTTTTAAGTAAGTAGAAATTTGCCCTATACTCCGGTTTTTATATTTTAATAAAAATGTATCTATATACGTTTATAATATTCAAGGAAATTTATTATCTCTCATTTTCTCTCACCCTTACACGGAGAGTGCGTGAGTATAGTTTCTTAAATTTTTTTTCCCGGAAGCAAACAGTGTGTAAATTCAGCTAAGTTTTTTCGACATGTACTTAATTCGCTGTAGGAAATAGGTTAGTTCATGGATGTGTTTGAAAAAAATGTTTTCAGTTCTTCTAATCAGCTTTTCTTATAGGTACATGATGTCACTTCCGCCACTCTTTTTGCGTCTCTCAAATTGCTAGCACCCCCACCCACAACCCTTTGACATATCCATAACAAAAAACAAAATTTAAATTGATAACTGACGCTATGATATCAGTATGTGTGAGATATAAAAATGTTGATTATAGACTATGAACATAAAAGTGTTGAAGCCTTGCCGTCAGTAGTCACCTTCGCTATAGCACGGCGTTAAGTAGGCTAAACGACTACAGCTTAGACATTGCGGGCGGAGTTGTGAAGGCACTCAATAGAAACAAAAACAAGGACCGCACACGTGAACAAATATAATTTTGTGTTATATTGTCTTCTAATGTTTATTGATTGTTGTTAAGTTAAGATTAGTTTCCATGCTTTTAGTTACCACACATTTCATGTAATGTGTTGAGTTAAGTATTCAGTATCTACAAGAATTTATTGTTTTTATATCTATGTAGTTTTACACTTTTTATATACTTTATTATATAAACCATACAAACTTTTCAAATACAACAAAACAATTTGACCAACAGTCAATGGTTATTTGTAACCTCAGTCTATGGTTGCCAAAGGGCCTTATTAAATATGTTTTGTTATTTAATTATAACAATAAAATGTTTGTATATACTTCCCTATGTGAAATAGGTTTGATCATGGATATGTCTTAAGGGAATTTTCAGTTCATCTTAACAGCTGGGATTATTCTTTTATGTTAAAAATTAAGTACAATAACTCTGGTAGTTTCTATGGAAACCTGTTACATATTTTCCATCTTAAAAATCACCAACACCTCCCCTCAGAGCTAAGACATATCCATGTCAAGAAACCGTCAAATAATCAATAAGTTAAGTTTTAAAGTTACTACTGGAATATACATGAATTTACACAAATTCCTTATCCAAAAACATAAAAACTGAAACTGAAATTATGAAACAGTTTTACATTACAAAGTGTTTTATTTTTGTATCTTAAATGTGTGTTAACAAATTCATTAATTGATTTTGTTATAAATAACAGCAAGGTCAAAATCACGTGATATACGTTAAATCAAGAAACGAATACGAACCCCTGAAATATATATTTTTCATATATTTAAAACAGATCAGTAAGTCACCGCGAGATGTAAGGCAATACTACTAGACCGTTCTTTGTATTAAGTTTCAAAGAGACAACGCCATCTTGCTAAACCAAATATAATCCAAGTTAATATACCTGCGCATAATTTTAGGTTATGGTGGTTCTCAACAATTACTATTGATATATAGCAACAAGAACTATTAATATGTATATTGAAAACATGGCTCCAGTAATTATTAAAATATAGTTGTAAATACGTGTTCCTCATTTGCATTACTGCGCTACTTAACATTGACATTTGCTACGTTTAGATTTGGAACTGTTCAAACCCGGGGCAAGTAATGCGATACTGGTATATAGCTTGCTATATTGCTTGCTATATAGTTGCTATGTACTCTAGGTCGACATAAGGTAATAACAAGTTATTACATAGCTTCAGCCTGTTGTTATTTAGCCCAAATACAAATAGCCACTCTGTTGATTTCATTTATTCAGTATCACACGCCAGATTCCATTTCTGAAGTTTATTTTAGAATGAACATGAATAATGCGAGTATGGAAAATAGCTTCTTCCAATAACACGAGGCTTTGTTCTGACTTTAGCTTTGTCTTCTAACCACAAAAGCTAGTTGGTTCTTTTTCTAGGATGAGAATTAATTTCGCAATATTGTTGTTTTGAGCTATGTATAATAATACCAGAACCCCTCCCACATTAGCTTCCATACATTCCATACAACACACGAGCTCCAAAACAGATTGTAAGATACCATTAAGTTAAACTAAAACACAATAAATCAGCACTATTATAAAAGTCTTAAGTTATTGAAAATATATTAAGATGTATTTGATAATTTGAAGCTAATTGGTTTTTATGTGGTATTATTGGCACGTACTGTATTTTTATTATGTTTTAATATTGTATCTGTAAGATAACGATATATTTTTGACGAAAAATTCCATGTTACACACACGTTGGACCTCATGATATTATGAATATTATTGTGAATATACTATTTTGTCTCACTTTTACTATAATAATAATAATCATCTATATAAATAAAATTAGAGTTTTGTCTGTACATTGCTCAGAATTATTCATTTTTTAGTTATTCTTACTTTTCGTGCGTTAGAGAAGCCGAACCCGGTCTTATCTCAATTTTTGTCTGTTTGTCTGTGACGCTACAGGAGGCATTTTACGCCGTCTTCTCAGAAAAGACGGACTGATTACAATCAAACTTATTTCATGTATTCTCTACGACCCAGAAAAAGTTTGTAAATGCTTGAAATCACCCGCCACCCCTTGAAAAGTAAATAAGGAGCATTTAAAACCCCACTTTTCCGTGATATTACTCGCATTTTGATCCAGTTTTCAATGAATAACCTACTGGTAATAATCAGCTGTCTTTAGACGGCAGCGTCCTTATAGCCTGAGCCACCTCTAACTCGGTAACTGAAAACAAAACCATAGACGCCAGGGGTCCATTGTTTGTGATGAAACGGTAAATCGAGGTGGTCTAGAAGTGCCTGAATTTGCCGATGGGTCGGCAACACATGTAAAGAATTTGTTAAAATATTTTGAGACTTCAGAAGGATCTTTAATTCCTGTGTCATTGATTTTTAGGTGAATTGTTTTTTTGCTATCACTATTTCTTATAGAATTAACGACTTTCCAGGCTGTTTTGAAGATATTGTCGCTTTCTTTAATTTTTTTGTGATGTCGTAAGATTTTTCAGTGCGAATCAGTTTTCGATAGATAAGTTTGTAGTTTCGGAAAAACGTGGTGAACCGCTGACAATTTAGATTCCTGGTAGTGACAGCATGTTGTTTCAACCTTTCCCTGGATACCAAAAGACCTTTGGTTATCCAGGTAATTTTCTTTTTAGGAGCGGACGATTTAGAAATTTTGAAGAGACAGCACTGATCAAGAGTGAAGGAAAATAAATCATAAAAAGCTTGAAATGCATCGTCAGCCGACTCATAATTGTAAAGAAAATTTCAATTCATGTATTTCAGTTGCCCTTTTAGACAATTTAATGAGGCAGAATTTAATATCCAAGTTATTGGTTTTAGAGGGGGGCGGGTTTGGATGAGCAGTCATTTAACATGGCCACCTGGGCGTCATGGTCCCAGATAGCAGTCACCACGGTGGACACAGAGCATTGTGTGCTATTGGTAACAAACAACATTGTCAATAGCTGTGGATGAGGTCTTAGTCACGCGAGTAGGCGAGTTGATGGGCCACTTCCACCAAAAAGATCCCAATACATCCCGGAGTCTTTTTGTTTCAGGACGAGAAGCGTCAAGAACATTTATAATAAAATCGCCCAGGATGACAAAGACATCTGAGTCAACTGAGCCTTCTGAGTCAACTCCAGGAAAAAAACGCTCTTAGCTGTTGAAAAAAATTTGCAGATTGCCATCGGGAATCTATATAGACCAACTACCCTTTACTTTTTGTATTAGGCAAAGGTATCTGAGAGCCAAAATACTATTGAGCCAAAATTCATAGTTCACTCCCTCTTCGGCGTAGGGCTCACGTCTTCAACCTGTTTCACTCTCACCTTGTTCATACTCTACACAGCCCCCCTCTTCGGCGTGGGGCTCACGTCTTCAACCTGTTTCACTCTCACCTTGTTCATACTCTACACAGCCCCCCTCTTCGGCGTAGGGCTCACGTCTTCAACCTGTTTCACTCTCACCTTGTTCATACTCTACACAGCCCCCCTCTTCGGCGTGGGGCTCACGTCTTCAACCTGTTTCACTCTCACCTTGTTCATACTCTACACAGCCCCCCTCTTCGGCGTAGGGCTCACGTCTTCAACCTGTTTCACTCTCACCTTGTTCATACTCTACACAGCCCCCCTCTTCGGCGTAGGGCTCACGTCTTCAACCTGTTTCACTCTCACCATGTTCAATACTCTACACAGCCCCCCTCTTCGGCGTAGGGCTCACGTCTTCAACCTGTTTCACTCTCACCATGTTCAATACTCTACACAGCCCCCCTCTTCGGCGTAGGGCTCACGTCTTCAACCTGTTTCACTCTCACCATGTTCAATACTCTACACAGCCCCCCTCTTCGGCGTAGGGCTCACGTCTTCAACCTGTTTCACTCTCACCTTGTTCATACTCTACACAGCCCCCCTCTTCGGCGTGGGGCTCACGTCTTCAACCTGTTTCACTCTCACCTTGTTCATACTCTACACAGCCCCCCTCTTCGGCGTAGGGCTCACGTCTTCAACCTGTTTCACTCTCACCTTGTTCATACTCTACACAGCCCCCCTCTTCGGCGTGGGGCTCACGTCTTCAACCTGTTTCACTCTCACCTTGTTCATACTCTACACAGCCCCCCTCTTCGGCGTAGGGCTCACGTCTTCAACCTGTTTCACTCTCACCTTGTTCATACTCTACACAGCCCCCCTCTTCGGCGTAGGGCTCACGTCTTCAACCTGTTTCACTCTCACCTTGTTCATACTCTACACAGCCCCCCTCTTCGGCGTAGGGCTCACGTCTTCAACCTGTTTCACTCTCACCTTGTTCATACTCTACACAGCCCCCCTCTTCGGCGTAGGGCTCACGTCTTCAACCTGTTTCACTCTCACCTTGTTCATACTCTACACAGCCCCCCTCTTCGGCGTAGGGCTCACGTCTTCAACCTGTTTCACTCTCACCTTGTTCATACTCTACACAGCCCCCCTCTTCGGCGTAGGGCTCACGTCTTCAACCTGTTTCACTCTCACCTTGTTCATACTCTACACAGCCCCCCTCTTCGGCGTAGGGCTCACGTCTTCAACCTGTTTCACTCTCACCTTGTTCATACTCTACACAGCCCCCCTCTTCGGCGTAGGGCTCACGTCTTCAACCTGTTTCACTCTCACCTTGTTCATACTCTACACAGCCCTCCTATTCGGCGACATGTGTGACCCATGTTGCCGCGTATGCAAGCTGTTACGTCAACATGTTGCGAAACGAATGAAAGTGTTTATGTTAGACGCATGACGCTATTCCTAAAGCTTTTAACTCGTTATTATAGCGTGGTACCTGTTTTGAAATTGTGGTAGCATTTACTTTCGAAAACAGCCTAAAGGAGATCCTAATATGTTTTATTAAATAAAGAAAACATATAAAAAATATTACAAACATCATGATACGTTATTTTTTCGCAGTTTCAAATTTTAATAATAATTAAGATATATCGTAGCTAGTTCTGATTTACCTAGTTGGTATTCGTTATTATAATTGTTCAGCAGTAATACAAGCTACTTTACTGTTGAAAACCTATAGTTAAAAATAATATTAAAGCAATTAATTGTAAAATAAATAAAATGTAGATCCAAAAATTAATTAATTTTGTTTTTAAAAATGCCAAATTGATTTTTTTGTTTATTTTTCGTAAACAAAAGATATTTAAACTAAAATAAATGGTATTTTTCGTCTAGGATGAAAAGCTTATCGTTGACTAGCTCACAAAAATCAATACAATTGTTGTAGATCCTATTTTTATTTGGATAATTTTCACACGAAAGACCACAGTTAATCACTAATCACGATTTATTACTGATTACCTTGCTGAATTAGAACTTCGTTTTCGCAGTTTTATCATTGATATATAAAACACATCTGATAAATTCACAGCTAATACTTCTTCGGACCTGGCTATAAGTAAATCTCTGTTTGAGAACGTGTATTTGGACTGTGATCCTCCCACGCGCCCAAGTTGGCCTATCTCGTTGACTTCCGCGGTCCTGTTCCACAGGTGGGGTGGGCGAGTCGTGAGGTGGGGGGGGCGGGGAGGTTACTATAAAGCTTAAGGGTGGCGCGCACTTTGCTTCTGTTTCGACAACCCTCCGCCGGTAAGTAGCTGCTTTTTGCATAGCCGAAAACACGAGCGTTTAAAAATACGCTTTATGAATTTAATGGAACTAAAATGTAATTTTACAAGCAATTACTTTTATGTGATTAATGTGTGTTCAGCTTCTTTTCATATTAGATAAGCGGTACATCTTTTCAATTTGAATTGTTTCAACCAAAATCCTTCTCAAAGCTGTCTCTCGTGTGCAAAGAAATAGTTTAAATAGATTTCTTAAAAGTAGGTTTAATACTGTAAATAAATACTATAATTTAAAAAAACAATGGATAAGACACCATAAGAAAAAAAATAAAAAAAATAAAAAGCAAAAAATAAAAGCAATAAACAAGTACAAAGTTTCTTAAAAAATATATCGATAAAATATCGATGCAAAGACATCTCAAGTTAATAAAATAAAACTGTTCAGTATGAGTATTGAATATTAATAGTCAAGAGTATCAAAATTTTATATTGTTTCTACAATAGTAATCGTAGATTCATTCTTATCCACATTTTATAGTATTTAGATTTTTCTCGTTTTATGAGTTAGTTTGTTAATGTCGAATGTTAAAATTTTTCATTTGTTTAAAAAAGTACTCAAGAAAATTACTAATAGTATTAATGCCTTTAACTGTGATAATAGCAAAGAGAATAATGATTTTGTGTTTGTAAAGATTATCTGGCTTTACTCAGAAAAGAATCTTCCGTATATGATTGAAGATTTTACCGATTTTATAGACTGCACTGAATTGCGTCTACGGGAGATCCAACATTTATTGGACGAATAAGTGACCAATTCCGGGTTGGTGGAAATATGGATTACTCATTTCTTGGTCACATCACCCATTATAGTATTCTATTTAGTTTACGTTTTGTTTTAAATATACATAGCTATATCGTTATTTAAATATACCTAGCTATAATGCCATTTTACCTAGCCATACCACCATTTAAATTTACCAAGCTATATCACCATTTAAAAAAACATACCTAATTTACACAAAAAGATAAATTTCTATTTCGAATAGAAAACTATTTCATAATTACTATTTACTAACAAAACAAAACCATCAATTGACAGTTTTGTTTTTACTTAATATTATGTTTACAAATATTTTCAACGAATAATCTTATTTTTAAAAACAAATCACTTATTCATACTTAAAATATAAACATCATACCCCCGTCGCAGCAGAACTGCGTACTCAGCGAATTTCCAAATCAATGATATAAAAATAATATAAGACAAGTTTTTAAAAAATCTGTCCATAAACATGAGAATTATTTGCCTATTCTCCATAAGATTAACATGGCAAAGAGTATGGAGGTTTGCTGCCATGATAAACACATAAACTATGATTTTTTAAGCATAAATGGATAGATCTCAACCACATGAAGCTAAATATCAAGTTTTATCAAAAAATATTCATTAATATGGGAAATATTAATTTTTCCCTATCCTCCATAAGATTGGAGCCCCACAATACAACGTACTGTGTTTTTAGATTTTTTAATATCTCGGTAACCGTTGGAGATAGAGAAAAACTTTAAGGTACTTAATTGTGTAGTTTTTTAAGCTGATTCTAATGGTGAAATATAAAATTAGAAATTTTCAAAAACTACATGTGAAAAACGCAAAAAAACCCATTTTGGGGTACAAAACCCCCCCAAACTACCCGTTCCCATTGACCGATATGTCTGGTTAACGAACTCGTCCGAGCATGTGTAGGAATACACGTCTCTACCAAATTTTGTCTCGATCGGACCATTTTTACGAGAGTTATCGTGTTAACAGACACATACATATACATATATATATATATATATATATATATATATATATATATATATATATATATAAATTTTAACGACTATTGTTTTTGGACTCTGGGCACCTAAAGAAGAAAAAATAACATGGTCCCGGGCTTAAGTCTCACCATGAGACCTACGGTAATAGCTTCTTCCCTATGGGAAATTCGCTAAAACGTAAAACATACTGGTGTTACTATAAACTATCCATTTGCTATAAATTACGAATAAGAAATTATGTATTTAGGCTATAGTACTTCAAGATTAAATAATTAACAGTTGTACAAATTAACTGTGTAAATAATTTTGTAAAAAATATATGATAAGGAAAGCTCGTGAAAGCTACGTGAAGGCGAAGATACGTTTCAATTTGATTTTAGACAAAAATTGTGCGTTCGTTTCAATTTTTTACATTAAAATAATATATCTGGATTGAGAGGTTTGGAAAAGCCCTTATTGTGATAAATATGAACTATTAATAACCCCGTCACAGCAGACCTGCGTATTCAGAGAATTTTTAATTCAATAATATAATAATATCAATGATATATGGCAAATTTTATCAATATCTGTCGATAATATGACAGTCATTTGCCTATTCTCCACAAGATTAACATGGGGAATCACACATGCAGGTTTGCTGCTGTGAGAAACATTGAAAGTAGGCATTTCTAGCATAAAAATTGTTATTTTGACCATTTTCATAAACATCTGTTCATAAATAAAGGAGATTGCCTATTCTCTATATGATTAACATGGGAAAAGAGTATGCAGGTTAGCTGCCATGATAAACACATAAACTAAGATTAACAAGCATTTAAAGCTTGAGATGTCAACCACATGAAGGTAAATACCAAGTTCAATGACAACATATTGATTGATAATAATTGAAATACAATTTTTCTTTGTCCACCATAAGATTAAGATAGGAGCCCAAAAATACAACGTACTTTGTTTAGATTTTTCAATATCTCGGTAACCTTTGGAGATAGAGAAAAACTTTGAGGAGCAAAATTGTGTAGTTTTTAAGCTGATTTTAATAGTTGAAAATAAAATTAAAAATTTTTAAAATTGCATATGAAAAACGCAAAAAACCTAATCTTTTAGTGCAAAACCCCCCCCAAACTACCCTTTCCGATTGACCGATATGTCTGGTATACAAACTCTTCCGAGCAAATGTAGAAATACACGTCTCTACCAAATTTTGTCTCAATCGGACCATTTTTACGAGAGTTATCGTGTTCCCAAACACACACACACGCGCGCACACGCACACACTCACACACACACACACACACACACACACACACACACACATGCACACATATACACATATATATATATATACATAAATGAACATATACACAGATACAATCGTCAGAGCTATATTATGTTACGGAGCTCAAGTTTTGGTGTTTTTCAAGAATAGTAGTACAGTATATAGTTGGAAATCCTCAAACCTTTCTCCTAAAAATAGCTATTTCGCTTGCCTCAAAACACGACCAATTATATGTTACATCAAGAGGCCGGGTTTGACTAAATTGATTTTTATACTTTAGCATATCAAGTACGTTATTGAGTAGTATTGAAACTCCCAGAAAATCGTCTACCACATATTTTAGAAAACAAATTATCTCAAAGCAAATTTACTGGTGTAATCAATTAAAACCAATCTGTTCCAAACGGGGCTAAATAGTGGAGTTTAATTTTAATAATTTGGATGTGCTGCATAGTGAGCTGCTAGGTGTTGTGGAAGCAGAGCGGGTCGAGTGCAAGGGGAGGGCGATCATGTCCGTATATCACACACAATACTTGTCCCTTGACCTTGAGCTCGAACAACGAACATTCCTCACTGATGAGTTAGATATTAGAACAATTTCCTGGATTATAAAAGCTCGAGCTGAGCTTATCTATTTGAATTATCAACTTTGGGTACTGAACAAATATTATCTGTGTTCTCTCTGTAATATGGGACCAAGTCCGTATATTATTTTGTAGCTGAATGCCCGATTTCAAAACAGATTAGAAAATAATGGTTAAAAAATATTTTGAATAAAGATGAATATCTTAATTATTTAAATGGTAGGGCGATTGGGTGCCCTAATGGTTGCACAATTTGGGAAATTATTTAAAAGATGCCTGGAAGAAAAGGTGAGATTTAAAACAAGAATATAACCTATAACTTTCTAATCCATGTTTCGCTTTATTGATTGTTGTTTAACTTATATGTTTTTATATGAAAAAATAATTTCATTACATTCTAACAAATTATTTTTGTTTATTTATTTTTATAAATCGAATACTATTTGTTCTTCGTTCTATCTTTATATTTACTTGTTATAATATTAAAAATACTGTTTTATGTTTACCAGTGTCGACCAAACAGACGGTCTTTGACCATTGTTTAATGTGCTATATAAAATTTGTATTTTTGTAAAAATGTATTTGATTTTAAAATAAATGTACTCTTTGATTGATTGATTGAATAAAAAATTACTGTGCAACAAAAATTATAAATTTAAGAAGAACGGTGCAGCTAGCTAAAGTTTTAAGCCAATAATGGATAAAATATTAGAGTGGAATATTAGAGCGCCTTACGTTTTTTATTACAGATTTAGAACGGCTAATTATTTAGTTATGATAAATAGCCTAACACCAGACAACTACCGTAAACACTCATAAATCATACCTGTGAACCTACGATCGCAATCTTGTATACGAGAACATCATATGTCACTAATTGAAAGAAAGAGCAAGATAATAAAGCCCTTAGTACAATAATGCAAGGTAATAGTGACCTCAGTGTTGTGTAGTACAATATAATGCGATATGATGATGTCATCAGTACAGCCAGCAGAAAAAACGATAAATATAAATAGGTAACTTGCTATGCTGTGCTAATTGTGAGTTGATATTGTGGGTTGATATTGAGGGTTGCTGAGGGTTGCTGAGGGTTGATATTGAGGGTAATCTACCCTACCAATTACGACACAGACTCAGCATAGCGGTTTGTTAATATCACAAAAAAGGCAACATCATGAATTTATTGAGTAAATTAGGTATTTTTTGTTGGATTAGATTATTCATTTTGACAATACCTGTGGCATTGATCTACCTCAGCAAATAAATAACCTTACAATCTATAGTAAATATTTTTCTGTATTGCGAACACACTATTCACCGCTTGTTTGACACGAGGTTGTCAAGAAAACGGTTTCTAGTAATTTTTCTCTATGGTATACAATAGTATAAAATGCGAGGCACATTTAACGGAAAAGTTGTACTTAAGTTGTAAAGTATAAAATGTATTATACAATACATCCAATATACTCTATTGAACGACACAATATTTTATATTAATTTCTTTTAATCATACTCATGTTCTTAACCAGTGTGAAAAACTAAAATATTAGAACTAGAGGATAACCAAGTTTCGTAGGACAAATAGTTTTTATGACCAATTCATTCCTGTATGAGATGGTTGGCGGTAACGTGTTACTCGTTATTCATTGTACCCTCGCGTTGTTGGGTGAAGATTGATGAACAATACTTCCGTAGTCGTCACTGTCATTCAATTAATTAATGGAAAAGTCTCCCGTACCTACAATATCAAGTCACCTTCATCGACATTATTACAGTTTACTCGTTTACGAATGAAACAAACAGTGAAATTTTATTGTTATAAATATAATTTAAAATCTGACTTCGTTCAACTATACCTATATTTCTGTCACTGTATATTTTTTGGATTTTAGATTTTATATAAATAAAGAAACTAATCTTATAGTAAAACATTCAAATTTGTGACATCAGTCTTCAAGAGCAAACAGGAGAATGGATTTATTTTTATCTGTAATTACATCTTCGATTAGTTTCATTGTTGGATAATCTTTAGTAATATGATAATTTTAGAGGAAAAATTAAAACCACCGTTTCAGCACACCTGTGTACTTGACGAATTCCTACGTCAATAACATGGCAGTAATAATATACGACAAGATTGATCAATACTTGTTGATAAATTAGGGTATTCACCTACTCTCTATACGGTAAACATGGGAAAGACTATGGAAAGACACAGGTTTGATGCTATGAGGAACACATAAGCTATGATTTTTTAGCTAATTGTATGTAACCCAACCACATGAAGCTATACACCATGGTTCATCCAAAAATATAGGTTAATAAGTGAAATATAAATTCTTCGTATACTCCATAAGATAATAATCAGAGCCTTAAAATACAACGTTCTGTGTTTAGATTTTTTAATATCTCGGCAACCGTTGGAGATAGAACAAAACTTTAAAGATCTAAATTATGTAAGTTATAAATATAAAAAATATGTGCGTTTAAAAAAATTTCATATTGAAAACGCGAAAAACCCAACTTTGGGGTACAAACCACCCGTTCCAATTGACTGATACATCTGAATAATTACTCCTCCGAGTAAATATAGGAATACATGTCTCTACCTGATTTGGTCTCGATCGGAACATTTTTACAAGAGTTATCGTGTTCACAGGCACACACACACACACACACACACACACACACACACACACACACACACACACACACACACACACACACACACACACGCTCGCGCACACACACACACACACACACACACACACACACACACACACACACACAAACACACACACACAGACACACACAGACATATATAAAATTTTAATGACTATTTGTTTGGTCGCTAGGCACCTCAAAACGAAAAAGTAACACTGTCCCGGGCTTATGACTTGCCATAAGACCTTTGGTAATAGCTTCTTCCCTATGGGAAATTCGCTAAAATTGATTTATAACTGTAAGTTTTACAACGATTTAAATTCCAAATTAATCTTTATTTCACGAATGTTTGTAAAACACCTCCTAAAATTATAATTTGATGTTAAGGTTCTATAGATTGACTTGCTACAAGGCTTTGTAAAAATATAGTTTCCCGAATATTACACCAGGATCGAAATAGAGCTTTTTCTAATATTACTGTATTGCTGTAAGGTCCAAAACAAGTAATTTAAAATTTACTCTAGTTTAACTTTTATACACAATGACCCACGCCCATTCATACACCGAATATTTTTAAACTTTACAAAGTAGGTTCTAAAAATATTCTGGGAAACTTTCAGCTCCATAACCTTAGTAGAAACAAAATGATGGCATATTGAAAATCGATACTTTAAAAACATTGAAAAGTTTTTTTTTTGGTTTTATAAAATATTTTTATTGTAACATTCTATGGAAATATGACTTTTCAATTTTTAAAAATTAGAACATAGCCTAATTAAAAACCTTAAAAACTTATTCAAACTGTAACCCAACCACAGCAATACACTGATAACAGCGCTTAAGAAATGATTCGTAAGCTTGTACAAATAAACTCCGCGGTATACAAAGAAGTTCCTCATCACTATTGAAGCTATGGGTAAAAGCTTTTTCCTTCAAGTAATCCCGTAAAAAGAAGTCACAAACAGTTAAAACTGGTGATCGGGGTGGCCAATCTAAAAAGTCACTTCCACGAACAATCCAACGGTCATGAAGGTTGTCATTTAGTAATTGTTCCCACCAGTTCTTCTCTTTCCTCATAAGATCGCCTAGATTCCTTTTAGCGAATTTCCCATAGGAAAGAAGCTATTACCGTAGGTCTCATGGTAAGACTTAAGCCCGGGACCATGTTATCTTTTCGTCTTTAGGTGCACAGAGTCCACAAACAATAGTCGTTAAACTTTTTCTATATACTGTATATACAGGGTGATCAACTCAAGGAGGCCACCATTGGGATATCGGAAACCGTAAGATTTAGAGAGAACATTAAATGGGGAACATTCCTTAATTTTTTAATGCGATAAAAAATATTAATTTTGTTTTTCAAAATATGGCCGCCATTTTCCAAAATGGCGGTCAACATTGAAATTTCTAATGGGAACCCCTGTTTTTCAGCAAATAAATAACCTTACAATCTATAGTAAATATTTTTCTGTATTGCGAACACACTATTCACCGCTTGTTTGACACGAGGTGGTCAAGAAAACGGTTTCTAGTAATTTTTCTCTATGGTATACAATAGTATAAAATGCGAGGCACATTTAACGGAAAAGTTGTACTTAAGTTGTAAAGTATAAAATGTATTATACAATACATCCAATATACTCTATTGAACGACACAATATTTTATATTAATTTCTTTTAATCATACTCATGTTCTTAACCAGTGTGAAAAACTAAAATATTAGAACTAGAGGATAACCAAGTTTCGTAGGACAAATAGTTTTTATGACCAATTCATTCCTGTATGAGATGGTTGGCGGTAACGTGTTACTCGTTATTCATTGTACCCTCGCGTTGTTGGGTGAAGATTGATGAACAATACTTCCGTGGTCGTCACTGTCATTCAATTAATTAATGGAAAAGTCTCCCGTACCTACAATATCAAGTCACCTTCATCGACATTATTACAGTTTACTCGTTTACGAATGAAACAAACAGTGAAATTTTATTGTTATAAATATAATTTAAAATCTGACTTCGTTCAACTATACCTATATTTTTGTCACTGTATATTTTTTGGATTTTAAATTTTATATAAATAAAGAAACTAATCTTATAGTAAAACATTCAAATTTGTGACATCAGTCTTCAAGAGCAAACAGGAGAATGGATTTATTTTTATCTGTAATTACATCTTCGATTAGTTTCATTGTTGGATAATCTTTAGTAATATGATAATTTTAGAGGAAAAATTAAAACCACCGTTTCAGCACACCTGTGTACTTGACGAATTCCTACGTCAATAACATGGCAGTAATAATATACGACAAGATTGATCAATACTTGTTGATAAATTAGGGTATTCACCTACTCTCTATACGGTAAACATGGGAAAGACTATGGAAAGACACAGGTTTGATGCTATGAGGAACACATAAGCTATGATTTTTTAGCTAATTGTATGTAACCCAACCACATGAAGCTATACACCATGGTTCATCCAAAAATATAGGTTAATAAGTGAAATATAAATTCTTCGTAAACTCCATAAGATAATAATCAGAGCCTTAAAATACAACGTTCTGTGTTTAGATTTTTTAATATCTCGGCAACCGTTGGAGATAGAACAAAACTTTAAAGATCTAAATTATGTAAGTTATAAATATAAAAAATATGTGCGTTAAAAAAAATTTCATATTGAAAACGCGAAAATCCAACTTTGGGGTACAAACCACCCGTTCCAATTGACTGATACATCTGAATAATTACTCCTCCGAGTAAATATAGGAATACATGTCTCTACCTGATTTGGTCTCGATCGGAACATTTTTACAAGAGTTATCGTGTTCACAGGCACACACACACACACACACACACACACACACACACACACACACACACACACACACACACACACACACACACACACGCTCGCACACACACACACACACACACACACACACACACACACACACACACACAAACACACACACACAGACACACACAGACATATATAAAATTTTAATGACTATTTGTTTGGTCGCTAGGCACCTCAAAACGAAAAAGTAACACTGTCCCGGGCTTATGACTTGCCATAAGACCTTTGGTAATAGCTTCTTCCCTATGGGAAATTCGCTAAAATTGATTTATAACTGTAAGTTTTACAACGATTTAAATTCCAAATTAATCTTTATTTCACGAATGTTTGTAAAACACCTCCTAAAATTTGATGTTAAGGTTCTACAGATTGACTTGCTACAAGGCTTTGTAAAAATATAGTTTCCCGAATATTACACCAGGATCGAAATAGAGCTTTTTCTAATATTACTGTATTGCTGTAAGGTCCAAAACAAGTAATTTAAAATTTACTCTAGTTTAACTTTTATACACAATGACCCACGCCCATTCATACACCGAATATTTTTAAACTTTACAAAGTAGGTTCTAAAAATATTCTGGGAAACTTTCAGCTCCATAACCTTAGTAGAAACAAAATGATGGCATATTGAAAATCGATACTTTAAAAACATTGAAAATTTTTTTTGGTTTTATAAAATATTTTTATTGTAACATTCCATGGAAATATGACTTTTTAATTTTTAAAAATTAGAACATAGCCTAATTAAAAACCTTAAAGTCTAAACTTATTCAAACTGTAACCCAACCACAGCAATACACTGATAACAGCGCTTAAGAAATGATTCGTAAGCTTGTACAAATAAACTCCGCGGTATACAAAGAAGTTCCTCATCACTATTGAAGCTATGGGTAAAAGCTTTTTCCTTCAAGTAATCCCGTAAAAAGAAGTCACAAACAGTTAAAACTGGTGATCGGGGTGGCCAATCTAAAAAGTCACTTCCACGAACAATCCAACGGTCATGAAGGTTGTCATTTAGTAATTGTTCCCACCAGTTCTTCTCTTTCCTCATAAGATCGCCTAGATTCCTTTTAGCGAATTTCCCATAGGAAAGAAGCTATTACCGTAGGTCTCATGGTAAGACTTAAGCCCGGGACCATGTTATCTTTTCGTCTTTAGGTGCACAGAGTCCACAAACAATAGTCGTTAAACTTTTTCTATATATATACAGGGTGATCAACTCAAGGAGGCCACCATTGGGATATCGGAAACCGTAAGATTTAGAGAGAACATTAAATGGGGAACATTCCTTAATTTTTTAATGCGATAAAAAATATTAATTTCGTTTTTCAAAATATGGCCGCCATTTTCCAAAATGGCGTCAACATTGAAATTTCTAATGGGAACCCCTGTTTTTTATTATGGATTTGGATTTAACATAAAATTGTAAGACTTTTTTACTCTTGGTCTTTTTTTTATAAGCTTGACCGTTTAGCAACTAGAAGCGCTGAAAGTTTCAGAAATTCGCGTGATCAACTCAAGGAGGCCACCATTGGGATATCGGAAACCGTAAGATTTAGAGAAAACATTAAAAGGGGGACATTCCTTAATTTTTTAATGCGATAAAAATATTAATTTTGTTTTTCAAAATATGCCATTTATCCATTTTCCATTGCCATTTTCCAAAATGGCGGTCAACTTTGAAATTTCTAATGGGAAACCCAATTGGAAAATTGCAACAATAAAACAGCTGATTATTGTCTAGCAGCAGAATCATGTGTTACGCACTAACACAAGACAGAGGTTACGTAATTTAGTTTTGAAATAGTTTAAGATATTGTTGGTGTGGTATTTTAGAAATCGAAAAGTTTGTATTTATCTTTTTAATAGTACTTTTATTTCATTGCCTGTAAATGTTGAAACACACATCTTTAATAATAATTTATTATTATAGTGTTAGAAATATGAACTTCCTAAACTATTAGCCCTACAAGTGGCCAAATTGTGATGTTTATTAAAAAATTAGCAAGAATAAAAATCCTTTAAACTTTATAAAAATCAAAATCCATATAAAAATATCGGAGAAACCCCTATATTTTTATAGGGATTAAGACATTTCTATGTTTAAATTTTAAAAGTGATATTTTGAAAAACCAAATTAATATTTTAATCGTCTCAATAGTTTTCTCTACATCTTACAGTTTCCAATATCCCAATGGTGGCTTCCTTGAGTTGATCACGCGAATTTCTGCAACTTTCAGCGCTCCTAGTTACTTGTAATTTTTTTACTAGAAGCAAATTGGTAAAATTTTTGAGTATGCCGACATTCTGTAAAGGTTTAGGGAGCTAAAATTGTCCAAGAATATCTTTAGAACCTACTTTTTAACCTGTTTAAAATTTAAAAAGGTATGGTGCATGAATGGGCACTCAATATAAAATTAAACGTTTAAACCTCTTTGTGGGACACTGTGTATAAATTAAATATTAATATGTTTCTTGGTTAATTGTTTAAAACTAAGAATTTAGGGCATTAAATTGGAATAGTCTTCACCACCATCACATGTGAAACACAATTTTATGGTGTGTATAACAAATGAAGCTAATAGACATTCTTGATTTATTTCGGCATTAACATAACTACACATGATTACATTCACTATACATTCATCAATTCAGAAATGTCAAAAATTTCCAAAAAATAATTACATCTCTGTTCTAACGACACAGAATGTTATATACAAAAACTACGTACTGATGATATATCTCTAAAGAAACTAACGGTCGTATAAAGAGTGAAATTTTATTCATCACTATTATTCCTAGTTTCATCACTAGACTTAATTGGACAATAATGGAAATAATAAATCAATAATCAAGGTAATATTAACAGTACGTAATTAAATACAGTATTAGACCATCTTAAACTCACAGGCCGTATTTCTGAAATCAATAATCAAGGTAATTTTGACAGTACGTAATTAAATACAGTATTAGACCATCTTAAACTCACAGACCGTATTTCTGAAATCAATAATTTTTTATTTCGTTTTTATTTCGTGTATTTCAATGCCAGTGGCTTTTTTAACGTTTTGATGGGGAACGGTCCAAACCCCGGTCTTGTTACTACCTAACGTCGACCTGTTGTTAGGAAGCATAATTAATTAGTAGCCCAATGGCGACTGGGTCCAGATTCGACCCTTGCGGGATTCGATCCGGCGACCTTCAGTTTTGAAGGCGGGTATTATAACCACTACACCACCCAGCCAGTTAATGAAGGTAATATTGACAGTACGTAATTAAATACAGTATTAGACCATCTTAAACTCACAGACCGTATTTCTGAAATCAATAATTTTTTATTTTGTTTTTATTTTGTGTATTTCGACGCCAGTGGCATTTTTAACGTTTTGATGGGGAACGGTCGAAACCCCGGTCTTGTTACTACCTAACGTCGACCTGTTGTTAGGAAGCATAATTAATTAGTAGCCCAATGGCGACTGGGTCCAGATTCGACCCTTGCGGGATTCGATCCGGCGACCTTCAGTTTTGAAGGCGGGTATTATAACCACTACACCACCCAGCCAGTTAATGAAGGTAATATTGACAGTACGTAATTAAATACAGTATTAGACCATCTTAAACTCACAGACCGTATTAAATACAGTATTAGACCGTCTTAAACTCACAGACCGTATTAAATACAGTATTAGACCATTTTAAACTCACAGACCGTATTTCTGAAATCCTATTTTTGATACTTATACAATCTTTCAGTTAATTTTCCGTCTATTTTTCCGTTTATTAATCTTTATACGAACCTCGGGTTATTTATATGAAAAATGAGAAATATTAAATAGTAAAAAAAAACTATTTGTTCTGAATTTAGTAATATTCGAAACTATATTGCCCTTTTCATAATAAGCAAATATTTAAACGGTGACGATTTATGGAAAATATTGGCATTGTTAAGGCATTCATTTTCATGTATAAATAAAATTTAAAGTATTTCAGAATTTAATATAATTAAATAATGTTTTATAATGATCTTTCTCACTAGCTTTTTCAACAAAAACTAAAAACAATATTAGAAATTCATTTAAAAATAATTATCACATAGTAAAAATTATAACAATGGGAAATAATTAATTTACGTGGTTCAAATTATTGCCTTGTATGAGAAATAACTTGTACTTTCAGTCTACAAATATTGTTAGAACAATTATATATATGTCCCTTATGTGGATTGATGTTTATAAATGTACATTACCAGTTATATATTACAAAAACTCGCTTCGATCGTTGGGGGCTCCGCCCCCAGGCCCCCTTATAGGTGTCGGCAGAATCGCTTTTAAACAATTTTTTCATGATATCAGTACTATATTGTCGTCTTTATTGTTAAAGCAATGCCGAGATTGATTAAAGATTTTTATCTGAGTTGTCGTAAAACAATTGTAATGTAAGTGATTGTTGTAGGGAGGTATCAATTTGTAGATTTGCTGGTAATTGTAGATATTATATCTAATTCCATGTACTTAAAGGCATCCAGAGCTTAAGGAAAATCAATTAAATGTCCCATATTTGATAAGTTTTCATTTCTTCTTTAAAATTGTTGTAAAATTGTTACGTTTTCTTCTTAAGGGTGATTAAAGAATATTAGCGTTTTAGGGGTTTTAAGGGGTTTATCGAAATATTAGCGCTCTATGTACTATTATAATGTAATATGGTAATAATTAAAAAAAATAAAAACCTTTTCTAGGAATGAAGGAAAAGAGTTACGATAAAAAGTCATATTAACAAAGATATAGATCTTCAATAATCCGTATGGTACGGTACTCTCAGTCTTTCAGAACATCTCGTTCAATAAATATATAAAAGAACTAAAAATATTTATTATTTTTTAAATTATTTTTTTAAGTCATAAAAAGTTAAAAACTAAGTTATCTGCACTATATTCTACATAAACAGATTAATACAACAGGTCGTATGAAAGTCACATACGAAAATCTTGGTTATAACTTGGCCAGAACCGGCATTTTCTTACTACTTACGGAAAATAACTAACATTTTCAAAATGATATATAAGTTGCAACATTATTACGTATTCTCACTTATGGTTATAAAATGAAGCTGCATGTAAAATATTAGCCCTCGATTTACTATAATAACAGAATACCCCCGTCGCAGCAGACCTGCGTACTCAGCGAATTTCCAAATCAATAATATAATAATTATAATATATGACAAGTTTGGTCAAAATCTGTCGATAAACATGGGAATTATTTGCCTATTCTCCATAAGATTAAAATGGGAAAGAGTGAGTAGGTTTGCTGCTGTGAGGAACACAGGAAGTATACCATCAAATATTTTATTTTTAACATTTATACCAACTTTTATCAACATCTGTCCATAAATAAAGGAGTTTGCCTAATCTCCATATGATTAACATGGGAAAAGAGTATGCAGGTTTGCTGCCATGATAAACACATAAACTATGATTTTTTAGCACAAATGTATGGATCTCAACCACATGAAGCTAAATATCAAGTTTCATAAAGAAATATTAGATAATAAGTGAAAAATTAATTTTTCCTATTCCTCCATAAGATTAACATTGGAGCCTCAAAATACAACGTACTGTGTTTAGCTTTTTTTATATCTCGGTAACCGTTTAAGATAGAGAAAAACTTTAAGGAACTTAATTGTGTAGTTTTTTAAGCTGATTCCAATGGTGAAATATAAAATTAGAAATTTTTAAAAATTGCATGTGAAAAACGCAAAAAACCCCATTTTGGGGTACAAAACCCCCCCAAACTACCCGTTCCCATTGACCGATATGTCTGGTTTACGAACTCGTCCGAGCATTTGTAGGAATACACGTCTCTACCAAATTTGGTCTCGATCGGACTATTTTTACGAGAGTTATCGTGTTCACAGACACACACACACACACATATATATATATATATATATATATATATATATATATATATATATACATATATATATATATATAAATTTTAACGACTATTGTTTTTGGACTCTGGGCACCTAAAGAAGAAAAAATAACATGGTCCCGGGCTTAAGTCTTACCATGAGACCTACGGTAATAGCTACTTCCCTATGGGAAATTCGCTAACAAGAAAAAAAATTGCATAAAAAAGGAATTTTCTTAAAATGTAACGTTATCTAGGGGTGAAAGAGTCAAAATACGAGAAAAAGTCATATTCTACTTAGAGAAACTATTTGAAACAAACATAAAGAGATTAAAATCAGCAGGTCGTCTGAAAGCCACTCACAAAAACCTTGTCTATAAATTGATCCAGAACCTGTATTTTCATACTACTATCGGAACTTGGAAAAATTAACTAAATTTCCGATATATGAAAATTTTTCATTTTTCAATTAAATAATATTATTTAGTTTTCCTTTTAAGGGTGATAAAAGGAAGGTGTGTATCAAATATAAAAGCTCTATGTATTATAATAACAAAACAGGGGAGCTTAATGTGGGTAAAAATGTAACTTTTCAAAAAATCTAACGCTATCTAAGGGTGAAGGAGACGAGATACGAGAAAAAGTCAAGAGACCAAAGTTGTAGATCTTGCAAAATCCGTGGCACAAAAATACTTCCGTTTTTCGATAGGACCTTTCGTTAAAAAGATATAGAAGAAAAACGAAAAAAAAAATTTTTTAGGGTAGTAAAAATTTAAAATTTGTAATTGCGATTATTCGTTTACTTATAGTATCCCCTTAGGAACGTCCATAAAAATTTGCAAGTCTCTTTTTTCTCGGTTCGTAATAAAAAATTGTAAGATTTGGCAATTTTCCTGTCGGTTGTGGACCTAAAGCAAGGTCCGTGCCAAATTTCAAGTCTCCAGCATTTCTAGAAGTGGGTTAGAATTAGTATCCCTAGTCAGTTACACATGGCATCGTATATATATTAGATAAAAAACAACAATAGAAAAGGTTGGCTTAGAATTGGTTTCTTTGCACAGCCAGGGCCGAGAAGACCAAATAGAAAAAACAAGTTATGAGCAAGCAGAGTTGTGCTCATAACTCTGCTGGAGTCTGTAAGTACGGCAGAAGGACGTTTCCTAAGACTGCCACTATGAGGTTGCAATCATGTCACGGGATAAGTTTTAGAATGTGATGATTAGACTATATTTTGAAGGTAATTTTACTAAAATTTACTTTTTGGAACAGTAATCTTATGATTAGTAGTAGAGGTAATATAATGAAGTTGTTGTTGTGAAACAGTACATGAGTTCAAAATAATCTACGAGGACACTGGGAAGTTAAAGCAGGTCTAATGAAGCAGGGGAATCTGTGTTTAGGAAAAAGTTTTTAGCTTTTGAGCAATCAAAGTTTTTAGTGTTCCCTTCAGCTTGAATAATAAAAGCTAGTAGGTAAGCGTTGGTTATCTTTTCAGTTCACGTCATACAAAAAAAACATGAAAACTAAAATAAGACAAAGCTTTTTATACAAATAATAAAGTGTTTAATTCTGAACTCAGTTTCTAAACGCTAACAGTCTTATTGTAGACTCAAGTTTATTGGGTACTGTACTTGTAAATTTTATTTTTGACAAATAATGTTTCACATTTATATTTATACACTTCCCATGTTCTTATTTCTTTTAAAACCAAAATAGTACATTTCATCACTAGGACCAAAAACAGCGTGTTTGATACGAGAATATGTTTAACAGCCTCGGCTGCTGATATTCGATATTTGCAGTAAATAAATTACATGATAATAATAAATAATAATATATTAATTAAGTTAGTTATCTTAATAGTAGCCCTAATAGTGAACATTCATAAAACAAATATATCAAAAAGCCAATTTCGGGTAATGTGATCAAATATAATTTTTTGCCAAACTGAAAATAAAATTAAATAAACTCGTAAAATTTAAATTATTACCTGATATAGTATCAATAGCTGTCGACCATTTTTGTCGCTTTGAGCCTAATCAGCTGTTATGTTACTTATGTTGTAGCAATTTCTTGATTCCTGATTGGTTGTTTAGGTTATGTCCGTGTTAGTTATCAATAGGCCTATCAAGTTCGATCACAACCATTCGATGATTCCATTTCATAATTGACTCACAGTAAACACATGTTAACTTTAAGATTGGCCATGTTCTGAAGTCGAATAGCAATGCAATACGGCTTCATTGTGAAAGGTTATATATTCTGTGTCGCTGCATAGTGAATAACAATACTGAAACGATAAAACATATTAATAACATTCCCATAAAACAAATAAATCTGAGTGGATTAATTCACAATTTTCAAATCCAATCCAAACCCAAACGAAACTTAACTGTAATACGGCTTTTATAGGAAAGATATACAACAGCTGATTATTATAATAAACGTAATAATATAAACATTGTAATTATCATATAAACACGTGACTTTAATCAGACAGAAAATAATATTTAAATACATAATCCCCCAAACCCATAAACTATTAATGTGGTGAATAAAGCTCTTCATTTTTTACAGTACACATTTACTTCATAGTTTAACATTGATGAATGATTCAGATGGCATTGGATAGTAAAGCATACGGTATTGCTAATGGAAAGTAAACCAATACGCTGTAGCTATGAAATCAAATGTTTTCATTGTAGACAATTTGTAAACAAAATTACTCTCCATAAGGTTATCATTAGAAATTTAAAACGCCATAAAATGGAAACTTATGGGGTTTTCGAAAATATTTCACTAAAACCTTCCCGGACACATATAGAGCAACTTCCTAAAATTCCATGGCGATCGGATGAGTAGTTTGGCAACGCATAAAGGACATACATACATACAGACAGACATACATTCAATTTTATATATAGAGATTACCAGTTTCACAATATATATATCCATCCAGAACGTCCAAAATACACAAAACAATCGATAGTGATTGTTGCAGTAACTTTTTTGGCTATTTACAACTGAATGCTCACCTCAAATCAAAAGTATCATCAAAATTGATCTTTTGCGGCCGAGAACTCAACAGTCATTATAATAATAGTTTAGACCTAGGAAGAACAAGAACAAATTTTGTAGTTTAACATATATCTAAACAGCTCTTTTTGAAGCAGTATAGCAAAAAAAGATGTTTAATGAATTATGTGTATTGATATTATCATAAACAGTTTCAGTGATAATATGATAGTGATAAATGACAGACATTTATATTGATATTGATGATTACTTTTCATATTAATCGAAAGACCATGGCTGATTAATTCCCACTTCGATTTACACAGACTACGCCGAGACTGAATATAATTTGAATAGCATATCTAGTTCCTTAAAATAATCAATATAATTCGCGCAAATGTTGTGTAATATCATTGAAACAAACGTGGATAAATATGTAAGTTCATTTAGATCTTTCTGGAACTAAAATCCATTACATTACGTCATCTTACATGTGAAAATGTTAAATGTAAACCGTAGTGTAGAGGGGCAATTTTACATAGTGATGTTAGTTAATGCATTTCATATGACAGTAATTAAAACTAATTAATTGCGCAACTCGCATTACAAGTTGAATGTGGTGGATGTCAAGTGTGCCATAAAAGACGTCTTGCACTTTTCACATTAATTACACCAGTTTCAGACTTGATGCATAAAAGTGGAGTAATGCCTCCGAGCGAACACTGCACATTACTCATTCTCTTATGCGATTGGAGGTGATTGTGTATAACATAGACGTTGTTGCAATACAAATTTGAAATACGAAGTCATCTCCTAACGTCTTAATGGGCAACATACAGTACACTAGCGATCTTAACTTAGGTTCGGGAACAGATTCTTAACAAGTACGGTATTTCGCGAGTTCACATTAGGTTATTCTGCAGGTTTCGAAATATATTCGTCCTGCATCTTAATGTTTATAAAAAATATTGCACACTTCAATCACGTAGTGTTGAATAAATTTATTTGATTTAGCTATATCATTAAATCAAAATTAAAATATACTTTAATACTAAACGGCTACTAAATAATTTGAAAATAAAGAAAAAATAAGTTTTTATCATTCCTTCCACATTCATTCAAGTGTTTGTCGTTTATTTGTGTCAAAATTATGAAAATTGGTTGAAGTTTCAGGATATGTAAATACCCCCGTCGCAGGAGACCTGCGTACTCAGCGAATTTCCAAATCATTAATAATATATGACAGGTTTGATCAATATCCGTAATAAATAAGTGAGTTTTCCTATTAATCTTATGGTGAATAGGCAAATAACTCTCATATTTATCGACAGATATTGATAAAACTTGTCATATATCATTATTATTATTATCTAATTGTTTTTTACTGATTTGGAAATCCGCTGAGTAGGCAGGTTTGCTGCGACGGGGGTATTTTTTATTTATTCACAAATGTATTAACTAGGTATAGACGTAGGTACGTCCTCATATTCAATACATATTACATGCTGATAACATGTAAATGCTATTATTTAGTTTCCAGTCTTGGAAAGGGACGTGTACGTCACTAAAACAGTAGTTAACATTATTCTTTAGGTAAAAGATACCAGACAGAAGATTATCTCATATCAATAATTCTAATTAAACACGAGCGAAACCACGCCGGGCGCTGCTAATTAAAAATATTTATATTAATGTATTTGTTTTTCAGATTTCATATAAACCATGATAAGGTACAACTTTACGATTTTTTATTTTATAAAAGACAGTAACTTACTCTGATGAGTCAAATTATGTTTTTGAAGCAAATAAAACATAGTTTTTTATTTTACCATAACATATTTTTCTTAAACGAATTCTAGTTACATTGAAAGTCATTTAAATCAATTGTTTCGATCCAATAATTAAAAAAAATGATTAATTTTTATGGCGTGTTATATTGATATTAACTATATTACAGTGATTACCAGACAGAAGAACTGGGTCGTCGTTGGATATGTAGTCAAACATAGCCCACTCAAGGACCGCAATTCTTAAGGGAATTTTATTTCATTCATATTATTTTCCCCTCTTATTCGTTATGTGGAATAATTATATTTTACTGGATTAACTATCTCATAATAAAAAATTTGTATTCGAATATAAAATTAAACGGCAGGTTTTTGATTAAGGTTTTCTCATCGTAATAATTAAATAAACGGTATCAGTTAACCGAAACGTACGAGTTACCTTCTCCCTTAAATGAAATGTAAAAAACATACTGTAATTTAATACAAGTACATTTATTGTGGATTTGAATATCCTTTATAGATTCATTATTTCTAATGATAGATTTATGGATGAAAATTTTATTATTTAAATAATCATACAATAATTGTATAAACTAGCAACAAGAGAAAATAAGTTAAATGAATTGTTAGAAAGTTGTGGGGCATTTTTTCCCATCCCGGTAATACCGAACATTTTGAGTGGGCTTTGTTGGTTGTGTAACCTTACACTGCATTCCAAGTTTCATGGTAAAGGGGTTGAGAAATAAGGAACAAATTAATTTTTTAATATTCTCCAAAAAATAGCTTTGAACGCTCTCAGACAATGTACTGCGACCACCACGGAATTTAAATTTAACTCTGGAACCATTGATGATTCAAATTACTAATTTGTTAAGTTTTTAAGCCGTGTTGTGGCGTTGGTGTTGGGTTGGTGTTGGTCAAATAATTTTATAAATTTTTTGTATTGCCAGAAGTATAAAAAAATATATTTTTCGTAATTTAAAAGCCCATACATTTTGAACCATTAGTATATAATTATTTGATTTTAATTCATTAATTCTCAGACACACATACGGGTGGTGTCATATTATTTGGGATCTTAAAATATGTAAACCATAACATTTTAATCGAAATCGTTTGAGTGGATTTTGAGAACTTTGTACTTTTTACATTTTATAAAGGTTTATAGGGGTAAGGTACCCTTAAATATCAAAAATAAAAAATAATTAAAAATGGCCTGGGGATAAAGCTAAAGTTTACCCACAAGTGCACCCGGATGATCGATGTAGTCTCTGGGATGTACACACACATGTATACAGACTACAGACATCAGTCCAAAAACCACTTTTTTGGATATATATTTACTCTCAACCCAAATTAAACAATTTCCACAAAACAATACTTTCTCTATATACTACTTATAAAGGTGGAAAGTAAAACTCCATATTACTATAAGCAACAGTTAGATTAAAGTAATAATAACTAATATAAACTATTGTAAATTAAGTAATGTATTTTTGTATTAATTTTCCTTGAGAGTTTTATGGTACAGAGTGATCGTGTGATACTTTTGTGATAGTCTCCTGCCGGTGATATCAGTCCGGCAGGCCTAGTGTAGGCCTAGACGGGGTTGTGCGGCTGTGGCGGTGGCGCACACAGCGTAGTAGTGGGCTAGCTCCATCTGATCCAGATACAAAACGGCGAGAGACACTCTGGTTATTTGCACTCGTATTTTGTTAGTACCCACGTCGCAGCAGACCTGCGTACCCAGCGAATTCCCCAAAAATATTATAATGATAATAATATAAGACAAGCTTTATCAAAATCTGTCGATAATTATGAGTTCTTTGCCTATTCTCCATGAGAATTACATGGGAATGAGTGTGGAGGTTTGCTGCTGTGATAAACACTAAAAGTAGGCATTTCCTCCATAAAACATTTTTATTTTGACCATTTATACCAAATTTTATCAACATCTGTCCATAAATGAAGGAGTTTGCCTATTCCCTATATGATTAACATGGTAAAAGAGTGTGCAGGTTAGCTGCGATGATAAACACATAAACTATGGTTTTTAGTATAAAATGGATGGATCCCAACACCATGAAGTTTAGTATCAAGTTTCATCCAAAAAATAGATTAATAAGTGTAAAATTAATTTTTCCTTATCTTCCATGATTAACATTGGAGACCAAAAATACAACGTACTGTGTTTAGATTTGTTTATTATCTTTTAGCCGTTAAATATACAGCACAACTTGAAAGAAATAAATTGTGTGGTTTTTTAAGCTGATTCTGATGAATGATGAAAGATTTGAAAATCTTAAAGTTAAAGTTAAAATCTTAATCTTAAAGTTTGAACATCTTAAATTACATATGATCACTTCAAAAATCCAGAATAAACTATACATAATAAACTATACAACTTCTATCTACTATTGTTTTTGGTCTCTGGGCACCTAAAGAAGAAAAAAGATCATGGTCCAGGGGTTAAATCTTGCCATGAGAACTACGGTAATAGCTTCGTCCCTATGGGAAATTCGCTAAAAAATGACAGTATTAGGGAAAAATACTCGTATTTACTTTTCTGTGGGAAATAGGTTTTATCATGGATATGTCTAAAGGGAATGTTTTCAATTCATCTAAACAGCAGTTCTTATTCCCCCCTCAGAGCTAAGACATATCCATGTCAAAAAATTCATCGTAGTTTGGTTCTGTAGTTCCACAGGACGTTTGTGCTATGGATGATCAAAGATAATCTGACATTTAGCTGAAACAAAAAAAAACAAAACATAAACAAAATATTAGCTTATCCTGAATTACAATATTTTAGTTTCGATTTCAGCATATGCTCTACTTATATTTGAACGTATAGTATTGTATTACTCGTAATTACAGTTAAAATAAAATTTTAATTCCTGGCTTGTGACTTGTTGCTAAATAAGCCGAAACATCCAACGACTCTACAGAACGGACCGGGGTTTTGATTTCCAGCTCAACAGTCGTCGTATGGGTAATGACGTACAGCGACGGTGACGGTGACGTTTCATCTCCTCCCTGGCAGCTTCATCACCGCACGGCCACGGCGTCACGCGCTCCTAATGTTGTGTCCCACCCAGTTTAACGTTAAGTGTTGTTTAACGTTAACTGTGAAAAAATGCCGTAAGTAATGCGTCAGACATTTTACCGATTTCTTATTAAATCAAATTCTACGTATAAATATGTTTAAATGTTCAGCAACTATTTATTACATTATGTGTTTACTACAATTGATTGCCAGTAGGAATTCACCGTGAAAACTTCTAGACGCTGCTTAAAAGTGATAAAGTTCATCGACCAGTGCTACAACGCAACTTGGAGATTCCTTGAGAGTGATGACGTTCACCGACCAGTGCTACATCGCTACACTGAGATTTCTTAAGAGTGATGAAGTTCATTGACCACTGCTACATCGCTACTCGGAGATTCCTTGAGAGTGATGACGTTCACCGACCAGTGCTACATCGCTACACTGAGATTTCTTAAGAGTGATGAAGTTCATTGACCAGTGCTACATCGCTACACTGAGATTTCTTAAGAGTGATGAAGTTCATTGACCAGTGCTACATCGCTACACTGAGATTTCTTAAGAGTGATGAAGTTCATCGACCAGTGCTACAACGCAACTTGGAGATTCCTTGAGAGTGATGACGTTCACCGACCAGTGCTACATCGCTACACTGAGATTTCTTAAGAGTGATGAAGTTCATTGACCAGTGCTACATTGCTACTCGGAGATTTCTTAAGAGTGATGACCAGTGCTACATCGCATCGACCTTGAGTGATGACGTTCACCGACCAGTGCTACATCGCTACACTGAGATTCCTTGAGAGTGATGACGTTCACCGACCAGTGCTACATCGCTACACTGAGATTTCTTAAGAGTGATGAAGTTCACCGACCAGTGCTACATCGCTACACTGAGATTTCTTAAGAGTGATGACGTTCACCGACCAGTGCTACATCGCTACTCGGAGATTCCTTGAGAGTGATGACGTTCACCGACCAGTGCTACATCGCTACTCGGAGATTCCTTGAGAGTGATGACGTTCACCGACCAGTGCTACATCGCTACACTGAGATTTCTTAAGAGTGATGACGTTCACCGACCAGTGCTACATCGCTACTCGGAGATTCCTTGAGAGTGATGACGTTCACCGACCAGTGCTACATCGCTACACTGAGATTTCTTAAGAGTGATGAAGTTCATCGACCAGTGCTACAACGCAACTTGGAGATTCATTGAGAGTTATGACGTTCACCGACCAGTGCTACATCGCTACTCGGAGATTCCTTGAGAGTGATGACGTTCACCGACCAGTGCTACATCGCTACTCGGAGATTCCTTGAGAGTGATGACGTTCACCGACCAGTGCTACATCGCTACTCGGAGATTCCTTGAGAGTGATGACGTTCACCGACCAGTGCTACATCGCTACACTGAGATTTCTTAAGAGTGATGAAGTTCATTGACCAGTGCTACATCGCTACACTGAGATTCCTTGAGAGTGATGACGTTCACCGACCAGTGCTACATCGCTACTCGGAGATTCCTTGAGAGTGATGACGTTCACCGACCAGTGCTACATCGCTACACTGAGATTTCTTAAGAGTGATGAAGTTCATTGACCAGTGCTACATCGCTACACTGAGATTTCTTAAGAGTGATGAAGTTCATTGACCAGTGCTACATCGCTACACTGAGATTTCTTAAGAGTGATGAAGTTCATCGACCAGTGCTACAACGCAACTTGGAGATTCATTGAGAGTTATGACGTTCACCGACCAGTGCTACATCGCTACACTGAGATTTCTTAAGAGTGATGAGGTTCATCGATCAGCGCTTCAATGCTACTTGGAGACTCCTTAAGAGTGATGAAGTTCATCGACCAGTGAACACTGGAGATTCCTAATGACGTTCACGACCATGCTACATCGCTACAATAATTTTAAGATATGTTCAGAATAATGACATCAAATTTTCTTAAATAGTTAACCATAATAATTGATATTTTGAATATGGTTAAACCAGTGTACATATGAGATTCCTAAATACTTTAGAATGCTAAAAAATTTCTGAGATGAACTGAATGCTACATCGCTACACGAATTTCAAATATATTCATGATTCTAAAGATAATTCTTAGTTATACGTTAGAAGTTTCATTACTTGATATCATTGAAGTTATGACTCAAGATGCTACATGTTACTAGATTTAGAGTGAGTCACAAGACATTTTTTATCAGATTCCTAAGATGACGTTAGAATACATGTAATAGACAAAGTTGAATCAATGATTATTTCATTGAATTAGTTCAGAGTGCTACATCGCTAAAATTAAATGATTATATGTACATATATTATAATTTTAATATATACACACGAAATTATAATTCTTAAATGATGATGTAATGAAATAGTTTAAGATAAAAGTTCTTCAGTACATAAAATTTTTTATTAATTCATAAATTAATAACTTGGAGATTATTGAATTATGATTAAAATTAAGATATAATTTTCTTAAAGTATCACGTAGTTATTATAGCTCATATAATTCATAAATTTAACATACACATGTAACATCCGGATCAATACAAATGATAGTAATATTTGTCCTCTCGTTATATTGATGTTCGTGGAATACATTTATATATTATAGCCTAAACATTTATTGATTCAATATTATAAATATTTATATAAATAATTTATACTTTAAACTAAATGATCTCCTGAATATTCAACATAAAAAAATACATCGAAATAAAAAAAACGATATGAAATAACATCATTTTTAAAAATAAAGTTATTATGAGTTATAACGAACAATTTTTTTAAAATACATTCTAACCCTTTAATCAGCTTTAAAAAATCAACGTCATTTTATATAATAATGCAATACATACCAAAAGGTTGTTTTTAGTTTTATTTTAGCGAATTAATAGAGAAGCTATTAGTAGTATGAAGATTTAAGAGCATGTATTTTCTTGTTTGAAGACGCAAAAACAATATAAAATTAATATATTATAAAAATCACATATAAAATGTAAAAAATGACACTGTGTGACTAAATCGAACGTTGTATCATGAATAAAATGTTTAAAGTTCAATTCTTTTAAATTTAATAATATAATATTATATATAATTATATATAATTTTAATACTGTCTTTTATACAAAATTATATTTTTCATTATATCAATAATCAGAAAAATTATAAAATTTTCAATATATCTCTGTATTTCGCTGATTTGTTAATACATCCATTTGAAATCAATAAAAAATTTTGATTAAGATATTATTTATCCATCCTCGATACTTTTTGAGTCTATACATCAAAATATTTCTATTAAATATTTTACCTAACTCTTGAATGTTTGTACTTACATGGTTTTGCCAATTTTAATTATAATTTGATTTATTTTACAGATTAAAGTTATTGTTTTTGAGCAGACATAAAAGTCGGCGAAATATCAACATAAGAAGAATCTACAACAAAACTAAAAAAAAAAACGGTTATATAGTTAAAAATTGTTAAAGTTGGCACTAAAGTGCAAACTTTAACAATTTAAATCAAAATACCAATTATTACAGCTTATAAAATACCATAAAATTTATATAATACAATACAAATTAACAACAAACATGTTTTTAAAATACAATTATAATTACTCATTATTATAAATGTCCGAAACACCATGAAATAACCAGTTTTTGTCTCACATGTAATAAGTGTCGGTTAATTGTAACCGAACGCAGCGATGCAGCTGTGTTGTCATATTAGTTCAACACATGTCAATGATCTCGACAACTTTAAATTTAAAAAACAGATTGGCTCGTCACTAACTGCCTAATTAACTGTTTTTACAGTAATAGTATACTGAACAATAATAGGACATGAATACTGTTAATATAATAGCACGTACAGAAAAAATAATCAGAAAACACTTGATAAAAATTTCATCAGCCCAGGGTATGAAGATTCATTTTATAGTATTAATAGATTACGGAAATACGTATTATTAAACGTCGATTTAAATATTTATTTATGGGAAATTTGGCTGGGGTGGATTTTATTTTGTCCCTCAAAAGACTTTAATTTATTGTCTATTCCAAAACCAAATTTTGTCACGACTATCAAGACACTTTGAATGTTGTACACTACTACATATTCCCTAATATTTATTTTATCTTTACATTAGAATAATACAGAAATTATTTAATACAGATAAACCATGTTCAGATCTCGGTGTAGAGAGAACTACGTGTTGATGGTGACAAGGAACATCAGGAGATTGGTACAATAAATGTTCATTGATCTTTGCAAGATCAAATATAATGTATTAATAAAAGTACCTGGTGACCGAGCTTTGCTCGGATAGAATAAGACATTTATTTTACAAGTTAATTAGCAAAGTTAAACATTTATTAGGCCTACTCAATGAAAACATTTATGTGGTTTAAATAAACACATTTAATACACCATAATTAATATAGCATAAACACCGAACAAAAAGAATCATCACTGAGCTGTGACGTATTCCAAATCAATGATGCCGTTTAAGGTCTTTTAGCCAACCTCAAATGTTTCAGTCGATGATTCACTGTTTAATTGATTGTCCATACAGGTATTATTAGTCTCTGATCAACTTATTTGTTTAAAAACGGAATGAGGATTGAAAATCAAAAGAGAAAATTAATTTACACCATTTAATTGGTTTGTTTTAGTGGCTTGAAGCAATACAATGAATAGGTTTTCTATCAAAACACGGAAGATTTTGAAAATACTTTTTTCTGCTTTTATTTCGTACAGTTATGTTACCTTTTAGTTTTTACAAATTGTTTAGTAATTTGATAATTATTCATTTATTACATACATAAAATAAACATTTATGCAACACCTCTATTCACATATTGTTCCCCACTATCTTCAATCAACAACTGTCAAACTGTTATAAACAGATGTTTTGATTTGTATTGTTTACATTTGATTCTTCATAAGCGTAATGTTAAATTTTTCGAATTTGAAGAAAACACAAGAAACCCAGAATACTCTAGAACTTATTTTCTACTCGGAAATTAGGTATTTATAAAATTTAAAGAAATTCGTTAGAACCTTTTTCGAGATCCGTGTGCAAATATATATATATATATATATATATATATATATATATATATATATAAGTCAAAAAACATGTTCATCACATATCTTTTCAGAAGAGCCTTTTTAAAGTTTATACACTAATAAATCGTGTTTCTATAGCAACAGTTAAGTGAGAAGAAATAGTTCATATTGGTATTGTTTTATAACACTTATCTGAGTTAAAAATGAGTTTGTTGGGCTACTAATTAACAGTTATGTCTAAGGAACATGTCAGCCTTAGTCAGTAAAAAGACTACAATATCGCGCCACAATCATCTTATACTAATTTTTCATCCATAATTGGCTTAAAATACCTACCTGGGTAGTTCGCCATTTCACTAACTGACTAAATTTTAGTACTGAACCTCAGCTGAGCTTAGTTTGATTTCCCAATTATTGCTCTAAGCCAGCTAATGAACATGTTTTAGCCGAACCAACCGCACTCGAAGGTTTTGGAAAGCTAGTTTGTTCTGATAGAAGCATTTGAATGATTCTATACCAGCAGAAGTGTTTCGTCATTTTAACACCCATTAGGTAATCATCAACTACTGGTTTGTAAACGCTCAGAAAAATAATATTCAATACGTCAAATAATTCAATTATATGGACTTGTCAATATATTTAATTTAAGTACAGTAACCTTTAGCAACAGTATGAAAGTTTAGTTAAGTTTTGTAATAATCTAAATATATCAATATCAGTATTAAAGTGCTGTAAATAACTTAGGGGTTTAAATATTTTATGTAAAAGCTGATAATTTAATAGTAATTAAAGTACCCTCACCCTCATCAAAATGCATATTTTATTCATTTTCCTTTAACACATTTTATCTTATATTTATAGTTTGATTTATATTCATTTAGAAGTCAACAATGTTCTCCTTAGAACAATATGACAGCATTAGCATCAGCATCATTACCTTTTTCTTATAAAATCGCAAATGTGTAGCATGAAAAAATATTGTCAAATAACTTTCCAATTCAAAAAAGTAAACAAAAAGTTAAAAATCATTAAATCACTACTAAAAATTACGATAGGTATTCTAATATAATCATGTAACCTATAGTGATTTCATTTTCACATTTTGCTTTAACTACGGGTAAAAATAATCCACACTTTAAAAAAAACATACGTAAAATCTATACATTGTACATTAAAAAAATCTAAAAAAAAAATTAATGTGTCAGTCTCAACGTATTTAACAATATTAGTAATTATTCATAATTTAAAAAAAAGCATTATTCTAAGTTAATTTAAAAAAAAGGTGTTGTGGACATTTTTACCCCCCCTTGGTATTCCGTGATATATTTGCTCCAATATATATTGTTATTCTTTGTTTAGGCAATTTAACGCCCTTTTTAACAATATATTAAATATATGTTCGTACTATATAATATGTATGTAAAAGTACATTACTTGGGAAATTTACTTCTTATACGTTGGCACAACTGCGATAACCTCCAACATCTTTAGTTTTGATAAATCTTGAAGTATGTTCAGTTGCTATTGTTTTCAAATAATACTTTCTCTAAAAAGATAAAGTTTGAACAATGAATTGAAAATAGTGACAAAAGATGATGACAGATGAAGGAAGTGAAAAAAAGATGCAGCGATTGAGTCATTTGAATGAATATTTTTACATTGATGAAATTCATAACATGATGAAGAATAAATGGAAACACAGTACAAAATTCTCTGTACTACATGCGATTGGCGGCTGAAGATCATAAACATTTTGTTTTTGTAAAATTTCATTACGTACCACCGTTTTTTATATTTTTCTTTTCCCTATAGCTTATAATATATCTTTAACAATGAACTAAGTATTTTTTACAATTAATCTTTAACATTTAAACAATATATTTACCATATGTTATCGAAATCTGTATTTTTTAATTTGAGTTCAAAATTTTTTATACAAATAATATATAAACCTCAAACTTTTTAAATATAAATCAAAGTCATAATCTAAATGAAATCCATACATTAAAAATTAAAAGAATATTAAAATATATTACCTTAAAAACATACCTCTTAACGTAATTGAATTATACAATGATGAAGGATGTACCCTGTGAAATTAAATATTCTCGAAATGTTATCTTAAAGCTATAACTTAATAAATTTTAGTTTGAGTAAGTTGCGTCTTTAAACTCTTATAAACCAAATGTCACTGCACACTACTCTTTTGTACGGATGTAACCTTTTTAGTTAATATTATATTCAAATTATGAAGGAATATGTGTAAAATGAACTTTTAATATTACATATATCTCACTCCAGACTTTAAAACGCAAGAAAAAATGACCTGGCTCTCTCAAGTTTGTGTTGGAACTTCTCTTTAGCAAGCAAATAATAGTTGCACTTCAAGGTAAATATACCGAATAACATCAAGTTCTTAATTTTAGTTTTTGCAAATAAATAATATGAATTTGTAAATAAAAGCTGGCAACTATTTTTAATAAATAAATAACTCACGTTTACTTAAAATATAAATGACGTACTAAACATACATGCCGTGGACTTACATTCTACAGTGAGCGATAAGACATGAACAAAAATCGAACAATGATGTCTGGAGATAATGTCATGAATTCTGTGCTTAGTGTTTGGCATTACCTACCGTTTTTAAAATAAAATAAATGTCCTTCTGTCTTATTAAACATAATACTTAATTTAAAGTTCAGAGCTCATTTTTTTGAATATTAAACAGTTTTCATTATTTCTTATTTCAAGAATATCGATATCATCATTATATTTTTAATTACTTTAGAAAGTACAATCCTAATGCAACCATACATGTGCAATTTGTGTACTTGTGCGTGCGTGCGCTCGCGCGCGAGTGTGTCGAAACACAATGCTTGCCAAAATTTATTTTCCAGGACACCTCGTGTTGTCTTCGAGTTGAATTTGAACACACGTTGAATTTCCTCTGAGTTCATATAACTGACCATCGTTTTAATAAAAGACAAACCTCACTGGTAACCGTGAGGTGATATTATAAGTAATTATTTATAATCACGCCTCTCGCTATAATCTAAACTTTGAAGGCTGCCATGAGCTGAAAGCTACTCACAAAATTAAAAGACTTCAGAATGAAAAGAGCCAAAACCATCTGATTTTGGAGAACTCTGAATTGGCATACCAATTAGCCCCCGACTTAATTCAGACAGTGCTTCTTACGACAGCTTCTCTCCTACAGGAAATTTGCTTATAATAATGTACTTATCCTTTTATTTTAAGTTTCAACCACCAACCATATTAGTCACATAACAACTGTTGAGTTGTTAAGCTTCAATTTTAGTTGGATAGTTAATTCGTCAGATTATGCTGGATGTTAGATGAGCAACAAATTTAATTTTAATAAACTTAAATATATCTCACGCCCAACACTTTAAAGAGGAACAAACATTTAACTATTCAAGTTAAAGAATGAGGAATCTAGTTTTAGTAAGTGATAGTCATTATTTTGGCACGCGTAAAATAGAGATTACATCAAGTATTTATTTTATATATTAAATCTTTGAATACAAAATCCCATTCATTAAATTTGATCAGACCAGCTTGTCTCAGGTTCATTAATATTGTTACTTACCTCAAACACCCTAAACATTTACATTGCTACAAAAGGTTCAGTTGCTCATGGGACGGCTTTTGTAACACACCACAAACATGTCGTAGGTATGAGTTCTTAAAAAAAAACACTAGCTTCAATCGTACTAGCTTTGTACGCACAAATGTCACTAGCTTCAAAGCTTCAAAAAAACCTTTCTTTATAACGCATGAAACAATTTGTGTTAAAACCAAAATACTCTGGGGTTTAATTGACTATGGTAAATACGAAATAAAAACTTGCTAAACTCTCTAACTTGCTTTAAAATATTGTTCTAATAGACAGAAATGATTTGCAACGATGAAAGGAAAATGACCAGAAAGTAATTGTTTTGCTTTAGACTCCTTTAAATCTGCAAATTAACAACAAGAAACATATTATTGTAGTTACTGAATTAGTAACTGCGAGCTATTTGACTTTTAAATTGATCCTACAAACTCAAAATCTTACAACACTTCAACATAAACGTGTAATACTTTAAGAGTCTGTTACATTCTACAGTCAAAAGCGTACACATTCACATCTAATTCTCTAGTTTGTAGCTTGCGTTTTAGTCATGTTCGTACAACTGTAAATTTCCTGCAGGTTAAATTATTAAATCATGATTATATTACTTATTTAGGGAAGTTTAAAGTATTCAGCTCCTTATAACAGTGTACTGGAGTGTTAATAATTTTTAATATCTCCGTTCGCCCCTCTTTACTTTCTTGAAAGCAAAATATAGACAACTTGAAATATAAAATAATCAATGATAAATATTAGTACAGAAGTTAACCCTGAAATATATTAATAGTTTTATATTATTGTTTCAGTTTATCATATTTTCACTAATGGATGGAAATTTGATTCAAAACAAAAAAAGATTTAAAACTGAGCAATTGTGAAAACACCTCATCTCATCTGAAAACCTGTTTAAATCCACTTTGTATTTTCTGGAGTTTATATTTCTGAACTCTTTCTATAACGTGTATGCCTAGGCTATACAAAACTATTTTAAAACATAACAAGAAACCAAGTGATAAGTGTAAAATATTATGAATCATCCAATAAAATGAGTATTTTTATTTATAGAATAATAAGTAAATTTATAATAATTTACCTGAAATCAAAACTCTGGAATGACATTTGATATTTCTAAAATCATTAATGATCTCATATTTGCATCATTAATCAATATTGAGATATACTTGAACCCACGACTTATTCAACGTTAGTGAAATTCAGTGTAATTGTTAAAATTTGTTTATTTATGATTGTTATAAAATCAAATGAACGGATTTATAGTTCCAAAGTTTGCGTTCCTAATCTAAACCGCTGCAAATTAAAAAACAACAAAGCTCTGAGTAGTTACTCAAACAATGCTAAGGTTATAATTACTTTTCAGACTAAATCAGAAAACCTGGAGAAGGACGTCCGAATTTTCAGGGTCGTGAGTGAAACAAAGAAAACAAAAAAGTCAAACATGGCTTAATTAAAATGCTTATTAGTATTCGGCAGCCGGAGAGTTAACAGTCGGTAACCTGATTAGCTAACCTCAACACTGGCCGAGCGGTTCGTGCGATACAGTCTCTTCACACCTGCACGCACACCTGTCTTTGTATTTGGTTCTGAGATTGTGGATGTTCGTATGGCACACCTGATGGCACACTGGTAACCTGATTAGCTAACCTCAACACTGGCCGAGCGGTTCGTGCGATACAGTCTCTTCACACCTGCACGCACACCTGTCTTTGTATTTGGTTCTGAGATTGTGGATGTTCGTATGGCACACCTGATGGCACACTGGTAACCTGATTAGCTAACCTCAACACTGGCCGAGCGGTTCGTGCGATACAGTCTCTTCACACCTGCTCGCACACCTGTCTTTGTATTTGGTTCTGAGATTGTGTATGTTCGTATGGCATAGTTCGTATGATACACCGCACAGTGCACAGCCCTTTGTATCTGGCAGGATTCAGTTTGTTTCGGTTGTCATGTCGTTATAAATCAATTCATATTAATTTGTAAACTGTATGGATCTACTCCAGTTAATATAATAGTTAATGTAAACTGTAAAATCAGTCCATTTTAATAATATACATTATGAAACCAGTTCATTCAGTGTTAGATCATCCAGCAAGTGTTTTCTCTAACACAGATTTTCCCTATAAACTTTCTTCGGATAGACCGTTGTATCTTACCTATCGAACACGAACCCTCAAATTATCCTTTACACTAATGTAGTAAATTCCACAAAGATCTGATCATTTTTATGAGTGTTGACTTGTCTGTTGGCTAAGTTCAAAGTATATTATATTATATACGAGTATGTGTACAAAATAGGTATGTAGGTCTTCAATATATTAGTATAAAATAATAATTAAATTAATAATACAATAAATAATTAAAAAAAGAAAATTGATAAACAAATTTTAAACAACATACAGCGTTAAAATATCAGTGTAAAATATGAGTTGTATACAGGAGGGGCAAAAATAACTGACGGGTTTCAATTGGCCGTAAATTAAACATGTATTAACATCTTTATACTCTTTTGAATAATTATTCTGGATAAAATATTGTAGTTTATGAAAAATACATCATAAAGCACATATTTACCTATATTGCCCATACAAATTTTGTATTTAATGCCTGTGGGAAATAGGTAAGATGATTAATCTAAGCAGCTTTTCTTATAAGCAAACTATAACGTCAAGGAATTCGGGCCGGGGACTTAAAGCTTCAAGGTAAGCATCTCCTAGGACCATTCAATTCAATTCAATCAATCCATTCAATTGACGATTGGTCAGGTACATGATCATCAACTTATGAAGGTCGCACGCGCGAAGCGCACGAATGAAGGACGGCTCGGAAGTGCCTCCGGAACCTTTAAGCCCACTCTTACACCGTCGAGAGGCGAATACAGTTCACCGTGGTAGCACGGAAGACTTTAAGCCTAATGGCTCCCAGATGCAGTGTATTATTTTTGTAAAACGTTTAGATAAAATTAGTTAACAAATTACTTATATTTAAAGGTTGAAATGTATTAAACAATTAAAATTTCTCTGACATTAGAGTCATTTTAAAAGAATATGTCAAACCACGGGGGTGAAGTCATATGGTTATGAGAACAAGCTGTTCAGAGAAACTGAAAATATTCCCTTCAGAAATAGCCATGATCGAATTAATCTACTTCCCATGGGGAAGTAAACACTGTAAAATTTTTAATACACTTTTACACTCACATATTTCAACGAGCAACTCTTGGTCAACATGTACCAATGATAAAGCTAATAATACTGTGGAATCAATAACTTATTAGTTAATCAGTAGATGATTGACAAACTGGATGACTTGGATGAGGTTAGTAATTATTAAATTATTAATTTATATTCAAATATTTTGAAAATATTCAGGTTATACAGTAAACCGGGAGCGTTTATGTACAATATGGATTACCCAGGTGCTTACAGAGGAAGTGACGTCACAGGTTCGCCCCGGGTAACGCCACATCCGCCGCGCCAACACTACCAGCTGTAATCCTCGTGTTCCCGGCACACGCTACAACACTGTTATTGAGCAAGCATTGGCAATTTTTTCTTTCAGTATATATTAATTACTATTTGGTATTATTGAAGAGATTTTTTATTTGTAAGAGATCATCAAATATTTATTAAGGGAGATATCATCGTCCAAGAAGTCTATAACAAATATTTTTGTTTTACTTTTATTTCCAAGTATATGTCAGATTCTGGCAAAGAAGAGTAACGGCAAATGAACATAATTATATCATATCCAAGAGTATATTAAACCCTAGAATATAATACAATTATTTAAAAAAAACCCCTAATAATTTCAAATTATTTGATTAGTCGTTTTTAGCATTATTTTGCAAATCCTAAAATCCAAAGGCTCGAGCAGGGTAAAAATCTGAAAAAATTATTAATATTTAAACCACCTGTACTTCAAGGATGTGCTTATTTTAGGGCTCTTTTTATTTCGTCGGAGTAGCCAAAAACTAGTTTTTGCACTAAATATCGTAAATACATTACTCACATCTGGATGGTAATAAATTAGAATTTCATTATATTTTTAATCAAATAGTCTAAAATAAATAAATAATGTTCTTTGACGTAGTGGAAGGATTTATTTTTACATGGATATCTGGGGAGTATTGCCAAAATTCATCAGACCAAAATTTGCCTTAGCCAAAAATGACTAGAAGGATAGATGTTTAGATGAATTGAAAACCATTCATCCACCAAAACCATATATAGAAAAAGAACAACATTTTCTGGCAAACCTGAATAATTTATGTCTCATAAACATAAACCAATGAAACCAAATCCTATGAATAATGATTTGCTCCAGGTGGAAAACAAGTTTTAACACTTAACCACAAGAATGGAGATACACAAAATACGTAGCCAGTACGTTTGAATTTTTTTCAAATTTTTGTATCAAATAGAAAATAACATTCTTTTTCAAATAAAATTTCGACATAACAAATAGATCATTATTTTTTATTTATTTCATCAGAAAGAGGAGTATATATTATGTACACTTTTTCTAGAGACCGTTGTATTAAACCACAATGGGTTCTGTTACTAACATTTTAACAATAAGTAATTACAGCGTCTTAATTAATAATAGTGGTTATTTAGACATGTCTGTTATTATTAATATTATAAATACTCTAGTAATAATAATAAATAAAATAATTTATTAAAGTAAATTAATGAATAGTTGATGATTAAATATATTAACTTGATTTTTATTAAAGAGACATTGAATATTTGGAAAAGCTATAATAAAAAAAACCGGCCTTCAGAATACAGGCAACGCGATGTGAGGCTTCTGGAATATTTATAAGCTGTTTCAGGTCATCTTTACAGGACCAAGTTTACAATTGAACCTTACAACTCAGTTTCTTTATCCCTTTGACAATAACTCAATAATAAACCCCACAGAAAATAAACACTTAGCTACACGAAGTCAAAGAGTTTAGTATATACCAAATAAACGTGTTCAAAAGTTGTGACATATATTGTGAAAAACAATAATTAATTTTTATTTGATCATGGAGTAATCCTCCGAAACACGCGTCAGAATAATAAAATGAAAAGAGGGTATTCTGGTATTATTTATTTCGTAAATAATGATGAAATATATTTAAATACTTGTCAAGTTTAAAGAATACTTTTTATTTAATTTTTCATCAAATTACATTTTAAAAGTAACAAAGTGGATATACGAGTATATATATATATATATATATTTTTGTTGTTGTTGATATACTGTTTATAACAGTAGAGCGAAAATAAAATTCCATATCTTAGTAACCATAACTTGAGCCTCGCGAAAAATAACAGCACATCGCGAAACATTTATTTTGTTACTTGATTAATAGGTTAATTTCATTGCACTATTACATATAAATTAGGATCCTCCACCTTTACCATTGAGCTTCTCTCAAAGGTTTTATGGTTGTTCTAATAAAGCACGCCCCAATAATTTGTAACATTTGCACTCCTCTGCAAAATACAGTGATATTTGTGAGCTCCATGTCCCTCGGGGACAAAGCTCCCTCGCAGTGAAACCTTGATGAAGGGAACAAAGTAAACAGAAAAGCTAAAACATATTCTACATCGATCTGCATAAGGTCAGCATTTTTAATAAGTTCGTTATATCTCAGAAATGACAAGGACAGTTGAACGATGTTATGTTTTTGTCGTTTGTTTATGTTTAGTGCTTGTTAACACATTATTTACACCTATTTCACGTGCAGATCCTGGTCCGGGTGGTTCGAATGTTGGTGTGTGGTAAGCCCTACTGGTATACATTACTGTAGATCAATCACCATCCATTAGCCGAGTCCACCGCCTTAGCCTAAACTACCTGATTGACACGTACTATTGAAATTCATTCCTCAATACACCACTTAAGCAGCAGTTCTACAAAGTGTTTGCTCCACCTAGTAATACGTACTAACTGGTTTATGGGTCACATACGTGAAAAAACAATTGAAATAACGCGTAATATTTGTTTTTCGTCGTATAATCATACAATGACCGGATAATGTATAATACATTTGCATTCCATGTAGGCCTACAATCATTTTTCATGTAGCCATCACACCTCTTGGCTAATAGAGCCATAAGCAGATTTTTACTCACAAATAACAAACTCCCGTCGCAGCAGACCTGCGTACTCAGCAAATTTACAAATCAACAATATAATAATAGATAATAATTATGACAAGTTTTATAAATATCTGTCGATAAATATGAGAGTTAGTTATTTGCATATTCTCCATTTTACCAGAAACATTCACGGCCCCAAGAACAAATAATCAGGCCAACAGCTGGGTCCGGTATTGAACCATTACTCCTATCTATACTTACTATTTCAAATGATCGAGTTGTTAGTTGCATTACTTTACTGGCGCTCTTTCGTCACGGGTGTATTTTACGGGAAGTAGCCCATTTTTGTCTTTGTTCTCAAGTCACACTTTTTGATGTGAAACCAAATCATTACATAGAAATACTGTAATACTATAAATAAAATAAATAATACGACCTTTTTGTTGATGTTGACCAGTAGACTGTAGCTTAAATGTAAAGTGGCAAACAGATTTTTTAGCCTTAATATTTAGCCTTATAAACTTAGGTTTAATGTTTCTTTAGCGAAAGACCTTATAAATTCTTTTGTAATTCCTTAAGAATAAGACCAATTAATTGTATTATATTATTGACAATAAAAAGGATTTGATGAATGATTGAAGGGAAGTGATGGTTCACGACAACACTGCCGTGCCGTGGGTGAGAGGGATGCGGCCGAGCTTTGATCAATTGGCCAAGGAGTAATCCTACCTTATCAACTCCCGAGGCGTTTTTATCAATCAGGAGCTCATTTAAGGCGCGAGCTGGAAGTGACAAGCACAAACCTTTCATTACCATACAAATTGAGTCGAAATTCCTGATTCTTACTTGATACACTTTCTGGTAAACGAACACGGAACTCGGAGGAGAGAAATCTCATCACTCATCGTTCGTTTGACTAGGCGCTATTTCATCATTATATCGAATATTTTCTTTGTTCGTATTTGGGATTTATGTTTTATATTTTAGGATATTGTTACATTCAGCCCTTCGAGCATTGTTTAACCGATTGCTACATTTAACCAGAACCAATACTGCGTTCGTTTTATCATAATGTTTAGTTGTTTTTATCAAAAAATATTTGTTTGAACCTTTCATTATTAGTATCAGGGATCACATTAAATACACTGCCAAGTCTAATCATATTGTTGTACTTTTATATTTTTACGTTAACCACTTAGTGAAATCAAATTCATTGACTGGGGTTTACTGGGGGTTGTTGATGCATTAATAAGTAAGTTAAATTTTGTTTCAAATAGAAAACATTTACTGCTTGAGATCTTTACAGTTCTGATGTACCTGGGCAGTATGTAAACATATTATCTTATAAATGATACAAAATTTCATTTTAACAAGATAAGAAGAAAATCGGTATATACATTCCAGAAATAACTTATGTTACATCATAAAGGAAAAATAATGTAACAACTACCATATTTGAAAAAGGGAGCAATAAAATTAACAGTGCGTATATTTGCAAGTATAATTAGCTTCATGACAATCAACGATGAAATAAACTTCAATTAAATATTCAAGACTTCAAGATTAAAATAGTTTTTCAACCGTCGGGTGTCTATGGGATGCTTGGAGAGGAAATGTTTAGCCGTGATATTCGTTTAAAACGTCACTGTTAGAAAATTACAAGAACAAATTGTATTTGCGAATACGCTTGGATGAGTTTCTATCTTAAACATTGGTTTCTTAACTTCAAGGTCTTGATTTCAAACTTTGTACAAAACCTAAAGCTTTAATTAACATGATTTTTAATGTAGTTCGGACAAGTCAATTTAAATCTTGATCTTGAAATAAAAATACTCCGCTCAACAAATTTAGTTTGTTTGTATGGTATTTTACGAAACCCCATCATATTATTTTATATATATTGCCTCTGGACTGTTGTGGCTATAATATAATAGTTTTAAATTACTTTTGTTCGTCAGTAGTATTTGATCGTTTGTGCGAAACTACGACCCTGTTTTATATTACGTTCACGTATATTACGTTCACCCAGAACATGAATCTTTGTGCATTAAGCAAAACACGCGTGACTGTCGTTAATAATAAGCATTTTCGCTGAAGGATGGAAGCCTTGCGCTCACTCGCCGGCGCGGCGCGGCGCATAAAACTTGGTGGACAACGATGGACTTTGGGAACAACCCTAGGCCTATATTAATTTTAAGGTCACATTAAAAACAAAAAATAAAACTGTCCAAGATACGTGGAATGTTACCTACATACAGATTCAAATGAAAATCTGACCATTAGTCTAGTCTCTAGGCTTCTGCACATCCCCACACATTTGCCCCCACACAGACACACAGACAGGCACCTCTCTAAAAACCACTTTTTTCGATTCAGATGGCACTGACATGTATAAATCCACCAGAAACTCAAATTCGAAAATTCTGACGAAAAAATACTTTATCTTTATAGACTATCGTATAGGGAAGAAAGTAAATAATTAAATACATTAAGACAATTTTGCGTAATTCCCCGTATTACATAAAAATCATAAATCCATAGACATAAGAATCTTTTCCCCGAACAGTGGCTGTTTTAGAGTATGTTATAGAAGATAAGACTTAGCTATTACCATGAAAAGCTCAAGAAACTGAATGATTTAGTATTTTTAATTATAAGTGTACAACTAATGGTTCCAGAGAAAAAATAATTAATAAAATGACCACCCGTGTTAAATGAAATACGTTGTCTGAGAGTGTTCAGTGTTATTCTTAAGGCGAATACTAAAACACGTTTGTTATCACCCCAGTGGGTGGAGGCGATGGTTGACTTGGATAGCTCTCTCAAAATGTTTGAACTTGTAAAAAGGGGTGTTTGAAATAAAGTGTATAGCTACTTTTAAAACGAAAGCATTTTACTAAGAATTTGAGAATACAACACTGTACTGAAATGTGAAATGTACATTTCTTACTTAAAGCTTACTTCTAGTTTGTTTAGTTCACTTATCCCGTTTATTTCTCTAGGAGCTAACGAACTCGTTTTGATGTTTTGACTCAGTTTTCAATAGCATCATCCAATATTAATACATTAATAAATATATTAATATTGGTTTAATCATGGAATAAAAGTTTTAAAGAGAGAAATAATTAAGTTGAATTCAAAATTAGTTCGCTATTTTGCTTCAGACACATGGAATAGTTCTTCAATTTCTAATTTAAACCCTTTATTTCAAACTCAGATCTCAATTAACAATCTTTCGCTTGATTTTACTCAGGATCGAACTCGCAACCTTCGGACTACAAAGCAGGTGCTATGTTTTGTAACCTCTGAACCAACCAACCAGTATTAATTAAGCACTAATGACCAACAAAGACAAATAAAGTCCACGTTCATAATTTATAAATGTAGTTTTATTGAAAGGAGTATGGTACGGTATTCTCCTTCGATTAACCTTCTATTTTATGGTTAAGAAAAAATAAACAACTGGTTTTGCATAGTTTTCTGCATTGTTTAAGAATTCAGTTTGTAAATAGATAGTTTTAATGAAAAATAATTGGGCTGCTTACCACGTTATATCTAAGAATCTCCTAAATAAATAAATGTACTGTAAAATAATTTAGTCATAGGCTTATATCTGACAATTTGCGGCTAAAAGTAGTGTCGAACGACTTTGAGGTGTATAAGTCTGATCCACGATTACCGTCAGCCTCTGGGGTCGAGGAATAAGATGGTGTTAAGTCGTGCAAAAACCTTTCTCCATTAAACTTTATAATAATAGAGAAATAGTGAACAAAAACAGATAGAACTTCCAAGGTAAAGTCAGGAGCCAAAGTGACAGATGCCTTGTAGGCTACATAGTTGGCTTGAAGGGTTGTCAGCAACGTATTGTATGATGTGTCAAGTGACATAGCCAATCTAGAGACGCGATGTGGCGGCAGATCCATTGACGAATAGCTCGCATATGTCAACCATCTTCATAATCTCTACATGAATCATGTTCGAGGCATCGCTTCAGTGGTATACTCGTATACAACTCCCATCAGGTTGCCCGTGGCCTCATGTTCATTACTTCTATATACAGTAGGCCTATGTAAAAATATTAGTCTTATAGTTGAGTTTTCTTGTTGATTGAAACGATGATTACGTTGAGAAGAATGCATAGCAAAGATTTTAATTTAAATTTAAAAATAAATTTGATTAATATTATAAAAACATTTAATATAAATTTTTTTATTTTATATATTTTAATAACTTTATATTTATGGAAATAGAAAAAATGAAAATTAATTGATAGGTTTGTACATTCCTGAGTCTTACCTGACATTAGATCTTCCTCCCCAAATGTGTACAAATGAGTTTTCCCCTTTTTTAGTTTGTAAATTGTTGTATACGATGCCAACAATAGTATATGATTTTTTAGTCAATTTATTGCCAAGAACAAAGATTAAAAAAATATTGAATATAAAATTCGCTAAAATGTGTTCAAGAGTAATCTTAGCTGTTGTTTGTACAAGCCTCTACAACACGTAGTCATTATAAAGATAAGCCGAAACCACAATTTAATATGTTTTATCAATAAGAATGTGTTTTAATTTAATACTCTGACGAGAGAATCCGCTTTTATTACTTCAGAATGTGAATGGATTGCTCATATCAAAAAGCTCATATTAAACGTTACATTTAATAACCGATAAACAGTTAGTTACAGAGGCGTGTTTAAAGAATGTGTCGATTGAGTAGGGTTTCAAAGGAAATGTCTACAAAAAGAACTTCCAAGAAACTGAGTTTTATGAATTATACTTGAAAATATTATATAAAAAAATTGGAGAATTTGGAATAGAGGAAGAATACGAACTTTTATTTATTATATCTTAATTAATTAAATAGATTACATAATCATAATACTATAGCAAACACTTTATGAATCAATCATAGTTGTTGTGCAGTAGTCTCTTTATCCAACTTGTGAATCTGTTGTTTGTGTTGAAGAAATTATGTATCCTCCAGCAGTTATCCTGAGGGGACGTGTGGTGGCTGCAATATTTCTTATTTCCAATTTTTGAATCTGTTGTTTGTGTTGCAGAAAGTATGTATCCTCCAGCTGTTGTCCTGGGATGTGTGGTGGCTGCAGTAGTCCTCGTTTCCCATTCGCAATACACACTCGCTGATGATGTCATCATACAAAAGAGGGTAACTATCTACCAACACTTACCATAGTAATTAAGTAAAAATCTCCATTACTGTGAATTTAATTTTTATATATGATAGACTATGCAAAATATTAAATTATAAGGCATTGTGGTTCTTTATGGAGTTATTTGAAACACGTTTATAAACATTCAGAAGTATTCATAAAATATTTTTAAAGTGACTTACATTCAGTTGTAATCAGATTCAGCATATATCTAGGAACATTGCTAACCACATCGTATAAATAAATTAAAGAAATTAAATTTTATAATTATTTTGGAAGTTTTTAACGAAATTTCAGAATACTTAGTCGATGTTTTAACCAATAGACAATGTTTTTTTAATGTTTATAAATATTTAACTCAAAAATATATACGTGCTACTAGGGAATAGAACTTACTGTTAAGTAAAGCAAAACATATAGTATACTATTTAATGATTTATGCTGATAATATTCACGATTAAACTGTATATATTCACAAAGAGGACATGGATCAAAGTTACGGTAATCAGTTTCTATCAGTTTCAAATAAAAGTAGTACCGGTAACAGCGTATAACATCCGACATGCTGCCCAAGTTTAACGTTTCAATCAGCAGTCTTATCCATCCATGCTTATCTAGAAGGTACACACGAAGATAGTCCTGAAATTAATTTTTAAAACTGTAATCTATATGACGGAATAAAGGAACCTACAAGAAACTGACAACTTTAATATTACAAAAAATAATTTATAAACTTGCCTAACAAACGTATAATATTAATATTGCTCAGTTCATTCAATTTAATAAAGTAACGTTGAAATTAAGTACGGTGTGCGGTATGCTTGTTTTGCCTATACATTCGCATTTTTTAATTTTATCTAAACGAAAGTTTAACGAGTAGCTATAAAGTAGCTGTAAAACTCATCTTCTGGTATTACGTTTGCAATAAAAATATACACTATTTGGTTATTTTTAATATTTGCTTGATGTTATGCATATCTACGTCTATATTAATTAATAAATGCTTATCTGCAACTGAAAATGTTTTGTTTATTAATCACAAAGTTCAATTCAGAAAGAAAATTAAATGAACTGTGGACTGACACATACTTTCTTCCTGAAAAAAACTAAAAACTTTAATAAAACTATGTTCTTAAATGTTTATTAAATGTCATTTTAAAAATTAGTTTTCATAACTAGGAGCGAAAGGGCTTATTGGTACAAAATCGTGTTTTTAGCGAATTTCCCATACGGAAGAAGCTATTACCGTAGGTCTCATGGTAAGACTTAAGCCCGGGACCATGTTATTTTTTCTTCTTTAGGTGCCTAGAGACCAAAAACAATAGTCGTTAAAATTTATATATATATATATATATATATATATATGTGTGTGTGTGTGTGTGTGTGTGTGTGTGTGTGTGTGTGTGTGTGTGCGTGTGTGTGTGTGTGTGTGTGTGTGTCTGTGAACATGATAACTCTCGTAAAAATGGTCCGATCGAGACCAAATTTGGTAGAGACGTGTATTCCTACAAGTGCTCGGACGAGTTCGTAAACCAGACATATCGGTCAATGGGAACGGGTAGTTTGGGGGGGTTTTGTACCCCAAAATGGAGTTTTTTGTGTTTTTCACATGTAATTTTTAAAGATTTCTAATTTTATATTTCACCATTGGAATCAGCATAAAAAACTACACAATTAAGTTCCTTAAAGTTTTTCTCTTTCTACAACGGTTACAGAGATATTAAAAAATCTAAACACAGTATGTTGTATTGTGGGGCTCCAATGTTAATCTTATGGAAGATAGGGAAAAATTAATATTTCCCATATTAATCAATATTTTTGGATAAAACTTGATATTTAGCTTCAGGTGGTTGAGGTCTATCCATTTATGCTTAAAAATCATACTTTATGTGTTTATCATGGCAGCAAACCTGTATACTCTTTTCCCATATTAATCATATAGTGAATAGGCAAACTCCTTTATTTATGGACAGATGTTGATGAAAGTTGGTATAAATGTTAAAATAAAAATTATTTATGGTAGAAATGCCTACTTTCAGCGTTCCTCACAGCAGCAAACCTGCATACTCTTTCTGATGTTAATCTATGGAGAGTAGGCAAATAATACTCATATTTATTGACAGATAATGATCAAACTAGTCATATATTATTATTATTATGTTATTGATTTGGAAATTCGCTGAGTACGCAGGTCTGCTGCGACGGGGGTATTATAAAAATATGTCCATAAACATGAGAATTATTTGCATATTCTCCATAAGATTAACATGGGAAATGAAGAAATTTGGATTTATACGTTTTAAGGGATTTTAGGGGTTAACTACCATTAAAAAAATAATAAAAACACCTGAAGATAAGGTGAATATATAGATACCTAATTGCATCGAAATTTGACCAACGGGTAGCCTGTTGCTCTGTATACATACAGACACACACACACGGATGGACAGACATCACGTCGAAACACACTTTTTTGATTCAGTGGACCCTAAAACGGATATATCCATTCTCAACTTAAGTAACATTTTGACGAAAACAATACTTTCTCCATACCACCATGTATAAGGGGAGAAAGTAAAAAAACTCTTTTTCAAATATTGCGATTAAGAAAATGTACGAATGAAGTAACATGACATGAAATGTCGCGAATTGTAGATAGTATTTGATAATCATTTACAACTTATGTTGGATGTTGTATACAAGATCATCTCATAATAAATGATATGTTAATGTATTATACCTTTGTGTTGAAAGTGTAATTAAATGTTTAATAGCACATATAAGTACAAATTTAACGAACAAAAATTTACTAAAATTAAAAATGTCTATAAACGTAATTATTGAAACATATAATGTACTCGTAACATCGGTTATCAGTAGGAATTAAAATTTCGAAAAATGGGCATACAAATCGTGACAGCACCTGCATGTTTTTCATTTAGGAGTTCTTTGCCAAATTAGACCAAATCCTCGTCTAATTTGGTATACGGATTTTAGTTTACATGCTTGTATTTTGCGTATGGATTTCGGTAAGAATGTTGGTTTAAACAAAAATTTACATTTTATTTTACTTTTTGTATTCCATAGATCTTTTTAACAATTAACATTTTATGATGTTTGTTAGACTATAAAGCAGTCGAACTATAAAACTAATGTAAAACTATAAATCGTATAAAATATCTTAATGCAATAAACAGCAATACTTAATGCATGTTTGTAAGCAAACAGCATTTAAATAAAAATGACTCGAGACAGAATCGATTAAACTCGAAAAATAGCTTTTTACCAAACCTGGCTCTAGCAGAACTGTTGGTCCTATATCACATACCCTGTGGTACAAATAACGCAAATATATCGGAGCAAATATCGGGTAAAATACCTTTCCAAAGGAGCAGATCTAGGCCACAACCTCAATGCAACCTCTGTGTGCAGGAGATAAGTTTCATTTACTTGAATCTAAACAAGACTATGTAGTTAACCTACTATGTAAAATAGCCTGACAAATACACACTTGATGTTTCAAATCTTACTGCTTAAGAAGCATTTAATTCTGGAAAACGTAAAAAGAAGAAAAATAAAGAGAGAGTTGGTAGTAAACCACTTTTGTATAATCAATTGGCATCGTAAACGCGAGCATTAGCATGGTCAACGACCCCCAGTCTCTCTGCTCCGGTCCAAGCTCCGTCAGGCCGTTTACTGAACATGGTGAATTCAGAGTTGTTGACAAAAGTCCTGCTGAAATAGTTTCATGGTTTATACTGCCTGTTTAACGAACTCTCAATACTTTGTATTCATTGGACATGTCATAAAACAACATACCTAAAACTTTAACTTATTTTAGTAATACTTTTGGTTTACAGCGCTTATAGACTGTATATAAGCTCGGGTTATTACACGATGAGTTTTTATTATCCTCTGTAAATGTTATTTTTTGCTTAAAAACACGCACAACTTACACATAATATTGTCAATGTAATTTTACAGCTTGTTTCTCAGTTTTACTACACAAAAACACATTTTCCCTTCCCTTTACCTCAAGCGACTTTTAAAACAAAAAATGTAATCTCTTATAATTACCGGACTTGAGTAAATTGATGTTAAATGGAGAATTTGTTGTAAAAAACCTTTTATGGATAGTGTTATAATCTGTGTAAATAAAATTAGAGTTTTGTATACATTACATTGCTCAGAATTATTCATTTTTTAGTTATTCTTACTTTTCGTGCGTTAGGGAAGCCGAAACCGGTCTTATCTCAATTTATGTCTGTTTGTCGGTTTGTCTGTTTGTCTGCGACGCTCTAGGAGGCATTTTACGCCGTCTTCTCAGAAAAAAACAGGATAACTGATTACAATGAAACTTATTTCATGTATTCTCCACATACCAGAGAAGGTTTATAAATGCTTGAAATCGCCCGCCGCCCCTTGAAATGTAAATAACGGGCATTTTTAAAACCCACTTTTACGCGATATTACTAGCATTTTGATCGTTTTCAATGAATAACCTACTGGTAATAATCAGCTGTCGTTGTAGTTTAAAGATTTAATAGAAATAAAAACATGCAGCTGTCAAATAAATATTAGTTAGTTTATATTGGTCATTGATTTTAAACCCATTTCGAAATAATACTATATTAAAAAGTTATTTTAACGTATAACTAACTATAATAGTGGTATAAATGTTCTGATCTATTTAATTGTAATGTAATGCTCAATAATAAAGCTGGGCATTGATTTATTTTCTTTGTATTGATTTGTTTATGATTTCAGATTTACACTTTGGTATGATAATATATTTCTTCTTTAAACTGAATCCTACAAACCGTACAACACGGTTGTCCTACACACGGGGACAATAGTGGCAGCCAGTACTGGCGTCCACAAGGCAACTGTATCGTCACGACTGTAGCCCTACACACGGGGACAATAGTGACAGACAGTACTGGCGTCCACAAGGCAACTGTATCGTCACGACTGTAGCCCTACACACGGGGACAATAGTGGCGACCAGTACTGGCGTCCACAAGGCAATTGTATTGTCACCACTGTAGCCCTACACACGGGGACAATAGTGGCGACCAGTACTGGCGTCCACAAGGCCACTGTATCGTCACGACTGTAGCCCTACACACGGGGACAATAGTGGCGACCAGTACTGGCGTCCACAAGGCAATTGTATTGTCACCACTGTAGCCCTACATACGGGGACAATAGTGGCGACCAGTACTGGCGTCCACAAGGCAACTGTATCGTCACGACTGTAGCCCTACACACGGGGACAATAGTGACAGCCAGTACTGGCGTCCACAAGGAAACTGTATCGTCACGACTGTAGCCCTACACACGGGGACAATAGTGGCGACCAGTACTGGCGTCCACAAGGCAACTGTATCGACACGACTGTAGCCATACACACGGGGACAATAGTGGCGACCAGTACTGGCGTCCACAAGGCCACTGTATCGTCACGACTGTAGCCCTACACACGGGGACAATAGTGGCGACCAGTACTGGCGTCCACAAGGCCACTGTATCGTCATGACTGTAGCCCTACACACGGGGACAATAGTGGCAGCCAGTACTGGCGTCCACAAGGCAACTGTATCGTCACGACTGTAGCCCTACACACGGGGACAATAGTGGCGACCAGTACTGGCGTCCACAAGGCCACTGTATCGTCATGACTGTAGCCCTACACACGGGGTCAATAGTGGCAGCCAGTACTGGCGTCCACAAGGCAACTGTATCGTCACGACTGTAGCCCTACACACGGGGACAATAGTGGTAGCCAGTACTGGCGTCCACAAGGCAACTGTATCGTCCCAACTGTAACCCTACACACGATGACAATAGTGGCAGCCAGTACTGGCGTCCACAAGGCCATTGTATCGTCACGACTGTAACCCTACACACGGGGACAATAGTGGCAGCCAGTACTGGCGTCCACAAGGCAACTGTATCGTCCCAACTGTAACCCTACACACGATGACAATAGTGGCAGCCAGTACTGGCGTCCACAAGGCAACTGTATCGTCACAACTGTAACCCTACACACGATGACAATAGTGGCAGCCAGTACTGGCGTCCACAAGGCCATTGTATCGTCACGACTGTAGCCCTACACACGGGGACAATAGTGGCGACCAGTACTGGCGTCCACAAGGCCATTGTATCGTCACGACTGTAACCCTACACACGGGGACAGTACTGGCTGCCATTGTAACTGTTCTAGTTTTACAGTGGCGGCCAGTCTGACGTCAAGGTATGTTGTTTTCTGCCTTAAAATGAACGAATTTGACGAGGAAAACGTAAATACAGTGGCAGAGGTAAATCATACCTGAACAAATTAAAGCTCTTAATATTTTTGGATTGGGATTTAACCTCATCGCTGAATAGATTGTTATAAAATAGTAATATTATATTTATAATACACACTTAAAGTATTTGCTAATAATAATTTTGAATTTAGTATTTACCTCTGTTTTACCAACTATCTTTGCCAAGGTAAAATAAAGTGTGGCGACTCTGTGTTGTTTGGGGTATTAATTAATAAACAAAGAACAGGTGGGAGAGCCACAGCCTTTAGAGTTATGTAAGCCGAGATTGTTCAATTACTTTGATATTGGCTCCGATGTATATTAAACCTACAACATAATTACGTAAGATTTTGTCAGGCGAAATAATTACCAGGTGAAAAACATTGACGAGAAAATGAAGCAATAATTTTTCGTTGCAGATTTAACATTATTGTTTATGAATTAAATGTAAATTAGATCCTACAGTATCTAAAGATACACTATTTAGTATAAAATATTGGCTAAACATTTCTAATAGTAACATAATTCAAATTTAAACATCTAACAGAAAGCTGGCATCGTTTTAACATTATTTCTATATTTAAAATACAGGGTGATTCGATGGTGTGACAAAATGTTTTTCGAGTAAACTATATAATAAGTCGGGTTCATATTGTAAACATTTTGTTTTTATTTATTCTCTTTGATACCGCTTAGCTGGTGAGGATGACCAGGAGACCAAATGAACCAACTTAAAAGTGATCATAATAAATGTTTATTGCCTATAGATAAACGCTGATCAAATTTTAATGTACCTAGTTTAGGTAGTGTTATGTCGAAAATGGGAAAAGAGTATGCAGGTTAGCTGCCATGATAAACACATAAACTATGATTTTTAGGGATTTGAGGCATAAGATCTCAACCAATTGAAGTTAAATACCAAGTTTAATTCAAAAATATTGATTGATAAGTGAAATATTAATTTTTCTTTATCCTCCATAAGTTTAACATTGGAGCCCCAATACACAACTACTGCCCCAAACGTACTGTGTTTAGATTTTTTAATAGTTCGGTAACCATTGGAGATAGAGAAAAACTTAAAAGAACTAAACTGTGTGGTTTTTTAAGCTGTTTCTAATGGCGAAATATAAAATTTAAAATCTTTTAAAATTACATATGAAAAACGCAAAAAAACAATTTTTGAGTACAACCCACCCCCAAACTACCCGTTCAGATTGACCGATATGTCTGGTTTACAAACTCGTCCGGGCAAATGCAGGAATACACGTATTTACCAAAAATTGGTCTTGATCAGACTATTTTTATGAGAGTTATCGTGTTGAGCGTGTGAGAGCTTCTACGGAAGTAGCTTTGGTTCGTTGTAACTATACCTTTTGCGGTATTTTTAAATAAATCATATTGTGAGTTTGGAACTGGAGGATGTTTTAGGATACAACAAAAAATGCCTTTTCTTATAAAAATAAAATAAAATAAATATATAACAAATTCTTTCTTTATCATACAAATTGCATTTTAAGTTCCATGTTTCATAATACTCTTTTGGCCCATCACGAAACCCCCTTTAAGGAAATCTCATTACTCTTATTTTACTATAATAAATATCGATAAAAGAAACATTTTTTTAATTATTTAAAAATACTTACTATGTTTATCTCTCTATATAAAAAGCAATATGACATCCAAAACATTTGATTTAAGCTACGGCTATTGGTTTACTTTCCATTAGCAGTAAGCCTGTCCTTTGTACGGTTTGTAGGATTCAGTTTAAAGAAGAAAGATATTATCATACCAAAGTGTAAATCTGAAATCATAAACGAATCAATACAAAGAAAATAAATCAATACCCAGCTTTCTTATTTAGCATTACTTTACAAGTAAATGGATTAGAACAGTTATACCATTATTACAATTAGTTATACGTTAAAATAACTTTTTTATATAGTATGATTTCGAAATGGGTTTAAAATCAATGACCAATATAAACTAATATTTATTTAACAGCTGTTTGTTTTATTTATATTAAATATTTAAACTACAAAGACAGTTGATTATTACCTGTATTATTTCAGTTGATTATTACCTGGTTATTCATTGAAAACTGAATCAAAATGCGAGACAAACAGACAAAAATTGAGATAAGACCGGGTTCGGCTTCTCTAACGCACGAAAAGTAAAAATAACTAAAATTGAATAATTCTGATCAATGTACAGACAAAACTCTAATTTTATTTATATAGATTATCATGCTTTACTATCCAATGCCATCTGAATCATTCATTAACGTAAAACTATGACGTTAATTTTAACGTCATGTTTATGGACAACACAAACATGCTTATGCATGTTTATGTATGTTTTTGGACAGCATTGCATGTGCTGTCCAAAATGAATATCTTTATTTGCCACGATAATAGTTTACGGTTTTGGGGGATTATGTATTAATTTTTTTAATTCTATCTGATTAAAAGTTACATGTTTATATGTTGGCCAAATAAAAAATAATTATAATGTTAATTCATATTACGTTTATTATAATAATTAATTAGCTGTTGTATATCTAAATATATAAAACAAAGTCGTGTTAGTTACACCATTTATTACTCGAGAACGGCTGGACAGATTTTAATGGTCATTGATTTCTTGGATTCGACTTTGCTATAAAATTTATTATTTATACTCAAAATTTAAACTTTCCTATAAAAGCCGTATTACGGTTCGGTTTGGTTTGGGTTTATATTGGATTACAAAATTGTGAATAAATCGACTCAGATTTATTTGTTTTGTGGGAATGTTATTAATATTCGTTTCAGTATTGTTATTAACTGTGCCGCGACTCAGAATATATTATAATCTTTCTCAATGAAGCCGTAATGATATTAGTCTTCAGGAAATGGCCAATCTTAAAGTTAATATGTATTTACTGTTAAGCGTTACGAAGTTTGCCGGGTTAGCTAGTGTTTTATAAAACTCTACCTTTCCAATCTACAAATGTTATATCAAATCTTACAAAATTTATATAAAATTATATTCTATTGATGGTTATATTAATAAGTTCTCCTAGGCATATTTTGTAACTATTAAAGTTCAGTACTGTAGAGTATTGTCGTTGTAGTAAAAACATACAAAAGATAAAAATCAACGAACATGGATGCAAATACATCAATAACTTACACTGAAGGTTGTTGCACAAGATACTCTACATCATCGCTACCTCCAATGTTTATGTATGCAGTGATGTCTTCTGTTTTCTCAAGAGCTTTGACAGATGGCATCAGAGTTTTGGGACCCCTACGGAAAAGGTATTGGGAATGCTTATAAATATTCAAAATTATTATTTAAAAAAGAGAAAACTAAATTATTTTTTGAACTTCAATTTTTTAAATTAATTCAAAACTGATAAATACATTTAACTAAAATAGGTAAAATCTGCATTCACAGGAGATAATTAATTAATTGTGCATTGGATTTCCATTTACTTAATGATTTTTTTGGGCTGCGTATAAAAGCTATATGTTTTCTCTCTCTCTCTCAAGAATAATATTACGGTTTCTTGCTGTTGTGGCTTTAGTTTCACCAAGGAATAATATTTTCCTCCTCTACTGTCACAAGGATCAAGCTGTCTTTGCTTTATAACACTCGACTGCACAATATTTGTTTAGTTATTTTTTTACAATCTGTTCTTATGAACACTTAGTAAAAACTATATTTAAACAGTTTATACATGAACAAGAATTCGTCCAATAACGAACCTTGTTTTAAAAAAATGTGAAAATGTTCACATTAGGGCTTTAAACATTTCTGTCCACAAGTTGCAGCACATGCGTAACACGTTTCAATCGGGTGATTTGGTTGCTGTTATCTACCAGATTGACAGCTAGATTGTTGGGGTGATTTTCTAATTTTTCTTGATAAGATTGTTGTTTTATCTTTTACTGAAAGAATTTGGAGATAATTTCTAATAGTTTTATTTTATACAAAGCATGGACCATTAATTATTCTTCTATGAGTTCTTGGCTGAAACCTCTCCAAAATATTAGTTAATTAGAAGAGCTTGTTGTTCCCGATAGTTGGATTCCATAGGTTCAAATTTGTTTTACCATAACTATATCAGAATATTTTTGTTATTTAATGATACTCGTAATTCAAATTTTCCCCTATTAACCAATTGAGTTTTCAAATGTTCAATTCCCTTTGCTGTCTTTTGCATTTGATGTGCGTTTCCCAAGTAAGCTTTTGGTGGAGAGTTAGGCCTAAATATTTGACACTTTCAACTACAGGTAGCACAATTGTTGAGGGTAACTGGAGGGCATTGATCATTTTTAAACGTGAAAACAATATGCTTGGATTCGTTTGGGTCAACTTTAGATTAGATTACATTAGATTATTTGAAAATGGCGACCATACTACAAGGTAGGTATTTTAATCCAAGTATGAATGAGGATTGAGTGTAAGATGAACTCTCCATTTATGAAGCCAAAGTTAAAGATCGTTCAAAGCATTTTGGAGATCGTTTGAGGCCACATTGGGGGTTTCATGAGTTTAAAGTAGTGCAGTATATCGTCCGTATATATAGCTAATGTTTCTGACGGCGGTCAGTGGGAATAACTTACGTGCACAACAAATAAAGTAACAGATCAAGGACCCTACCTTGCGGTACTCCTGATTGTACTGGCTTCAGTGCAGTCAAATTTAATTCGAAAGAGTCTACCACTCAAATAAGAACGCAAAAGATTATACAATGCATGAAGGAGAAACATTTTTAGTTTATAAAGAAGGCCAGTATGCCACGCCTTATCAAAAACGTCTGTTGGACATCTAAAAACGCAGCAGAGCTCTACTGTTTTCCTCAAATGTGTTCTTTATGATGTCTACTAATCTATGTGTTTGTTCAATCGTGGAATGTCGTTTTTTAAAACCAAAGCGTAATTGCTTAAGAGTTATTGAGTATTCTTTTACAGGTTTACGACGGTGATTTAGCAGCCATATTTGATCCAAAGAAGAAAAAACCTTTCTGCAATGCATTTACAGGTACCAAGAGTAAATATTTATACTAAACTTAACCATCCAAATGAATCTACATAGAAAGAAGAAAGATATGCAACGATTTTAAAAACTAGCTGTTAATTTGAATAAAATTCTTATAAGAATAAAATATAAATTTACTATTAATATTAAATACAAAATAATCATTAAACATAAATATAAAACCTCATATGTGACATTACATTTACATAAATAGCTTAATAATAATACCTAATATGATTTTTTATAATTACTGTATTAATATTTTTATATTATTATAATATAAACTATTGTATTTATATTAGTACAGTAAAAAGTTTTATGTCTAGAAGTAACTTTCAAATATATCAGTTAACTGACCATACGGCAGGAAAGGTTGGGCTAAATTAGTCATTACAGTACTGTACGGTACGTGCGGTATAATTAGCCTATATATTGAAATGAGAGTGACGAGTTCCCGTGATCTCACTTTCTAAGCTTTCTCAATTTGAGCCAGTCACCTTTTACACCCATCCACAAATAAATTCACTTTTCATAGTTTGTTGTTATTTAAGGATTTGCAAAAAATGTATTAATTTATTTCAACAAACAAATCCTAATTAATTTTAAGTACTGATTTAAAAGTCTAAAATTTAAGAAGTAGTCTTTTAGTATCAGCACTAAAACCTCTTAGCATTCGAAATAGTTCTTCCCAATGATATTAATGCCTAGAGATCCCTATCTCTTCTAAGGTTCTACAAAAGCCATCTCTAAGTTCCACAATAATATATTTTATTCAGAACTCAATTATCGATTTAAGATTAGTTTTACATTGCATTAACTGTAGGGCCTACTCCTTTGGCCTCTGTAAATTATTTATTATTAAGATAAATATTTCACTCCTGAAAATACTGTTTCTCCACTATAAACTTGGAACCTGCAGTAACTTCCCCAGAAAAGAAGAGCTATGTAAGGAAAGTTTCATTTTACCGATTACATAATATTGTTATAAATATAGCGGAATTCATTTCAAAGGACTCAGGAGCTTAACACACCAAGGTAAAACTTGGAAAAACAAAGGTATGGTTAGTTAAAATAATTTGTTGATCAATTTTTAGCATGTAGATTGGTTTTGGAGTTAAAAGAAAAATCGATTATTGGTCATGTTTACATACAGGGTGTGGCCGCAAGAGGTCAGATGAGTCGATGGCAACACTTGTGGACCTCAACAGTGAGCCAGCTGTCGAAGAGCTGAGTCGGCAGATACTGTCCGAGGCCAAACTGTGGGAAGCCATTCAGGAGGCCAGAGTGGAGCTGCTACGCCGACACAACCAACAGGTCAGCCTTGTAAGTCTTTCAGCGAAGAGGAGATTGATATGTGTTTTGCTGCAAAAGCTCGTCATCTTCTTTGTGGCAATGATCTCTTGATTACTCATAACCAACAGCAATAGCCTGCAATGGGCCTTCACGAAATGAGAGCCAATGCTAATTATCCTTACTGTAAATGTTTAGCACAAGCCAAATTCTTAAGGCTAGCCATTTATTGCACACAACTAGGGATTTACATTTGATTCTTGAGCTAAGGTTGATCCATGCATAAAATCTCAGCCTGAACATCATCACCTGGTTTATCCAGTGCTGAGATCCATAATTGCATAAAATCTCAGAGTGAACATCATCACCTGGTTTAACCAGTGCTGAGATCCATAATTGCATAAAATCTCAGTCTGAACATCATCACCTGGTTTAACCAGTGCTGAGATCCATAATTGCATAAAATCTCAGTCTGAACATCATCACCTGGTTTAACCAGTGCTGAGATCCATAATTGCATAAAATCTCAGTCTGAACATCATCACCTGGTTTAACCAGTGCTGAGATCCATAATTGCATAAAATCTCAGTCTGAACATCATCACCTGGTTTAACCAGTGCTGAGATCCATAATTGCATAAAATCTCAGTCTGAACATCATCACCTGGTTTATCCAGTGCTGAGATCCATAATTGCATAAAATCTCAGTCTGAACATCATCACCTGGTTTAACCAGTGCTGAGATCCATAATTGCATAAAATCTCAGTCTGAACATCATCACCTGGTTTATCCAGTGCTGAGATCCATAATTGCATAAAATCTCAGTCTGAACATCATCACCTGGTTTATCCAGTGCTGAGATCCATAATTGCATAAAATCTCAGTCTGAACATCATCACCTGGTTTATCCAGTGCTGAGATCCATAATTGCATAAAATCTCAGTCTGAACATCATCACCTGGTTTATCCAGTGCTGAGATCCATAATTGCATAAAATCTCAGTCTGAACATCATCACCTGGTTTATCCAGTGCTGAGATCCATAATTGCATAAAATCTCAGTCTGAACATCATCACCTGGTTTATCCAGTGCTGAGATCCATAATTGCATAAAATCTCAGTCTGAACATCATCACCTGGTTTATCCAGTGCTGAGATCCATAATTGCATAAAATCTCAGTCTGAACATCATCACCTGGTTTATCCAGTGCTGAGATCCATAATTGCATAAAATCTCAGTCTGAACATCATCACCTGGTTTATCCAGTGCTGAGATCCATAATTGCATAAAATCTCAGTCTGAACATCATCACCTGGTTTAACCAGTGCTGAGATCCATAATTGCATAAAATCTCAGTCTGAACATCATCACCTGGTTTAACCAGTGCTGAGATCCATAATTGCATAAAATCTCAGTCTGAACATCATCACCTGGTTTATCCAGTGCTGAGATCCATAATTGCATAAAATCTCAGTCTGAACATCATCATCTGGTTTAACCAGTGCTGAGATCCATAACTGCATAAAATCTCAGTCTGAACATCATCATCTGGTTTAACCAGTGCTGAGATCCATAATTGCATAAAATCTCAGTCTGAACATCATCACCTGGTTTATCCAGTGCTGAGATCCATAATTGCATAAAATCTCAGTCTGAACATCATCACCTGGTTTATCCAGTGCTGAGATCCATAATTGCATAAAATCTCAGTCTGAACATCATCACCTGGTTTAACCAGTGCTGAGATCCATAATTGCATAAAATCTCAGTCTGAACATCATCACCTGGTTTATCCAGTGCTGAGATCCATAATTGCATAAAATCTCAGTCTGAACATCATCACCTGGTTTAACCAGTGCTGAGATCCATAATTGCATAAAATCTCAGTCTGAACATCATCACCTGGTTTATCCAGTGCTGAACAGTAATCTGAACTGTAATTTTATCTGGTACTGAAATTACTGAGATCCATAACTACACAAATACCCCCGTCGCAGCACACCTGCGTACTCAGGGAATTTCCACCGCAATAATAATCCAAGTATATAACAAATTGATCAATCAATACCTGTTGATAAATGAGAGTATTTTGCCTATTCTATTTTTTATTTTGACCGTATACCAAGTTTTATCATAAATAAAGGAGTTTGCCTATTCTACATAAGATTAATATGGGAAAGAGTATGCAGGTTTGCTGCTGTGAGGAACACATAAAACTATGATTTTGTGGCATAAACGTATTGATCCTAACCACATGAAGCTAAATACCAAGTTTCATCCAAAACTATTGGTCGCTAAGGGAAATATTAATTTTTCCTTATCCTTCATAAGAATAGCATTGGAGCCCCTAAATAGAATGTGCTGTGTTTAGATTTTTTAATATCTCGGAACTAAATTGTGTATTTTTTAAGCTGATCCTAATGGTGAAAGATAAAACTTAAATTTTTTTAAATTACATATGAAAAACGTAAAAAAAACAATTTTTGGGCACAAATCCCTCCAAACTAGCCGTTCCCATTGATCCATGTGTCTGGGTTAAGAACTCGTCCAAGCAAATGTAGGTATACACGTCCATTTAATACACGGACCATTTTTACAAGAGTTATCGTGTTCACAGACACACACACACACACACACACACACATATATAAATTTTAATGACTATTGTTTTTGGCCTCTGGGCACCTAAAGACGAAAAAATAACATGGTCCCGGGCTTAAGTCTTGCCATGAGACCTACGGTACAGTAAAAGATTGTAGACCAATCAACAAAGCCGGAAGGTTTTACACTAAAAATAAAGGTATATTAAATCTAATGATTTTTTAAAATTGACAACTATATTTTGTGTTACAGGCAGAACGAGAGAGATATGCTGCCAAGCCATTTCCCCTTTCTTCTTTAAAGAAGAGGTCCATTGACTACACCCAGTCGTAGAGCGTTGTCCTACAAATGAAAAAAAACTTTGTTTACCATTCAGTGTTGTGTTTAGCTGCTTAGCTGTAAATAACATTAATTAGTTGTCTTTGAAACATAAATATATGATTGGTTGGCTAACAAAGAAGTATCATATCACAGTGTAAAAATAATTGATTTTATAATTTTCTTCTATAATTTTAATATGAGAAAAATTTTGGGGAGATATGTACAGTGTTAATTTTCACAAAAATGCAAAGAAATGTTCAACACAAATGAAGATAAAAAATAAAAAGGCCTGGTTTGAATTGCTTCAAAAGTATAAGAAAAGAATATGTAGGCCTAAGTATACTGTGTTCTAATTTACATTGCTGAGTTCCATTGAAACAATAGTGAAAGTAAAAATTTTTCAGCATTCAAGATTTTAACTTTATAACAATCTCTTGATGAATAAAACCTCCTACCTGTTATTATTGTAAAATATGTTTATCATAAATAAAAATTACAAGTATATTTTTGATGTTGATTCCAGGTTTAGCTTAAGAGGTTTAGGAGGGGATTAAGTGTATTTGTACTGTGACTGACACAACTATGCTAGGTCAACATTCAAATTGAAAATTGACAGGAGCCTAAAAAATATAACTTTGTAGAGTGAAGAATACACATTTCATAGTATAAGAAGTATTAACATAGCTCTATACTAAAGTTATATTGTTAGAGGCTCCTATATTGTCAATTTGTCTTGAAGTCAGTGGATAACATAAATAAAATAAAATAGATACAGTAAATTAATTTGTATTTGGACCTAGTTCACTGGCCCAGGGCTTAGACGACTAGCGCCCTCCAAAAGTGGCATAAGATTGTTTATACTATAACATTTGTCCTGTGTAAATAAAACAGTTCAAAACAAAATTTACTTAACTTTTTCTATATTACAGATTAAATCATAAACTTAATAGTGTGGTTAGTTTTGCAAAGGAAACCCATAAAAGTTGATTTAATGGGGCATGAAAAAACTGCAAGCTTAATTCATTTATATGCAACCCCATAGAACAGGATAGTCTCAATCTCTTCTCCGTAAATATGATTGGAAGTTTTAATTTATCTTTTCTTATATCAGAGAGTTAACATATACGGTTAATATTATTCAATATAAACACCACAAACCAAGCTGTGCTACACCCCATGACATGAAATGAATTTGTCATGATACTGTAGCTTTGCGACTGAAGGGTTTTGTTTTATGTTCCATTTCATAATACTGAAAATTGCTAATGAAAATTATTTTGTCATGTCAAGGAATAAACATTTAGTGCGTAATAAAGTTATAAGGTGACTCCTAGAAAAACATTTAATTAAGTATACTTTATATTCTCATATCTATAAGCCTTAAAGTTAAGGCTATAGTTAGTATCTATAACTTATAGTTAGTTACTTATAGTTATAATTTTGCTAATTTCTGTTCATTTTTGTCCAAATTTTTTGAATCATACTGGTTTTTTAGGGGTCTGCGGTACAGGAAATTATGAGGTCGGTACGGTACGGTACGGTAGAAATTGTTGTACCTCGGTTCTCGGTACAAATTCGGTACGATACGGTACACGAGAATAATGCCGCTAGAAACATTGACTGATCTCATCCTTTTATTCATAAGTATTTTCCAGAACTTAATTAGTGAAAACATTGAGAAAGGAGTTTAAAAAATATATACAATGTCAAAAGAAATATTTCACTGTACTAATTTTCAAACTGTAATATGATTTTTAAATCCATTCTTTAAAAAAACATATCACATTAAACATATTAATAATTATTTACACATTATAATTTATGTTGCAACTAATTAATAAGAGGAAATAGTCTTCTCAAGTCTATATGAAACTAAGGATGAGCAAACAAAATAAAAAACTATAATGTATTTTATTGCAGAACAAAAAATACAGAAAATATACTGATTCAATACCCCCTAGCCAAGACCTATGTTTTATATTGTCCTGGTTTATTATTTTTAATTCAGCCAATCACAATAATTGTTCAAATTAAATCAAACATTTTCATAGAATGTCAAAGGGCTCTTTAGACTAAAATAGTTATTTTAGTATAAAGTGGTTAATATTTTAAAATTACAGTGGAACCCCTCATACCTGAACATGTTCTCGGGAAATCAAAAAAAAGAAATACCTGGAAATTAAAAAAAAATCTATCACATAAGCTTATTTTTCAAGGTTTAACAAAGTAAGGGGTTTTCGCTTAAAGTCGCAAATTACAAGTATAAACAAGTAACAATCAAGTTAAAGTTACAATCTTTAACCATTGAATTTACATACTTCGTAATTATAAAATCAATGCTTTAACTGTTGAGATGCAGAAAATCTTCACACAACCGTAATTCCAAGCCACGTCGGCTGTTATAGATACGCAATAAATTTATCAGCAGGTAAACGCTCACTAAACTAGACACAGACAGTAGACAGGTGCGATACGCATCCCTGTTAGTAAGGGTAGGGGGAGAATGGTTTATTTTTAGCACTGGCTCGACCCGTCAAGGTCACTGCCCTTATGAACGCACAGCCTGTATAACCCGTCGGTTATCGCGCGAATACAGTGACGAAATAAGTGCGTAATATTTATTTCCCTGGAAGAACAGGCTTCAGTCCCAATTAGTTCGGATTTGAGGGGTTCCACTAATGAGGAAATACAGAACATATTGTTAAAAAAATAAAAGTTATTTATTTCGTTTATTCAATTATATCCTTAACATTATGATTTTTTATTTTATTTGAGTGAAAATCCCGAAAGAGCGAGATCAATACGGCAAATCACAGTTCTGTATTGGTCATATAACATCGTCAACAGGCTGTCAGAGGAAAAAGAACGAATCAATTTAAAGAATCATGAATCACAGTTTAAAAGGTTTTCACTGTGATTGAAAAATCACAGGTATTCCCATCGCTATTTGAAATACGAGCCTCATACTGGTACGACTATTTTGTTGCGTCAAAAGGAGGAACGGTTCCCTGATCGCGTAAGCTGCTACACGTGGATACGATAATAAGCCGGGAATGCACAATAATTTAGAGCCGGCAGGGAGATGGCTGGTTGCCCGATTTTCCTGAAGTCCTGGTGAAATTGTTTTATTTTAAATGATCATTCACCAACACGCTATGAGCCGGTCTTACGTTCAGTATTTGTCGTACATCTGGACAGTGTTGTAATTCTATATTACTTGTAGAGTATAAAGCCTTTAACGGTCGGCGGGTTTTATTCAATGTATTCGGCAGGAGATGTTCCATAGTTATATTTGATGGCAACCTAGGCTGGATAGTGACTTATTTTTTCCTTATTTGTACCGTACCGAACTTGTACCGATCCGAAAATTCTTTAAATTACTTGAAAATTCTTGTACCGTACCGATGTTCGGTACAAGGCTGGAACCGTACCGTACCGATTTTTTTCGGTGCACCGCAGACCCCTAGTTTTTTTTAGATTTATTGGATTTTTTATGGCAAGTGGTTAAAAAGTAAAGTACGTATTAATGCCACATAATTATGGCACATATCTTAAAATATGTGTTAGGTCTAACTAAAATTATTTTTTTAAACAAAACAGAGGGAATATTATGTGAACGCTAAGGATCTTGTGCATTGACATCGGAAAATACTGATATTTTCACTGAATACAATGAATTAGAAAATGAAAGCCGAGTTAAAATCTGATCATATTCCTAAGTATGCATATTACAGTCATAATAAAATAACTATTTTATTATTTTAAAATCTTAGTAGAATTAAATCCACTTCAGTAATATTTATAATTACCTTAAGAACCTGATGTCACTGCTGGTATATGGGTTCATTCATTCTAGTGTAATGGTGGATTAGTGATCTGATATAACTAAACCAGAGCCGGTTCCAGAAGTTGTCAGCTCAGAGGAGAGTTGGCACAAAGTTAGTCATTCAGGTTATGAAAAGTCGCTCAATATATTTTAGACAAGAGTTGATCTCGTACATTGATATTAGACAGACATTTCAAATAAACTAATAATTTCAAAATTAACACGAAAGAAAACTGAAGAACTTAAAATTAGTTTGTAAATATAAACAATTAACTTGCTTCAATACTTAAAAACAGTAGAGCATAGATAATTCAAACGTCAAAAATCCGGATATGTCACTAGCTGCAAATAAAATACTGTACCAACTGCCCTTTACTTAACTTGAGTCAGGGATGGGAGAAAGTGTGTGCATACTTCATAGCGAGAAGGGGAGTGGCAAAAAAACTAACCACTGCCGCAGTTTAAAAGCCTATTACACATTTTTTAACTCCAATATATAGTGTGCTATCTATTTACTGTACACTGTTCAAGTGTTCACATCTTCCTTTAGTAAAAATATGATACAATGCTTGAAAAAAATTATTTTAATTTTTAACTCTTATGCCCTTTACTGAACATGTTTATGATAATAAATATTAAATAGTTTTTCCTAAACTGTGCTTGCTAGACCTTTTTTCAAGGTAACTTTGATAATCCGGATAATTTGATTAAAGGATGGGGTACGGTCACTTAACAATATCGAAGTTCTACTGTGATGATAAATTTCAAAAGTTTCATAGACAGTAGGATTCTAATTACACTATTCATTTGCCACATAGGTTGAATTGGATTTTTGGATATACATTAGTTTTAGAGCAAAAAATGTTAATGGCGCAGGAAACTTGTTTTGTTGTACTAACAATAGCAAAGACACTGCTGAGCCGTATTGTCGTATCAACACCTGTGCTTTGCGCCGCCTCGACATCATGTAACATCTTACGCATCATTGCATTTCTGCCTATTCATGCTCACCAGAACATAGATTCAGATAATCAGAGGTAAACTGTATTCTTTAATGATACATTGATAAATAATGAAAAGAACTTATGATGTCAGACATATCAATTGTGAAATATATGTTTTAATTAACTTAGATTTGCTTGACAGATACAATAAGAGAGCTCTTAAAGTCAACTATAGTTAATTTTAACATTTGGTTGGATAAAAAGAAAACTTAAAAAGGGAAAACAAAATAAAGAAAAGATCTAGAGTCAAAACTGGCTCCTCTTCCCTCCATCAGTCAAGATATATATGATTTCTTATTAAACACACTTTAATTTTCTAATTTACTCTGTTCAGTGAAAATATCAGCATTTATTGATGTCAAAGCACAATAAACTTATCTTACATAAAAGAATCCTTGCCCACCTCCTTCACTATCAAGAACTAAGAGTGAACCTCTATTTGAAATAAGTGACTACACTAGGCTGAGAGGAAAGTCTCGCCAAGTCCAAACCATCATTGTACACAAAACACAAGTTTTAAGGTTAAAAAGTTTTAAAATGGGAAAAAAAAATAATGACAGTGAAGTATAAAAAAATTTAAATGTAAAGAGTTTTACATGGTATACGTAAAGGGTCACTTTCCTAACTTCGCAGTATGCGCTGTGATTAAGTTAACTGCTTCGCCCAACAATGACCATCTACTGGTTGCCTTGAAATAAAATGAGACTATCTTCCTACCTCCGCAGTTGGTAGCTAGTCGCACACGCCAACGATTTCAATGTAACCAGTAGTTGATCATTGTTGCAGCAACGCAGTTAACTTAATCACAGGCCAGGCTGCGCATAATACTGTGCAGGTAAGAAAACGCCTCAAGCCAAGCATAGAACACAAATATTCCTTAAGACCATTCCTATTTCTTGGTTTTTTCATGTTTGAGAAAAAATTCATGTTTTTAAATAACTGAAAGGAATTATAAGGGTAATTTACATGTGCCACCAACTTTTAAAAGAAGACATATAAATTGCTAAACAATCTTCATTACCTAAGATATTCCAATCTAAATATTTCTACATTAGTATCTTGTAGTTATACAACTAAACCCTGCACCCAATATCACACCGAGACAATTAAATGTGAAGATTCAAATGAAGTATATAAGGAAAAAAGTACACAAGAGAATTTCCCGTTAAATGCCATATATTTCTTATAAAATTTTACATCAACATGAATGCGCAGTCTTTCCTAATATGTCATTCAATTATGAATGGTTCTTAGATCTCACAATTTTCACACCACAGCCGTTAGAGACGAGCGGATGTATATCTTATTAAGACTAATGGAATCTACAACTATCCATTATTGTGATTGGTTGTCATTAATCGTTCACAATTTCTGAACACCCTTATTGTGAAGTGAGGTTAAAACAATCATCTTGCTCGGTAACCAATAACTTGTGTTGGAGGAACAAAAACTTGACAAACAACAAATTGCCTCATTCAGCCTAGGTTGATTGCTTTATTGATTAAAATAAAATAAATCTGATTTTGGAAAAATAAAATAAATCTGATTTTGGAAAAATTAAATCAAACAAACAACTTCTGACTTGTAATACACATATTATAGACAGTAAAAAATGTGATATTTTCAACATGACAAAGCGATTAAAAAAAAAAATAATCGAGAACATTCAAATGTTTACAGTTATAATAAAATTTAACTTCACTTTTCATTAATAATTACGATTTTTTGTGGGATTATATTTTTTGTACAAAATATGAACGTTTAACAAATTAACCCTGATAGTAGAGCAACTAAAATTTGAAAAAATCACTGGAGCTTTTAATGAGAGTGAAATAAGCTATTAATTTCATGGTATTAGTTTATGTCACTGAAAACAATTTAGTAGCTTTTTAGAGGTCAGAAAAATAAAACAATCACACATTTCTGATTTAATGTTGAGTTATATTATACTATATAATTCCCTAATCCTTCAATTGGTTTAACATTTAAATTTTAAACAAACTGGAAGTAGTAAGGAGTTCAATCCTCTTCACAGAGAAATATTAACCCTTAACAGGTCGTGCAATTTATTTTACGTAATAGGTCATGTGGCGTACACAGTTCCGCATACACTAATTTGGCCTATAAAGACATGTTTACTTTAACTTTTCAGTCTAAAATTGTTGTTATGTCGGCAAGATGGACAATGGCTTTATAAATAGCAATGAATATAGTAATTATGATCACCCTACAGAAATTCATCTGCGGACTGATCCAATGCTTCCCGTTCAATTGCATCTTCTTGAGTAGGTTCACTAATTTTACTTGCAGACTTAGCAATTCATCCCTCTTCTTGAATTGTTTTTTTGACATTGTTGATCAAAGAAAGCTAACATTTTCGTTATTTACTTTCTATTGTAACGTAAATATATGTAATAAAAGTTAAAAATTAGTTCTGTTCATGTATTGAAATAATTTGAATATAATTATTATAATAAATTACAATCACACAGCAACACAAAGCAAGATGATTTCACTAAAACTAATACCTAAAATAGTTTTTAAAAACTACAAGTTGGCTGCACAAATACTGACACAATAGGGCGCACGGCGTACAAAATAAATCACGGCTCGCAAAAATGGTTAACATTGACAACAGAATGGAGTTAACTGGTTCTCTCTCATGGTTGTTTAGAGGGTTAGTGAGGGGAGGATAAGGTGAGAGATGAGTGGAAAGGCTACCGAAATGCATTTTATACAATACTAAAAGCATTTGCTGCGGAGTTTTGTACACCGCACGACCCATTAAGGATTAAACATTTTATACTTGATAGTGTTGTTTTAAGTATGATATTATTAAAATCATTACATAACAAACTATGAATATTTTTCAAGTCCTTGGACATTGAGCTACTTCAAATGTGCCAGCAATATGTTATATCACAATTGGTTGGATGTAAATAAATCACCAATTCAAAAATACTAACATAGGATTACAGGAAATCATTCAAGATAATAAATTAACTTATACATGATTTGTAATATAAAGTAAAAAAAATAAAATAGCAAACTTCCTTGCTCAGGAAAAAATCTGTTTTTGGATTTAGAAGTATTAATTTGAAATCTGAATTATTTTCCTCCATGTGAAAAAAACACACTCTTCTACATTTCCAATTATTCATTACACAGTGACCATGAAATCGAGTGAAACTTTTAATTGTGTACATCTAAGAGCTGCCAAATCCATACTCAGATAGCACTAGGACTATATTTTTCTTAAACTATTATAAAAGTGGGTATTTTTAAAATAGTGAAAAAATCCCTTAAATTGGAACTAGAGTAAGGAATAAAACAAAATTCAAGTCAATTTGAAGCTTATCATTGAATTGAAAGGCAATCATAACAACTACTACAACTTTACTACACGGGGATGGTTTGTTCAGAACATAAATATAACATTTTGGACCAAAGTGCATATAAAGTATATAGCACTATGAAATCGACTTGTTTATAGCGATCCTATCAGTGAAAGGAATTTTTTTTCATTGTTCATTTGACTCTTAGTTCATACTGGTTGTTCTTTCAATAAAATGGGTTTACAATGCACAACAAGATAACAGATTCAAACAAGTAAGCTGTGAATTATTGATTGAATTATTGATTGATTGAATTATTGACATTGATTCTAATTCCTAAGAAATTGAAGAAGTTACTTATTCTGACAAGCCTGTCTTAATTGAGTATATTATAAAACCAACCATGTTTCCTATAACAACATCATTGTTATACCATACTTAAGAAACAATTTGATAAAAAATTATCGTATGATAAAAATTATGTTTTAAAAATTTTAGTAAATATTTATTTTACTAAGGTAAGGTGTACTTTTAATACAACATTTTAAACCCCTTTACAAATGGATATAAATAAGAGCACATTGAAAGAAAGACACATTAGGTTCTAAAAATCTACTGAATAGTTAATATTTAATTAGGATTCAACACAACTGTCTAGTGGTTTATTTTAAGCGAAATTAAAATTGTAGCCATCCAGTGCAAACAAACGTGAAACACGAAGATATTGTTTTCAGTGCTTTATAAACACTTAAATTCATTCACACTTGCTCATTTGTTCAAAACATCTTTCTCATGACACATAAACCCACTGAGGTGAACAAGTAAAAAGTGAAAAATGGAAAAACATAGTATTATCCATTTTAAACTGTTGAAAATCTTGTTATTAAATAAACAAAATTTTTAGTAATGACTGAACAAAAATCATGTAGAGAATGGCATATAAAAAAACTCTTTTCTTGTAACACTGAAATAAAATATTGAAAACCACTTAATAGTCTTAACAGGTTTTAGTTTTCTATGATGCCCTCTAAGACACTTATTATATCTAAAATAAGTTAAAGAGAATGTCATTAAATAAAATTAAAACCTATTTTTTATCATTATTAATCATTACACAATGAATATTTTTATTTGCCTCAATATTCATTCACAAAGTCTCAAGTAACAATGTATCATCTCTTTAAGATAATAATTTTACTGAACCACTAAAAAAATTATAAATTTATTTTGAGACCTCCATTTCGATTGCACAAATGTTATACCCATAAATAACCAAACTTTTAAACAGCATTCAAACAGTATTTATAAATTATATACAGACGATGATCACTGCGCCACAGGACACTCGCGCGACTCGTCCACCATGTCGAACGTGAGCCCGGGCACTCGAGTACGAGGCAGAGCGTGGCACTATGTTTTTGTAGGGGTTTTCTTTCCTTTAACCACTACAGGCCTATTCTTTATACTCCCTTTCCTTCGCCGGCTTGTCTGAAAAGATCAATAATGTTGTTACACCTTAGTAAAGTCAGCAGATGCGGTGAACAGCTATACCCGAATGCATACTGGAAGTCTAAACCAGACATGCCACAACAAAATATTGACTGCATATTGACAAGCGAATTGTAACTGAAAACTGTCCAAGCTTAAGTGATGCCACAAGCTACCCAAAGAGTTGAATAAACGTCATTTGTGATGAAGCTGAATAATTGGCCTAGCCTGGTTTTTTTAAATTATAATGTTCACGCTTACCTATTCATCCTTATTCTACTGTCAAAAAAGTAAACATTTTCGGCCTTAAAGCCTTATCACCTTAAAAAATAACTAGATAGAACCTGAAGTGTTATTAAATATTTTAGGTAAAGTACAGCATTCTAACCCTTAAAACACCATAATCTGCCTAAAAGTTCAAAACAATTTAATTTTTGATTTTGTATATTTGAATAGATACTACGGGTGGGTTTCACAAAACCGAATTTTTACTACGCCGAGTAAGGCTAAAAATCCTATACAAATCAGAAATTCACTACGCCGAGGTTTCACAAAACCGAGTATGTTATAAAAATCAACTATTTCACTATGCCGAGGTTTCACAAAACCGAGTAAGGGGCTGAGTACCGTCCGCTCTAGAAGTGAGTTTGCACTAAGAACTAGTCGGCCGCCCAGGCAATATAGCACAGTATCATGCGCTTTGAAGGCATTCACTGCCTGAAATCCATGTAAATGGCATGATTGATCTAATAACTTAACTTAATTTATGCTGTTTTAATATATTATACAGAGATCAAATTGTCCATGGATGGATGTTAAAAAAGAAAATTATATGAAATAGTAAACGAAAATAATTGTATGCTCCAAAGCAGAGAGAGTTTGATTGTTTATTTAAAAGATTTGTTTATTTAGAACAATTAATTCAGTTTTTTCTTGCCTTTAAAAAATATGACATCGCAATAACAAGCTATAAGTTATTGATTAAAAAAATTTTCTGAAGATTAGTAACACAATTATTTTGTAATCTCACAGTCTTGATTTTATGCTGTGTAATAAGCTAAATTGGGTATTCTCTAGCTGATTCTAATGATAAAAGAGATATTTCAAATAATTCATCTTGGAAATACCCATAGATGTAAAAGATGTGAAAGGTGAAAAGAAAGCACGTAAAAAGTTTAGTTTTATATAATAGTACCGTAGTTCAAATAATTAAATGTATAATTATAGTAATAATTAAAGTAATTTAAATGTAATATAAGAGAAAGAAGTTAGCCATAATACACCTACAGTCGTAGGTGTTAATTAGGTGACTGTAGGTCGCTGTAGGTCACATCGGACAACACAAGCGGGAGGCGGATTCCCTTGTCCTCTAAGGTACGCTGGAAATCCATCTGTTGTAGTGACATTTAGTGAAATGTCCGTTGACACCATTTGAACGGCACTGGCACACACTCTGCTTAATGCATGGTGGCTGCAAGGACTACCAATCCTGGTTGACTTGTTGGACAGGCACATCGAGCAGGGATTTCCCCTAGCTGGCCTAATCCCGTCGTCGTGCCCACCCAAATTAACGGCCTAAATATTAAATTAATATTTAGAGTAAAAGGTCACAGTACAAAAATTATTGGGTGTTTTTTCCTCAATCATTTCATGTCGTTGAATATGATACTTGTTTAATAACAAGCATTTAAAAATTACTTAAGTTTTTCCGTGTTTATCTGTCTACGGCCTAAACTATGAGTTTTTCGTGGGCCGAAAGTTAAAAATTTGGACTCCTTGGGTACGAAATCATATGGTTTAACATAAGTATTGATGTTTGGGCTGAAAATGAAATCCGTTAGATGACGAAACATCTGCGGTTATGACTAAACTAAATGTATTAACTATTATTACCTAAAATATAAATTAAAAGCTATAAACTATTTATTATTAAATCTTCAATATAAATTATGTGTCATGCGTTATGTTCATCAAACGACTGGACAGCAAGTGCCTGCAAAGCACGTAATACTGCAAGCAACACAGGCTCCTACAGTCACTCCTTGATCGGACGGTACTCAGCCCTTTATTCGGTTTTGTGAAACCTCGGCGTAGTGAAACAGTTGAACTTTATAACGTACTCGGTTTTGTGAAACCTCGGCGTGGAGAATTTTCGATAGTTATAGGATTTTTAGCCTTACTCGGTTTTGTGAAATGCTCCTGATACTACTTTAATATAAACAATTGATTGGAAAGTCGATCCAACAAAACTAATGGTTTTCATAATTATTCTTATTGCAATTTTAGTGGATACTTCTACTTGGTGGATAACAAAATACAATTGGTTAAGTTAAAATATAAGATGGATTTGAATACTCCATAGCAGCAGACCTGAATACTAAGCAAATTTCCATTGATTTAGGAGTTAGAAACATGATACAAACTAGTCTTAATCATAGGTTAAGCCACACAAGTAAGTTACATCAATTTACTTCTTCTCCATAAGAATAACATGGAAAAAGAGTAAGTAGGCTTGCTGTCAAAAAGAATAAGAGTTTAGATTTTTCAACATACAGTAATAATAGACATCACTAGGTTGTATAACAGGTTTTAACACAAAGTCATATTAATTTGCTGATTACATCCATAAGAATAACACAGGGAATTAGTACTATTGTCAAGTTTATTTTTTGGCGTCAACCATGTCGTCCAGTAGTTTGTATTGACAAACGTTTCGCCCTTGCTGTGAAGTGGCATCCTCAGTGGCCAGGCTGAGACAATAGTACAATTAGTAATATTGTTTATATAAAAATTCTGACATCATGCAGATTTTACAAATCTGCAATCTTGCAATCATGTTTATTTTTATTTTGTTATTGCATGAAAATCTTATTAAAGTTGTTTTATTTTTATTAACCCTGGAACTGGCAGTCACTTACCCTGCAATGGCAGGCTGATTTTTGAAATTTTACAATGCTTATGGCTTATTGTTTATACGTATGTTTTTGATCAAGTTTTTTTGAGAATAATGATGCTATATATTTTTGTTTTCAGCAGTAGAATTGTAAAATTATAAAAATACATATATTATGATTATGACTATTTTTACAAATACCGCCGTCGCAGCAGACCTGCGTACTCAGCGAATTTTCATATCAAAAATATAATATTAATACAGTGGAACTTGAATAATTCGAACTTCTGTAATTCGAAAACTTCTTTATTTCGAAATTTTGTCTTGGTCCCTAGAATTTTATATAAAAACAATGTTAAAATATCTTGGTTAATTCGAATAATTTTTTGGATAATTCGAAGTTTTTACAGCGGAAATCTATAGTGTGTGTATAAGTGAACAAGTCATTGTGTGCGATTTTCCAGGAAACGACGTTCAGGCTTCCTGTCCTCAACATTGACATCTGTGTGTATCATCAGTGGTGGTTTGTTCCGATATTCGTCGTCTTTGTTTCGTGTTGGCAATTGTGACTTCGTCTGCTTTCATGTTAACACGTCGTGTGTATGATGGCTTCGTCAAAGCGAACCTACAAATCTCTGACGTTGCAAGAATAAATAGCGGCGATCAAGGAGGTAGAGAAGGGATTTGAAAAAGTTTGTAATAGCTGGTTTCGGGATCCCTCCAAACACATTATTGACATTTAACAAAAATTAGGATTTTTAATCAATAATATCTTCATAACCTAACTTTTTTAATATACAATGTTAAAACATGATGTTTGATTGTTTATTTCAACCACTTACATAAACTTTTCTAATTCGAATTTTTGGATAATTCGAATTTTTTTCTGGTCCCTTGAGGTTCGAATTATCCAAGTTCTACTGTAATATATGACAAGTTTTATAAAAATCTGTCCATAAACATGAGAATTATTAGTCTATTCTCCATAAGATTGACATGGGAAAGAGTGTGCAGGTTTGCTGCTGTGAGGAACAATGAAAGTAGGCATTTCTACCATAAATATTTTTTATTTTTAACATTTATACCAACTTTTATCAACATCTGTCTATAAATAAAGGAGTTTGCCTATTCCTTATATGATTATTATGGGAAAAAAGTATGCAGGTTTGCTGCCATGACAAACACATAAACTATGATTTTTAAGCATAAATGGATAGATCTCAACTAGATGAAGCTTAACCCTAGAAGTGATAAGCTTTTTACTCTTAACTGTAACATAAAAATAATTACTAATATCTTCTTGAAATATCAAAGTTTAAACAAAAAAAGCTTAAAACATGCCCCCCCCCCTTATAACCACTAACCACAAAAGCAAAACAGGTGTCCACTGCAATCCCAATTAAGCCTACAAATGCCGTCAACTTCCACCCAAGCCGGTCACCGTTTATTTAAGGTGGGCCCTCCACTCCGCTATACCGCACATTTGCAAGCCAAATTGGGATTGCTCATGGTTGGGATTCCAACCCTAGCACTTCCGAATGGCTAGAACGTTACGCTCGTCAGCGTAGCGCGTTAGCCACCTCGGCCATCCAGTGCCTAGGAAAAGAAAGCGCTTACTTGGTTATAAACCTGCCCGGTGGCAGGCTCGTGTACTACAAGAGCAGTTTCGGTTGTTGGCCCCCAGAGGGAAACACGGTCGCGTAGGCGATAGTGTCTAACAATTCCACAAAACTGACGACAGATGCCTCCACCTGCCAATTCTTATTGAATATGTAAATGCGTCGTAAATTACGACTTTGCCATTTCTAGGGTTAATATCAAGTTTTATCCAAAAATATTGATTAATATGGGAAATATTAATTTTTCCCTATCCTCCATAAGATTAACATTGGAGCCCCACAATACAACGTACTGTGTTTAGATTTTTTAATATGTCGGTAACCGTTCGAGATAGAGAAAAACTTTAAAGAACTTAATTGTGTAGTTTTTAAGCTGATTCTAATGGTGAAATATTAAGTTAGAAATTTTTAAAAATTACATGTGAAAAACACAAAAAACTCCATTTTGGGGTACAAAACCCCCCCAAACTACCCGTTCCCATTGACCGATATGTCTGGTTTACGAACTCGTCCGAGCACTTGTAGGAATACACGTCTCTACCAAATTTGGTCTAGATCGGACAATTTTTACGAGAGTTATCGTTTTCACGGACACACACACACATATATATATATATATAAATTTGAACGACTATTGTTTTTGGACTCTGAGCACCTAAAGAAGAAAAAATAACAAGGTCCCGGGCTTAAGTCTCACCATGAGACCTACGGTAATAGCTTCTACCCTATAGGAAATTCAATAAAAAACATAAGACAGAAAATAAAATTTCAAAAAAATTTTAAAAGCTTGTGCCACCAAAAAGTTTTAATCTTCTAATATAAATATATATTATACAAGGACTTCAAAATTTTGAAATAACCAATACATAGAAAATTTAATCTAATTTTAGAAAAAATAGCTATAAATGAGAAGAAATACATATTATATACGTATAAACAAACCATTGGAGCTTATTGTTACCTGCTATGCTCTCCCCTCTCTATAAAATCAATAAAATCAACTTTTAGCTACATTATTATTCTTTCACCAATAAAAAAATAAAAAACTAGTTAAATATATTAAACAATAATTTTTTATCTAAAAGCACCAATAAATAACAAAACAAAACGTAAGGGAAAATGTTTACTTCACCGAGAAGTATAATCGTCGGTAGGACGCAGATGAAGTAAATGAGTAAAATCCTGCGGTGTCGGATTGTGTTTGTTTTGGTCTGCTTTTGCTTTTGGTTGGTTAAGTTGTTATTTGTATTTCCATCGGGGGTCCTAAAAAATATGTTTGTGTTTTGTCACTAGTTGCGTGAGAGATTTTGTTGAAATAGTTTTCATTAATGATTTTGTAATGCTGTAAGTTATTTTTAAAAACGTCTTCCCAGATTTCTCCTTCCTTCAACTGCATTGCGGTGATTGGTGGATTTTTTTTCTTAGTTTTTTTCTGCATTGGTAGGTTAGTCCGTCGGTAATCAGGGGAGTTTGAGCGTTCTATCAACTTTGATGCTACATTTGTCTTTTGTCTAAGTTTGCTTTTTCCGCTGTTGTATTGTTTGGGTTTGAGTCTGTTTTTAAATTTGGTTACTTGTAGAGAGACGCTAAATACATTAGTTTTGGTATTGTCAACATTTGTTCTGGCTTGTTTATAATGACCAGTGGTCTTGGGTGTATTTACTAACTGAGATACACAGGATTTTATTTTCTTTGTGTTTAGTACAGTCGTGGTTTTGGGCTTAGTTGTTTGATTGAGCTGTGTCTCTAGGTTATTTACAGAACTCTCAATCTTTTCCTGTCTCATCTTTAGCTGAATCAGCTCACTGAGTAGAAAAGAATTTGACTCAGGAATTGTGGAATCTTTGTGAGTTTTTGTTTCTATGACGTGGCATTTATTAGAAGATGTCGGCATCATTTTGTCAACATTTTCAACACTTATATCATCATAGTTTTTTCTTTTTTCTTTTAAGGACTTAATTATTTGTTCTTGGTGTTTGTTTTTTCCTAAATACTCATTTAATAGAAGCTGAATTTCCTTATAGTGTTCTTCAAATATTTTTTCAGATTCTGTACGAAGTTGAATTTCCTTTTTTAGTTGGTTCTTAACCTCAGTTAACTGGTCTTGTAGATTTTCACATCTTTCAATGTATTTGAGTTCAGATTCCTTAATTTTTTTTTATTTCCTCTTCAAGGAGCAAAAGGTCTGCTTGGAGCCTCAAGTTTTTTTCCTTTAATAGATTATTTTCTGTAAGTAATACAGAACCAATTTTTGCGGCCATTTCCAGTTTGGTTGTATCCTCAGCTGAGTTGTCAAAGAGATTGTTCTCAATGAGGCTCAGTTCTAACTCCTGGATTGTGCTGCTTAGTTGGAGTTCAGAGCGGGCGTTTGTTTGTATGTTTAAATACCCAAGAGTTTGGTCAGATTTGTATTCATCTATACCACCAGGGTGAGTATCTGGCCTCAATTATACAAGGACTTCAAAATTTTGAAATAACCAATACATAGAAAATGTAATCTAATTTTAGAAAAAATAGTTATAAATGAGAAGAAATACATATTATATACGTATAAACAAACCATTGGAGGTTATTGTTACCTGCTATGCTCTCCCCTCTCTATAAAATCAATAAAATCAACTTTTAGCTACATTATTATTCTTTCACCAATAAAAAAATAAAAAACAAGTTAAATATATTAAACAATAATTTTTTATCTAAAAGCACCAATAAATAACAAAACAAAACGTAAGGGAAAATGTTTACTTCACCGAGAAGTATAATCGTCGGTAGGACGCAGATGAAGTAAATGAGTAAAATCCTGCGGTGTCGGATTGTGTTTGTTTTGGTCTGCTTTTGCTTTTGGTTGGTTAAGTTTTTATTTGTATTTCCATCGGGGGTCCTAAAAAATATGTTTGTGTTTTGTCACTAGTTGCGTGAGAGATTTTGTTGAAATAGTTTTCATTAATGATTTTGTAATGCTGTAAGTTATTTTTAAAAAAGTCTTCCCAGATTTCTCCTTCCTTCAACTGCATTGCGGTGATTGGTGGATTTTTTTTCTTAGTTATTTTCTGCATTGGTAGGTTAGTCCGTCGGTAATCAGGGGAGTTTGAGCGTTCTATCAACTTTGATGCTACATTTGTCTTTTGCCTAAGTTTGCTTTTTCCGCTGTTGTATTGTTTGGGTTTGAGTCTGTTTTTAAATTTGGTTACTTGTAGAGAGACGCTAAATACATTAGTTTTGGTATTGTCAACATTTGTTCTGGCTTGTTTATAATGACCAGTGGTCTTGGGTGTATTTACTAACTGAGATACACAGGATTTTATTTTCTTTGTGTTTAGTACAGTCTTGGTTTTAGGCTTAGTTGTTTGATTGAGCTGTGTCTCTAGGTTATTTACAGAGCTCTCAATCTTTTCCTGTCTCATCTTTAGCTGAATCAGCTCACTGAGTAGAAAAGAATTCGACTCAGGAATTGTGGAATCTTTGTGAGTTTTTGTTTCTATGTCGTGGCATTTATTAGAAGATGTCGGCATCATTTTGTCAACATTTTCAACACTTACATCATCATAGTTTTTTCTTTTTTCTTTTAAGGACTTAATTATTTGTTCTTGGTGTTTGTTTTTTCCTAAATACTCATTTAATAGAAGCTGAATTTCCTTATCGTGTTCTTCAAATATTTTTTCAGATTCTGTACGAAGTTGAATTTCCTTTTTTAGTTGGTTCTTAACCTCAGTTAACTGGTCTTGTAGATTTTCACATCTTTCAATGTATTTGAGTTCAGATTCCTTAATTTTTTTTTATTTCCTCTTCAAGGAGCGAAAGGTCTGCTTGGAGCCTCAAGTTTTTTTCCTTTAATAGATTATTTTCTGTAAGTAATACAGAACCAATTTTTGCGGCCATTTCCAGTTTGGTTGTATCCTCAGCTGAGTTGTCAAAGAGATTGTTCTCAATGAGGCTCAGTTCTAACTCCTGGATTGTGCTGCTTAGTTGGAGTTCAGAGCGGGCGTTTGTTTGTATGTTTAAATACCCAAGAGTTTGGTCAGATTTGTATTCATCTATACCACCAGGGTGAGTATCTGGCCTCATGGGGGAGGTGACACTTTCTGGTGTAGTTGTGGTTTTGAATGCCAATTCTGCTTCTTTAAGTGCCTTAATAAAGGTTTTATTTTTTAAATTGTCTGTAAGTGGCAATCCGAACTTGCTAATGTTATCCACATAGGAGAAGATGTCAGAACCTTTAACTATTACGGAGGTGTTATCTCCAAAGCATTGAGCAGTGTATTTGTTTAGACCTGTGTTATTATTTAGTACTTCTGTTATTTTTGCTGGCCAATGTCGGTAGCCTTTTTGTTTGACAAATACAAGTTCACCTTCATTGAAGTTGTTGGTTTTACGGTTGGGCATTTTTTTAAATATCTGTTTTTATGGTCAAGAATCATACTGTTTTTTAAAGTCGAGGTTTGGCAGACTCCTCCTGTTTGGTTAGTTATTTTTTTATTGACAGGAGACCTGCGCGTCATGCAATTGTGCAGCTCCCCCACCACATCCTCTGTCGTTTTCAACTCCAGTGTATCAGTCCTAGCCAAGCTATGTTGTGTAAACATGACCACTATGCTTGATGCTCTCGCCAAATGTGAGCTACATTTTCTGCAAGCAGAAGGATGTAGTGCTGCGGAAATCCATCGCAGAATAAGAAATTTGTATGGTAAAAACGAAACTTCATTTAAAACAAACACAGGGGAATGCTTTTGTCTAGTATTGTTTTGATCTATGACAAAGCCCGACCAAACAGTGCCAACTGGACAAAAGATCTCAAAAATTTTAAATGGGATTTTTTTAACATCCACCATACAGCCAGACCTAGCACCAAGTGATTATCACCTGTTCCGAGAACTTAAGTCATGGTTAGATGGGCAGTGTTTCACTAGTAACGAAGAACTTCAGGACGCTGTCAAGACTTATCTGTCTTCACTTGCGACAACATTCTTCAAGGAAGGCATTGAAAAGCTTGTGTTACGGTATGACAAATGGCTCAATCGTTTTGGCGATTATGCAGAAAAATATGTTAAGACTTTACTAAAAATAAAATTATTATTTTCTGTGCATTTTTCTTTTATTTACAATCGTGGGTTAAAAAAACAGTCCTTGTATTATAAACTAAGTATTTCATACTAACTTATTGTTTTTTTATCTTTTACATATAATTCTATCCATCCCAACTCTCTACCCATGATTCTATACATCTTAAGCTTATCCAACAATATAGTATACACTACCAATAGTCTTGGTTATATCTAAAAAAGCTCCTACCATATGATTGTCTTCATCTAATTTTTCTAAATATTTAAAAAGTATGATATTAATGCTGTTGTGGTGGACTTGCTTTTCCTACATCCATGCTGTTCATTGTATATCAAGTTTTTTTTTAAAATACTCCACTGTTTGGTACAGCATATCTTTTTCAAATAGCTTTGATAATGATGGTTGTATTGCCAATGGTCTATAGTTGAGTGGGTTTTTAGGATCTCCATTTTTATATACCGGGATTATTTTATAAATTTTCAGTATAAGAAAATTCATTATATGAGAACAAGCGGGTCTGCAGGCCAGAAATATTAATTTTGGGTCGGGTCGAGCCAAAGATTCAACCCTCATGTCACAAATTGGATTGTGCGAAAAAATTTGTTAACTATTAGTTATTGACAAAATAGAAAATAAAAATATTTGAACATTTTAAGTGAATGTGTTTAGAATACATAAAGAATCGATCCCTCAAGTAGTATTGTTAATGGCAAGCGTCAGCTGATCTGGCTGACACAATACTGAGTAAAAAGTAGCTGAATTGAGAAAATTTAAACATAGGAACTTTGGATCATCAAGTTACTGCTAACCCACACCCCATAACATGGTAGCAGACATCAATGTCACTATTCATATTCATATTCAGATATTTTATTCATTAGACACAAATACAATATATGCTATACTATACTAGATGCAGATATCTGTCTCAATCAGTTATCAAAACATCAGAGGACAGATATAACCTGTACTAATGATGGAAAATGCAGACTATAATGCTCTCCTGTATCTTACCTTTTTAGATACAAACGCCTCAGAACGCTTGATCTTTCTCTCATTAACAGGGATCCTTGGTCTATTAAAGTCATCTTCTTTTTTTACTCTACAAAAATACATTATAATATTACAATCAATGAATTTTGAAATTTGTTTTGAAATAAACATTGATGAAATTATTTCAAATGTCTAAACTTAATGAAAGTATCAATGGTATTACCTAAAGTTACTTCTATATCCAGTTCTTCTTTGTTGTTTGTCTAAAATGTAGGTTTCAGCACTATAAAGTAGATCATGAAGGAAATTTCAGTTTGTAAAAAAGATGACATTAAGGATGAAATAGTGCACTTTACATGGATAACACAAACATCATAGACAACAAACTAGCAATTTTTAGTAGTACGCTGTACGATACCAGGAATACCATGATTATTAGAAAGTAATCGTGAGGGATACTAAATACACGACGTGCATTTTGTCGTCCATTGTTGAATTTGCTAACAGTATGCTAATTTGATGGGCGTTTTTAAACGTTGATAGTTTAATTAGAAGCGTGTTGGCTTATCATTAAGTTACAATAATCTAATTATCAAAATTTACAAGCCGGCACCATCATTTTGTGGGTATAATTGTATCTTTAAAACACTTTTGATGCCCATGTGTCTGCTGTTGTCTAAGCGTGGATTTGTAATTCCTTGTTTTTCCTACTTTAACACATTCAGTGCGGCTGCATCACCGGGGACGCATGCGCGGACTTGGCGTATGGCGGCTGCGTCACCGGGGACGCAGCGTGCAATGCTTTGCTTGCCTATTAAGTGTGGCTTTGGCTCTTGCCGAGGACTGATTGTACGCTGCAGTATTGTGTCTTGAATGTCAGTCTATAACGTGGTGTGATTCGTTGCTTTCTCGCGGGGTGCTACGTGCGTCACTGGGGACGCATAACTTTATTCTTGTTTTTAGTGTTGTTTGGTGTACGTTTTAGGTATTATAGTGATTTTTTTAGTGTTTAGTGTTTGTAACTAGTGTGTTTTTGCTAAAATGGATCCAGCAATACCTGGTCCATCTAGACTTACAACTCTGGAAAACGTTCCTTTTGACGACGAACTTGATGTGGACGATCCAATTCAGCGGATTGTAGACGATGAGTCTGGTGATGATTATGGTTATGATGACGATGGAGACACTGACGATGACCCTGAGACCTATACAGAAGCTCCTTAATGGTCCATTAAGACAGCGGGTATGAGACCTATTTCCTTTACTAGGACAGACACGCTGTTAGTGCCAATCCCTGGCCAAGGAGAACCTATTGATTGGTTCAACGAAGTCATACTCGAGGATGTGTGTAAGAGAAGTAATGAGTACGCACTCAAAGTATTTTTCCAACCCACGTTGACCCCCAAATCACGCATAAACAAATGGAAAAGCCTAACTGTCCCGGAACTAAGAACATTCATTGGGGTGATTTTACATATGGGGACAATTCGATTGAATCGAATTCAAGATTACTGGAAAACTGATGAGTATTTCGATTTGAGAGTGTTCTGAAAATGTATGTCCCGCGACAGGTTTATCAGTATCCTCCGTTGCCTACATTTTACGAAGTCTACCGATGAAATGGAGCGTGAAGAGTCCATAAAAAAAATCTAACCAATCGTGGACTACTTCAATAATAAAATGAACCAAGTGTATTATCCCCAAAAAGAACTTTCTATTGACGAGGCAATGGTGTTGTGGCGAGGGAGATTGTCGTTTCGACAATATATCAAGGGGAAACGACACAAATACGGGGTGAAACTGTATACCTTATGTGAGCACCAGGGGCTGATTTTGAAATTCCATGTATATGCTGGATCTGCTGACAAAGAGGTAGGAGGGAAGGGACACACTGAGAAGGTTGTAATGCATTTTATGAAGGAGAAACTGGGAAACGGACATGCTGTTTACATGGATAATTTTTATAATAGCGTCAGTTTGTCAGCCCGGCTCTTAGCAAATAAAACTTACTCTACTGGTACTCTGCGTCCAGATAGGAAAAACATACCGGAGGATGTAAAATCAGCGAAGCTAAAGGAAGGAGAGACGATTGCAAGATACGGGAATGGTGTGATGGTGGGGAAATGGCGGGACAAAAGAGTTGTAACTTACATATCGACGGAGCATGAAAACGATATGATTACATTTACGAATAGTCGAAAGCAGCAGAAATTGAAACCACTTCCAATCGTGAAGTACAACGCTTTTATGAGTGGGGTTGACCGGGCTGACCAAATGCTGAGCTATTACCCGTCAGAGCATAAAACTATCCGATGGTATAAAAAAATTTTTATTCATATTGTGCAGATGATCTTGCTGAATTCCCATGCTCTGTACAATATGTACAATGACAAGAAAACTCTGTACGACTATAGACTGAAAGTTATAAAATCCCTCGCACCGATTCGTGCCGAGTTAGTGGAGTCCCCGGCTCAGAAGCGCGCCTGCCAAAGTGCACATCAGTGCGTCAAAAGCACCGAACGTGATGGCAAAAATCGGTTACTCAGGAAGAACTGTCGAACATGCTGGAAGGAAAACGAGAAAAGGGTAAAAACAGCCTTTAACTGTGACACATGTGCTGACAAACCTGGACTGTGTATAAGCCAGTGCTTTCAGCAGTATCATGATAATTTGGAATAAGAAACCGAGTAAAAAAAGGGAGGGTGGGAGGACTGTAAATAGTGTAAATAATTCATTTATATAAGTATAAACATTGTATACATTTATACCATCGTTATTATAAGAAAATGTACCAATAATATAGTAAAATCTGGCTTCGGAACGAGCCGCGGTCCGTTGGACCACCGGCATTTCGTCGCGCGGTGCTACTGCGTCACCGGTGGACCATGGATTTTAGGGGACCAGGAACATGGATGTGACATTGGAAATTCCATTTTGGTGCCAGATAACGTCGTTTCTACTACTAAAGGCAAGATTTTAAGTGAAAAATAAATAAATAATTTTCCACTTAATACTTAACTTACTGAAATAATTTTCAGTTTTTGGAGGTGCATTATCATTTTTTGGTAGCAGCCAATGTGTTAAAACAAACAATAATAAAAAGAAAGTTGATGTGGCAATTCTACATTAAAGTAATTTGATTTGCAATTCATAATTTTGTCCATTGGTTCATACATTCATATATTTATTTATTCAAGCCTCCTAATTTAATCACGGGTGTACTATAAGGATTTTGTAGATTTTACACGGTGTGGATGTGGAAACTTGTCCTTTTAAAATTAACAATTAATTGTAAATTAATTTTTTTCCTATCTATTAAAAGTTTAATTAATCATACAATGTGAATGTATTGATTAACCCTTCAATGTGGGACATTTTTATTAAGAAACAGACCTTATTGCGGTACTATATTGGCGCTCACGATTTTTTTGTGTAAACAATTACTAAAACATATTATACTCTTCACTGTCAGAGATCGTATTTACATGGTTCTTGCAGTAAATTGAAAGGTAATGGTAACAGGCTAGGCTACAATCCACTTGAGTTCTATATTTTACAAATTACAAAAAAAATACAAATACTAAAAAAAATCTGGTTGATTAACCCTAGAAGTGACAAGCTTTTTACTCTTAACTGTAACATAAAAATAATTACTAATATCTTCATGAAATATCAAAGTTTAAACAAAAAAAGCTTAAATCATGCCCCCCCCCCTTATAACCACTAACCGCAAAAGCAAAACAGGTGTCCACTGCAATCCCAATTAAGCCTACAAATGCCGTCAACTTCCACCCAAGCCGGTCACCGTTTATTTAAGGTGGGCCCTCCACTCCGCTAAACCACACATTTGCAAGCCAAATTGGGATTGCTCATGGTCGGGATTCGAACCCTAGCACTTCCGAATGGCTAAAACGTTACGCTCATCAGCGCAGCGCTTTAGCCACCACGGCCATCCAGTGCCTAGGAAAAGAAAGCGCTTACTTGGTTATAGACCTGCCCAGTGGCAGGTTCGTGTACTAAAAGAGCAGTTTCGGTTGTTGGCCCCCAGAGGGAAACACGGTCGCGTAGGCGATAGTGTCTAACAAGTACAATAAGCTGACGACAGATGCCTCCACCTGCCAATTCTTATTGAATATGTAAATGCGTCGTAAATTACGACTTTGCCATTTCTAGGGTTGAAGAAAAATAAACCATAAAAATTACCAATGTGTAACCACAAATAGAATAAAACTGTCAAACTAAATGTATTCACTTTATATTCTCATTATTATATCGTATTTATGACCAAAATAACTGAGAAACACAACAATAACAAACAGAGCTGACGACAGTAACATGACGAATCAACAGAGCTGATTTGATGCCTCGCTCTAAACTATCTTTCTCTCTCGTGTTAGTTTGAAATACATGAAAACAGCTGAAATTACTACTTGTACTGTCCATAATATCCTGAAAACTTCAAAGAGTCAAAATAGTTTGATAAACTGCCAAGGGATAGCAGCACATGATAGGGCGACATCGCATGGACTTTTACGTCGAACCGCATTGCAGACGGCATTTGGATTGCATACGGTTTATGTAAAACCGTGTTGACAGGTTAAATAACATGCATTCATTAATTTTTTACTAGAGGTGTGCGGATAGTGAATTATTTTTTTCGGATCGGATTCGGATCGGATAGTTCAGATTCTGATCGGATAGTTTGGGTTCGGATCGGATAGTTTTCGGATTCGGATACTCGCAATAACAAAGTGTAATCACACTTATCTAAGAAGGAATTAGGAAAAAAATCAATAAAATGTTATCAAAATTATTAAATGGTACATAAAAAATCATAAATTCTTCATAGGATGAACAACAAAACTAAAATTTTTACTTCACTGCATTTAAAATTAATAATAATAATAATAATAAGTTTATTCCATCAATAAATACAAATTTGCAAAATAACAATTACCAGTAACAAATTTTAATATGGCGTAATTCACAAATTAAATCCACAGAAACCTTATAATTTGCCATTAAATGACATCAACTTTCTACTAATTCATCAATTGATTCTACTAATTCTCAATTTTATTTCACGATTCAATTATTTTATTTATTACAATGATAAAAACAAATCACCATTAACAAAGAATTAAGATTTGACAGACGCCGTTGGCTCGATGCCATCGGCTATCTGCGTATCGGCAAGGGCAGTGACAGTCGACAGTGCTGTCAAACAAAGGCCTGTGCGCAGGCGCAGAGTTGGAATATTTGGCAGATAAAATACCCCGATCGGCTGTTTAACAATATTGAAACCCGTGAAATTATGTAGGGGTGTGCGATGCAGCAAAAAAATTTTGATTCGATACAACGATGCGATACAAAGAATTCCGATACGAATCGATGCGATTCGATTCGATACAACACGACAAACACACAACACAATTTCCTGTAAAACAGAAATCATATAACAGAAGATAATAAAAAACCATGGAATTAAAGCCAAAAAAATATATTATTAGACTATTCACTAAATTTTACAGTTCATAATTAGTTTGATAATTTTTAGTTTGATAACTTTCAAGTTCAAAAGATTTGTGTTAAAGTATTTTATCTATGTATATTATATCAATAAAGCAAAGTTCGCTAAAAGATTTCCAAGATTCGCTAAAATTTTTAATAACTTGGAATATGTATAGCTAGCCTTGATGAGACTAAACAAGAATTATTAAAAAAAATTCATGTAGGTCTACAATTAGTAAAAATATATTATATATCTATTATAAACTACTATAGTTTTAAAATTTTGATACTATTTCAAAATTCTTGTATAGATTTTAAATAATAACATATCTAACAAATTTGGAAATGAGAAAAATAAAAGATATTACTAGAGGAAATGAGTAGCATTGTAGTGAAAACTATAAATAAAAATTCAAAAAGTAATAATATAGAAAATATAAAAACAGAAGTAAACTGTTATTTAAAAAAATAGTTTTAGTATCATCCATTTCAAATGGTTAGTTTCTAATCAAATTCATATTTTAAATTTAAAAATATATAAAACTTTTAATAATGAAGTTAGTTGTGGTTACATATTTATTTAAAACTATTTAATCATTACTCTTATTTAAAAGTAAATTTCTTAATTAATTAAACACACACAACTTAATTTGATTGCTTATTTACTAAATCACCTCAGATTAATGATTATTTAAAGAGAAAACATAAAACTCAATTTTTAACTAGATCATACTGTGTAGAGAAATGTAAGTATTTTACCGAAAAACAAAATAATGAAGTCGCTCAGTCAGTTCCAAATATCAACAAACCCCCTTGTCCCGGAGCAAGGCTCAAGGTCATTTTTTATTACCTACTGCCGCTATTATCCTGTCCACCTGTAAAAATAGCTTACACCCGATTTAACTGAGAATCACCAATTTAATGTTTTTATTCATGATTCACTGATAAAACATTTAATATGTACATTATAATAGACAATTTAGAATAATGTCAAATACTCAAGGTTTAGTTTTTGGAATTAGTATTATTAAAAAACTATGGATCTACTTTTTTGCTTCGTAAGAAATGCAATGGAAGCTATCAATTGATACTGCGATGAAAAAGGAGCCATTATTAAAACTAAACTAAACAAACTATGATTTAAATAAATACAATTCAATTTTGGTTGTTAATATTTTTTGATGTATTTTTTGTTACTATTGATGTCTGGTGTGTCCAACGGAGGAATACATAACCATAAACAACTCCCATTAAAATTTTAATCATCATGTCACGTAAGCTGTTGTCGTGTTAAAAACTTCTCTGACTTGTTTGTCAATTTTGAGAAAGGATTTAAAATCAGTTTGAATAACAAAATAAAAAGGAAAATTGAATTGCACAAACATAGACAATAAATAAATTTGTTTCAAAACCTGAAAATCGGTATAAGCTATGCCATTAGGATCTACACACGCTGCCGCGCATCGGGACTCGCTCGATGCATCGGGACTCTCGATGCATCGGGATTTCGATTACCTCTGCATCGAATCGAATCGTATCGAAATTTCGATACATTTTCGATGCATCGCACACCCTTAAAATTATGGTACCTCGTCGTAATCTAGTTAGTTATTCATCTTAAAATTATCTAAAAATGTAAAACTAATAACGCTTAAATTCATTTAACAAAGATAAAAATGTAGATTGAAAACAAGTGGAAAATTTGTTGGTTATGTGAACACTGAACGACGAAATAGGCCAAATGTAAATTTGGCAACACTTTATCGTATTGCTCAAACCCGGAGTAGTTGAGAATGCGATAACTAAACAATTGATTGTCTACGTAGACGATCAGAATGAAGTAGTATTATTTTTGCCGGAATCCCCGTCGCAAAACGAGCTATTATGATGGTTTGTTACCAGTAACATTAAATCAACAATTCAAGTTTTTTCATAGCCGAAATGAAATTTTACATGGAAAAATATCAAACCGCAATCTGATACTCGGTGCAACTATCGATGACGCTATGCTTTGTATTTCAAAATGCAATATCGTGTTGAACTTATGGTTACTTAAATGCGTAGTTGAAGAATCGAATAATCATACCGCATCCTCGGACCGCCCAATGACGTTCTTACATTCCGATTGGATATGAATTGCGTAATTTTGTCATCTGCGGTCGTCATTCGAATCACTATGTGTATCGCGTCTACCAGTCAACGACATTGTTTTGATGAAAGACTACGTAATTTCGTCATCTTATCAAGGTTTAAGCAAAAATTATTCCAGCTTCACGGGTATTAACTCGACGAAAATCTCGTTGTTTTTGTTCAAATTGCTGTATTATACAGTCTATCCGAAAATTCGGATATTTATCGGATCGGATCGGATATCTTAAATACATTCGGATCGGATTCGGATATCCGATCCGATTCGAATCTGAACCGAATTTTCGGATATCCGCACACCTCCATTTTTTACTGAAAAAATTAACCTTTAGTTTTCATTTCAGAGGCCTAACCTTGATCTATTTCTTACTCTAAGGATTTTTATGACTGCTGAAATACTTTAGGCTACATGAAGTATACAAAAAAATTATAAAAATAAGCTTTCTATTTATTAACTAGGCAGTCAATGAATTATTGGTATTAATACCCAAATGTATTCATACTTTTAGTTTATGAGGAGGAGAATTTATTGATAATCTAAAAAATACTAGGCTCAAAAAAGCTTGAATTCGATAATTTTACAAAAAGTTCGGCTCAGCTAGTTCTTAAAATTCATGGAGTACACCCCTAAGTAAAAATATTTACTTTTAAATTTTAAAGCGTTGCATTTATTGGTGGCAGGACAATCAATGCCTGAAATCGTTGGAATTGAGAATCAGGAATTGATTTTAAAGAATCGGCATCGGAAAAAAAAAAAATTGGAACCGTCCCATCCCTAATAAATATGTACACACACACACATATATATATACATACACACGTATACAGTTTGGGTTCTGGGGACTTAATACTGGGATCCTTATCATGACTTGCACACCAACAGTTCTACTTCCTAAAGGAAATTTTCTAAAAAGTAAAAAATTTTACCTGTAAATACGAACTAGCCAGTGTTCTGTTGTGTAAGCCTCATCCAGATATGTTAGGTCAAAGTTTTGGTTACCAATAATTACGTTACGAGTTCGGTCATAGCCGGCAGGACTTCTGTAGTCCAACTGGAACAAAAATGCAGATTAAAAATCTTACAATAAAACACAGACAACCTAGTCTAAAGTACAACATAATTTTACATTACAGTCGACTCCCTCTAGTCCGAAATGAGATGGTTCAGATGATGGGTGGTCCAGACTACTTCTTGGAAATGAATCATCAGCGTGTGGTCATGTTTCTCATGGCGTAAATTGACAGGATTGAACGTGTTTGTTTATTTTCAGTCTAAATATAATAAATAACATCACAAACATCGGTTCAGTTTACAATTACGTTCAATATGGATCTTCAGTGAAGATCCACACGGGATATGGCGACGTTGGTGTGGGAATTTTGACTCATGTGGATAGGAGGGCAGCATTAAAACTGGCAACAACCTACATTGAGCAGAGCAACAGATCGACGCATCGGCTGTGGATGTAATGTTTATTAGGAATCGGATTGATTATGCGTTTAAGAAAACAGCTTAAGCGAAAAAGCAGGAGAAAATAACAGATTTCTTTTAATATGTACAGTTTTGTAAAGTCAAGATTTTTATTCTTCTAAGGTTATAGTAAATATGTTTGAGATAATCTTAATATTAGGTTAGAGTTCCGTTTTTTCATACAGTAAAATAAATTTGTAAAAGTTCAATTTGATGTACTTTATAATTGCATGTTCATTTCTATTTATTTATTTATTTTTTATCTATTTATTTATTTTACACATTTCATTTATAAAGGTCTTAAAAAACTATGATCCAGTGGGTTGGAAACAAAAACCTGAAATGTTTGGGAAGGTACCCTTTAAAATTGTCTTAAAATGTGATTTATATGAATACTGCACACTAATACAGGTTGTAATTTATTTATATAAATGGGTCCCCCGGAAAACATTCATAGCGACAAAATCCTAGTTTCGCGTTATCAAGCGTAGAAAGTTTAATTTACCGTGGAGTCTTATGGTTCGCACCAATTCTGATAGACGAAATCAGGGTTGCAAACTCAAATATCAAAACCAAATATACCTCAGTTTAGTTCATGGTGTCCATAATCTTTTTTACTAAATATCTCCATTTTGGAAATGTTGTCACTTGGAATATTTTCCGGGGGATCCATTCATATGTATATATATTCATATAGATGGTCTGGAATTTTTTTAATCTAGACAGGGGTCCAGTTCCTAGGTGTCTGGATTAGGGGGAGTCGACTGTACATGACGTTCAAATATATAGAGGAAGGTTTGAGTTCATATCAACTTCTTCTGAATATGTTATGATTAGGAATAAGGACAAGTAGTTTCTCGATACAAGTAGTTCTTAATTTTGAATTTTGGTATCATTATACAGAATTGATTGTAAAAGAGTAGTACGGTTACTGATACTAGTAAGAGGACGAATGGTATAATGTATAATATTAAAAAAAGGTTGTATCTTTTTTAATTAATTGTGTTAGCTCAAGACTATGAAACACCACCAAAATCAAAATGATATCTTTAGTTGTATATTATAATTTGTAAAGTAAGTACATCCCAGGACAAAGTCAAAATACTACCAAAATTAAAAAAAAAATAGTTGAAATATAAAGTTAGCTCTTGACTTCTTTTTGTTTACCAACAGACAGTTTTGATTGTTTTCCCAATAATAGTTTCTGTACCTTGAGATCGCCAAAGCGGTAGTAGCTCAGCTTGTACATGAGGCAGTTGAGCAGGGTCGGTGAGCCTTCTGCATCCACACGAAACTCTCCTCTGTCAGTGAAGTAGTCACTCTCCTGTCACAATATAGTTATCACATCACAGTGGTATTGAGTATCATCATGTGGGAAATGCTTGACGCACGAACCTCCTTCCATTCCAGGAAAGAGGAACAAGTGTGAAAATACCCCAGGAGCTCTGTTTCCAGAGGCCCCTAATGTGGCAAAACACTAAAACCCCGGTGGTAGCACCACACCACTGCAATCGTCCCGAGCTATGAGCTCATTGCACCATCACAGTGAGTGGCCTCTATTCTTTATCAAAATATCTTGTCGCCTTACTCAAGGCAACCGTCTTTCTTTTTCCTTTGCAGTATGGACAACATGAAGTCGCTCACAGCCTTCCATTTTTCGTCACCCTGTAAAATCTTTCCCACAATGTTCTCAGGGGTCAGATCACCACCAACTGTGTTTGCTAGGGCAGTACAATCTTCTTGAAAATGATGGCACACAAAAAAGGTGTGGTACACATCATCTTCACTGTCTTCACAGTGAAAGAAAGATTTTCATATATGTATTTATTTATGTGTTCATGTAAATACTAAATATTTATAATATACATACTTAACATTTCTTTATTCTTCATTTTAGTAATGAACAAAATTATATATCTTAACTTCTAAGATTAATAAAGATGTTTTTAAAATCTGCAAATATATACAAGTAACTATATATTTAAATTTACAAATAAATTTGCAAATATATCTGCAAATAAACCTGGTGACACTGAAAAAAATATTTTGGACAATTCTAGGGTTAAAGCGTTACATTTGTTGACAGAAGTCAAATCAATGCCTGAAATTGATGGAATCGGGAATCGATTTTAATGAATTGGCATCAGAATCCAAAAACATTGGAATCAACCCATCCCTAGTCAAAATAAAAATGTTTTATGGTAGAAATCCCTACTTTCAGTGTTCCTCAAAGCAACAAACCTGCACACGCCTTCCCAAGTAATTCTCATGGAGAATAGGCAAATAATTCTCATATTTATCGACAGATATTCATTATACTTGTCATATTATTATTATTATTATTATATTATTGCTTTGGAAATTCGCTGAGTACGCAGATATGCTGCAACGGAGGTATTTATTTTGTAACCGAACCTGTTAAAACTAGTGATAATATTTTTTCTTGGATGACAGACATCATAAATAAAATATAGCAATTACCCGAATGTCTTTAGGGTGCTCTCCCTCTGCAATGCGGACCATCCAGAGGAACTTGTTGATGTCGTCACCAGAGTATCCGATGACTCCGCCAAAGATGACCAGAACATAGTCAACATCCAGGGACAACATAATCTTGTACGCGTCCTCCTCAGTGGATGACATAGCCTTGCCAACCTGAACATAGCATACGGTACATCTCAATAAGAACACCACAATTACAGGATAACATTTAAAGGCAATAGATACAGTTTAAAATATAAATATACTCCACTTACAAATATTTCATCCAAAAAGAGATCTTATCTAGGCCTATATCTAATCACATTTGTATTAAGGTGGTGTAAGCGGAAAAAATCATCTTAAAAAACACAATTTTAATGTTTATTTGTGGATTGTATTATAAATATGCTTTGGCATTATTTTTAAAGTTTTAGTGTAAACATTTAGAGTTACTGGGTGATTAATTTGGAAATTTGGATAAATTACAGATATTTTTCACGTAAGCTATAAGAAATTTTGAAATAAGAAAAATAAATTAATATACTACAGAAAATGATTTTAAGCCACATTTTTGATCCGATAATCTTATAAAACATGTCATTTTGGAGGTCTGAAAGTGTTTAAAAATGTACAAAAAAATGTTATCTTAAACAGGTCACTCAGGAAGCTTGCATAAAACAATCATATTTTTATGCGTATCAAATAAGCTACACTAACGCCTTAGGGACCTTAGCAACTATAAACCATGGAATTTTAATCAAAATCGTTGGAGCAAATTTTGATAAATTGATTCTTGGATTATTGTAGTTATATGCTAGTCATCAAGCATAAACAAGAATTAATGAAACACTCATCTTCATTTGAAACCAAACACGACTCCAGTTTTCAAAAAAGCTTGACCATTACCCTATGCTTTATTACCAAAAAGTTAGTGCTGAAATCGATAGGTTGGAAAGTGAAGGGTATAATCACAAAGGTCAAATCCGCTGTCGCCGGTCATCAAGGTCAGTGTCAGTGACTCACGTCGTATCAAAGCACTGTGATGCCGTTCGTACATACCTACAGTTCGTGTAGATATAGTTAGTTTAGTGTACGTCTTTTACAGTTTGTTTTTCGTTATTTTAATTTACGAATACAGTATTGAAAAATAATGGCAAGTGTTAAGAGAAAGGTTTTGCTGAAGAAAAGGTGTGAGTTATAAGAGCGTGTGAGGAGGGACGTAAGATAGCAGACGTGTATTCGGGCTTGTTTTTTAAAATCGAACCAACAGTTGAATTCACCAAGCCGAACTTCATTGCAATATTTTCAAATTCGATTTTTTATATAGTATAGAGTAGTCAGGCAGTCATAAACATAAACTTACCATGTATTTCAAATTACCTTCATTAAATGTCGTAATTTCATAAAAAAATGAAATGTTTTAGATTAAAATTATGTAACCTCTTTTATAGCGTCACTCTGATATAACGTCATTAATTGTGTGATCTCTTCAATGACGTTATAACCAAGTTCCACTGTACTTCCCTTTTCATAGAACAATTATTGAAAAAGACTACCCAAATTAAATCCATGTTTACACAACCGAATGCCACGATTGTAAAATGTGATTACAGATACCTACCAGTGCAATGTGACTGTTGTTCCAGGTATTGTTGTCAACAAGGGTGGTTCTGTTGGCCATCCCGGCGATCTGATAGCCATAGTCCCACCAGCTCATCACCCGAGCGTCACTGGCCGTGTTGTGAGACAGCCAGTGGTATGCTTCTCGGAAGTCATCCAGGATCTGTCGGGACCTACAGCAAGTTTCATTCATTACAGATTCACATTTTGCACTAGTTATTGTTATTATTTCACATCTGAGATTAATATTCTATTGTGAAAAAATTAGTTTTTTTACAACACAGATGTTTCAAAAACCTGTAACTAACTTTTTAATAACATTATGCCCAAGCAACGGAGTCGACTGTTTTCAGAGTCAGCACTTGACTTGTAGCAATTACAAACAGGAGGTAGCTTACTTGATACAACTATGGAGAAGCTGGTAATACAATAACATAATGTTACCTGCTAACATTCCGATAAAAAGCAACCAAACGGCATACATTATCCAGCGTTTATAGATTTTACTTAGAGGTGTGCGGATAGTGAATTATTTTTTCGGATCGGAGAGCTCAAGTTCAGATCGGATCCGAATCGGATAGTTTTCAGATTCAGATACTCGCAATAAGGAAATGAAATCACACTTATCTAAGAAGGAATTAGGAAAAAATCAATAAAATGTTATCAAAATTATTAAATGGTACATAAAAAATCATAAATTATTCATAGGATGAACAACAAAACTAAAATTTTTACTTCACTGCATTTAAAAGTACCAGTAACAAATTTTAATATGGCATAATTCACAAATTAAATCAACAGAAACCTTATAATTCGTTATTAAATTACATAAACTTTCTACTAATTCATAAATTCATACTACTAATCATCAACTAATTATCAATTTTATTTCATGATTCAACTATTTTATTTATTACAATGATAAAAACAAATCACCATTAACAAAGAATCAAGATTTGACAGACGACGTTGGCTCGATGCCATCGGCTATCTGCGTATCGGCAGGAGCAGTGACAGTGCAGCTGCTATCAAACAAAGGCCTGTGCACAGGCGCAGAGTTGGAATATTTGGCAGATAAATTACCCCAATTGGCTGTGTAACAATATTGAAACCTGTGAAATTATGGTACCCCGTCGTAATCTAGTTAGTTATTCATCTTAAAATTATCTAAAAATGTAAAACTAATAACATTTAAATTCATTTAACAAAGAGAAAATGTAGATTGAAAACAAGTGGAAAATTTATTGGTTATGTGAACACCGAACGACGAAATAGGCCAAATGTAAATTTGGCAACACTTTATCGTATTGCTCAAACCCGAAGTAGTTGAGAATGTGATAACTAAACAATTGATGGTCTATGTAGACGATCAGAATGTAGTAGTATTATTTTTTTCGTTCGATCAAAGATGTTCCGTATTGCCGACTTCTCAAACGGAAAGTTTTGCTTTCAGTTTAAATGCTCATTTTATACGGTCTATCCGAAAGTTCGGATATTTATTGGACTTTACCAGATACTTATTTTGCAATCCGAAACCGATCCGACTTTTCGGATATCCGCACACCTCTAGTAGCCATTTTCTAATAATAACAAGTAGAATCCTTCAAAACGCCTTTAGTTATATAGATTTCAAATAAATATTTATTATTACAGTTTTATAATTCATTACCTTTAGGACAAGCTTGCATTGTATACACTCGGCCTCTCTTTACAAAAAACTACATACATTATTAAAAAAAAAACAAAAAACTGCTACATTATTATCGATTAATTAATTCAGAATAATGATTTGATATTTAATTTTAATATCCAAACCAATTAAAATCATTCAAAACCCTGATCTTTCCAAACTTCTAAACATACCGTTTAGTGTAATTATAGATTCACTCTTCAAGAACATATATTTTCGGGATATATTTCACGTTGTCATAATGCTTAGCGATTCAAATCGCTATAAGTGTATCGCGTCTACCAGTCAACGACATTGTTTTGATGAAAGACTACGTACTACGTCTTTTAAGCAAAAATTATTCCGGCTTCGCAGGTATTAACTCGACGAAAATCTCGTTGTTTTTGTTCAAATTGCTGAAATATACAGTCTATCCGAAAATTCGGATATTTATCGGATATTACCGGATATCTTAAATACATTCGGATCGGTTTCGGATATCCGATCCGATCCGAATCCGAACCGAATTTTTGGACATCCGCACACCTCTAATTATAATACACTTTTCTCAGTTGAAGAAAAATATCTAACAAAGAGACTACACAAGTTTCCTACCGTAAAAATATTCCTACTTTTGAGCAATGGTATACCTTCTCCTAAGATTTGTGAAAATAAAGTATTATACATTTTAAAAAGCAGTTATTATATATTTTTTGTGATTATTTAAATAACTTTATAGTAAAGTTATTTTAAAGTTTTATTTTTATTTTATTTTATTATTAAAATTTTATTTTAAAATAGTTAATAAGTTAAAATTTAAATATAATTCTCGTAAAGAAATCTTAACTACAAATAAAATTACAAAAATTATGCTTATATATTTATTATTAAATATTTTATTGGTAAATTAATAAAATGTTACCCGGGGGGGTTTTAAAGGGTACCATCAAGTTAATCTAAAATTTTTAAAGGTAAAACATAATCTTGGTTTACATAATGATATGGTTTAGTAAAACTAGAGATGTGCGGATATCCGAATCCGATCCGATTGCAAAATAAGTATCCGGTAAAGTCCAATAAATATCCGAACTTTCGGATAGACCGCATAAAATGAGCATTAAAACCAAAAGCAAAACTTTCCGTTTGAGAAGTTGGCAATACGGAACATCTTTGATCGAACAAAAATGTTAAAGCTGATGACGAAATATAACAAATCATATCCAATCGGAATGTAAGAACGTCATTGGGTGGTCTGAGGATGGAGTATGATAATTTGATTCTTCAACTACACATTTAACCCTAGAAATGATAAAGTCGTAATTTACGACGCATTTACATATTCAATAAGAATTGGCAGGTGGAGGCATCTGTCGTCAGTTTTGTGGAATTGTTAGACACTATCGCCTACGCGACCGTGTTTCCCTCTGGGGGCCAACAACCGAAACTGCTCTTTTAGTACACGAGCCTGCCACCGGGCAGGTCTATAACCAAGTAAGCGCTTTCTTTTCCTAGGCACTGGATGGCCTTGGTGGCTAAAGCGCTGCGCTGACGAGCGTAACGTTCTAGCCATTCGGAAGTGCTAGGGTTCGAATCCCGACCATGAGCAATCCCAATTTGGCTTGCAAATGTGTGGTGTAGCGGAGTGGAGGGCCCACCTTAAATAAACGGTGACCGGCTTGGGTGGAAGTTGACGGCATTTGTAGGCTTAATTGGGATTGCAGTGGACACCTGTTTTGCTTTTGTGGTTAGTGGTTATAAGAGGGGGGCATGTTTTAAGCTTTTTTTTTTTAAACTTTGATATTTCAAGAAGATATTAGTAATTATTTTTATGTTACAGTTAAGAGTAAAAAGCTTATCACTTCTAGGGTTAAGTAACAGTAAGTTCAACACGATATTGCATTTTGAAATGCAAAGCATAGCGTCATCGATAGTTGCACCGAGTATCAGATTGCGGTTTGTTCCGTGTAAAATATCATTTCAGATACAAAAAACCTTGAATTGTTGATTTAATGTTATTGGTAACAAACCATCATAATAGATCGTTTTGCAACGGGTTTTCCAGAGAAAATAATACTACTACATTCTGATCGTCTACATAGACCATCAATTGTTTAGTTATCGCATTCTCAACTACTTCGGGTTTGAGCAATACGATAAAGTGTTGCCAAATTTACATTTGGCCTATTTCGTCGTTCGGTGTTCACATAACCAATAAATTTTCCACTTGTTTTCAATCTACATTTTCTCTTTGTTAAATGAATTTAAGCGTTATTAGTTTTACATTTTTAGATAATTTTAAGATGAATAACTAGATTACGACGAGGTACCATAATTTCACAGGTTTCAATATTGTTACACAGCCGATTGGGGTATTTTTTCTGCCAAATATTCCAACTCTGCGCCTGCGCACAGGCCTTTGTTTGATAGCAGCTGCACTGTCACTGCCCCTGCCGATACGCAGATAGCCGATGGCATCGAGCCAACGTTGTCTGTCAAATCTTGATTCTTTGTTAATGGTGATTTGTTTTTATCATTGCAATAAATATAATAATTGAATCGTGAAATAAAATTGATAATTAGTTGATGATTAGTAGAATGAATTGATGAATTAGTAGAAAGTTGATGTCATTTAATGGCGAATTATAAGGTTTCTGTTGATTTAATTTGTGAATTACGCCATATTAAAATTTGTTACTGGTACTTTTAAATGCAGTGAAGTAAAAATTTTAGTTTTGTTGTTCATCCTAAGAAGAATTTATGCTTTTTTTATGTATCATTTAATAATTTTGATAACATTTTATTGATTTTTTTCCTAATTCCTTCTTAGATAAGTGTGATTACACTTTGTTATTGCGAGTATCCGAATCCGAAAACTATCCGATCCGAACCTAAACTATCCGATCCGAACTTGAGCTATCCGATCCGAAAAAATAATTCACTATCCGCACACCTGTAATTATAATACTGAAGGTATATTATATTTCTTCAACTTTGTACAAAGTTTCATTTAGTTTAAGTCAACATAGTGGAAATTTGGATTTTACTTTTATTATATACTGTCACATAACACAGTCCTATTGAACTAACGAAAGAAATACATGTATAAATTTTAAAAATACTAATCTGGAAATAACCAAATATTAATAATAATAAAAACCCATTTCATCCCCCCCCAAAAATATAGTAAAAAATAAATAAATAAAATACTGGCATAGATGTGTCAATAATATACTTATAATAAAAAATAATATATAATAATAATAAATAATATATATTTATTTGAAGTAAATATAGAAGAAAGTGAAGAATTCCTGCAATAACTTAACTCATTATTTAACTTTATACAATTCACCAAGGAAAGTCAAATTAATCAAATAAATTACCTAGATCTGACAATAAAAGGAACAGAGAAAAAAACATACTTTTCAAATTCACAGAAAGACAACTAAAACTGATCTCATAATACCACACAACTCAAATCATCCTTGGAAACATAAAACAGCTGCATTCAGATCCATGATTAATAGAATTTTAGACATACCACTACTACAAAAAAAGATTATTCAAACGAAATAAAAACGATGAAATATTTAGGACACAAAAATGGTTACAAATCATACCTAATTGACAAAATAATTAAAAATATTAAAATAAAATGAAACAAGAGAACAACGCAAGAACAAAGAATAAATGAAGATAAATTCATCAGTATCCCTTTTAACACCATTTTAAATAAAGCCATGAGAAAAAAATTTTGCTAACACAAAATACCAAATCGGCTACAAAACAAATAAAAACGCTTTTAACTCAAGAATGAAAATATATTAAACATAATGAAATGCAACTTGACAAATTTGACACAACCGGAATATCATCTGGCTGGCCGGATCAACTGTTCAGACTGTCCAAAATTTTACATAGGTCAAACAGGATATTTAATAAAATCACACTTAACCCTCCAACGGTTCACTATTTGACCCCTTGAGGTTCACCTCTTTTTGGCACTTTTGCCTGCTTTTACTAAAAAATTCACATAAAATAGTAAAAATATAGTAACTATAACATATTCTACACCATTTTATTCGAAATTAAATTATCTATAGGATAATATTAATATGTTTTATTTTTATCTAGGTTTTGATGGGTGTATCCAATTGAAATTTATAAAAAAAAATTTTCAAAAGATTTCTCAAAGTTTGCTCCCCCACAAAACACAGTAAATAAATACCAGTCAAAAATTGAAGATAGCCAAGTTTTTCAAAATTTAATAAGGAAAATAAAAAAATATAGTTTTATACACTCAAGTCACTGCTATTAATTTTAAAATTGTGAAATTAACATCAGAACACTATACAAACGCGACGAGAACGTGTAACGCACCCATTGTAAACAAAGCGACATAACCGCGCAACTGAAGACCGATGTTTTAACTAACAAAGAACTCTGACGCATAGAGTAAACAAAACGAAACATACCTCGGCGGAAAGCGTATGATCTGTAGAAAACAACGATACTTTATTCAATGTAATTTTAACCGAAAATGTATCCACCCCATTGCTTTTGGTAAAAGCTTACCTACCGTCGACTGATCGACGGTGAACCTTCGATGACCGGCGATGGCGTCGATTAATCGACGGTAAAACCGTTCGAGGGTTAAAGAACACATTCAAGCATTCAAAAGTAACAACAGAACATCAATGAAATCCAACTCTGCAGAACATCTATTACATACAGATCACAATTTTAAAGGCATACATGAAAACTTAAATATAATGAAACCCATGAAAAAAGGACTAATAATGGACACTACAGAAGAATACATAATTTACAAAGGACATAAAGAACATCCACAGGACATATTTAAAAACCATATAAACATGAACAACCCTATATTTGAAAAAAATCACACAATTTGATAGTACAACCCACTAGTCTATCCAAAATTAACATACGATACAAATCAAATCTTATCAACTTAACATTGAAAACAAATTTGAAAAAGTTGTAATTTAAAATTTTGTATTTATGCCATTTTCAAGCCATATTTACGTTAGGTAAATATGGCTTGAATTACCGAACCATGTTCCCAATAAAGAAAATAAGAAGGGTACGAATTGTTTTGCTATTTATTATAAATATATATACATACTTGCTTGTATTATAGTATTGGATACCTTACTGAAACTAGGGAGTCTGTTCTGCCACACTCAGTGTTATGGTCTAATTGTTCCTATCAGGCTTAAGAGTAACAAGAGGTGAAAAGACTGACCCATCGTTGCTGTAAGAGGCGAGAACAATGCTCGGACTGGAGTAGGCGTTGCTAGTGACCCAGGTACAATGGACAGCAAACATGAGCAGCATCATCACGACACCGACAATCACAACCCCTCGGATGTTGGCTCCTAAGCCATCCACCTCCTTCTGCTGCTCATGCTTCATTTTGCGCAGTTTACCAGCCTATTATTTAAACATATTATACTATATTATTTTATTATATTATGATTATATTCTTTATATTATAAAAAATTAAATCAAAGAAGTGCCACAAATATCAACTTGGTTAATAGAAATAGCTAATGAAAATTAAGTGTTTTGACCTAAAAATGTGAATACTATCATTCAACTTGGGTAAAATCCTTGATCCTAGCTCAACCACAAAGCTACAGAAATGGAGCTGTAGACATTGTGCTACATGCTATCATTCAAAATATCTGTGACACCGGGGGGTCGAAGTAAAACTTTGTTACCAACTGATACAAATGGGAATTGGACCCAAAACCTTAAGCATTATTGCCCGGCTCTGTTGGATACCTATTAGATGAAGAATATGTAAAAATACCATAGTTTGGGGGGGTTCGTATCCGGGTCAGCTAGTTTATATATACTTATAACTTGATACAGATTGATTCTTAAGTCAACAACTAAAGACAGGTAATGTTAATTTTAGGTTATTTTTAGGGGTCTGCGGTACAGGAAATTATGAGGTCGGTACGGTACGGTGCGGGACAAGTTTCTTGTACCTCGGTTCTCGGTACAAATTCGGTACGGTACGGTACACGAGAATAATGCCGCCAGTAACATTGACTGATCTCATCCTTTTATTCATAAGTATTTTCTATAATTTAATTAGTGAAAACAGAGAAAAGAGTTTAAAAAAATATACAATGTCAGAAGAAATATTTTACTGTACTAATTTTCAAACTGTAATATGATTTTTAAATCCATTCTTTAAAAACATGTCATATTAAACATATTAATAATTATTTAAACATTATAGTTCATGTTGTAACTAATTAATAAGGAAACTAATGAAACTAAGGATGAACAAACAAAATAAAAAACTATAATGTATTTTATTGCTGAACAAAAAATACAGAAAATATACTGAGTCAATACCCCCTAGCCAAGACCTATGTTTTATATTGTCCTGGTTTATTATTTTTAATTCAACCAATCACAATAATTGTTCAAATTAAATGAAACACTTTCATAAAATGTCAAAGGGCTTTTTTAGAATAAAATGGTTATTTTAGTATAAAGTGTTTAATATTTTTATATTACAATGGAATCCCTCAAATCTGAACATGATCTGGGAAATTAAAAAAAAGAAATAGCTGGAAATTAAAAAAATTTAATCACATAAACTTATTTTTCAAGGTTTAACAAAGTCAGGGTTTTTCGCTTAAAGTCTTCTTGAAATGAAGAAAAATGATAATATAGTAATGTACCTTGTAGCGAAAATGGATAGAAAATCTTCACACGAATTCCAAGCCACGTCTGTTATAGATGCACTTATTAAGTGAGCAGGTAAACGCTCACTAAACTAGACACAGACAGTAGACAGACGGGATACGCATCCCTGTTAGTAAGGGTAGGGGGAGAATGGTTTATTTTTAGCACAGGCTCGACCCACCAAGGTCACTGCCCATAATGAACTTATTGAGTCACGCACAGCCTGTATAACCCGTCGGTTGCCCCGCGAATACAGTGACGAAATAAGTGCGTAGTATTTATTTCCTTGGAAGAACAGGCTTCAGTACCAATCAGTTCGGATTTGAGGGGTTCCACTAATGAGGAAGTACAGAAAATATTGTTAAAAAAATAAAAGTTATTTATTTCCTTTATTCAATTATATCCTTAACATGATGATTTTTTATTTTATTTGAGTGAAAATCCTGAAAGAGCGAGATTAATACGGCAAATCACAGTTCTGTATTGGTATATAACATCGTCAACAGACTGTCAGAGGAAAAAGAACGAATCAATTGAAAGAATCATGAATCACAGTTTAAAAGGTTTTCACTGTGATTAAAAAATCACAGGTATTCCCATCACTATTTGAAACACGACTAATACGAGCCTCATAATGGTACGACTATTTTGTTGCGTCAAAAGGAGGAACGGTTCCCTGATCGCGTAAGCTGCTATACGTGGATACGATAATAAGCCGGGAATGCACAATAATTTAGATCCGGCAGGGAGATGGCTGGTTGCCCGATATTCCTGAAGTCCTGGTGAAATTGTTTTATTTTAAATTATCATTCACCAACACGCTATGAGTCAGTCTTACGTTCCGTATTTGCCGTACATCTGGGCAGTGTTGTAATTCTTTATTACTGGTAGAGTATAAAGCCTTTAACGGCGGGTTTTATTCAATGTTTTCGGCAGGAGATATTCCATAGTTATATTTGATGGCAACCTAGACTGGATGACTTAATTTTTCCTTATTTGTACAGTACCGAACTTGTACCGAAAAAATTCTTGTACCGTACCGAGGTTCGGTACAAGGCTGGAACCGTACCGTACCGATTTTTTCAGTGCACCGCAGACCCCTAGTTATTTTGAACCTAATACACATTTTCTGCTATATTTACAGAATATTACAATAAAATTTAATGAAAAAATATTTTACTCCTTTGAGATGTGATTTGATTTTTTACCCTTATTTCGTTTCAGCTCTGAAATAGTGACATTTTAAAATGTCTTTACTCTTTAAAGGGTTAAAATGTTATCTCATCATAAAGCAAATTTTTAATAGTGATACAAAATTTTTATTTATCTAATTGAAAATTTATGCTGAAGAATTGAGCTGAGATTTTACTTATTTATTAGTTTAAGATTTCAGGTTCACATTTTGTCACAATATAATAAGTATCTTCCTTCTTGACACTGAATCACTTAGAATGTGCTTACCTCTAGTAGTTTAGTATAAATTTGGTAGTTTGACATTTTAGGTGTTCCAACATTTCCCTAGTGGTGTACGTGTAAGACTAGCGAGTCCAAATTTGAATTGATAATCAGAAAAATATGACAGATATAAATGTATAATGTTATCTTCATGCACTTATTTATTTTAAGTTTGAATTGAAACAATAGAAAAAAGAGTTATCACAGTATTTTTAATTTAATTTGAAACAATTTCAATGGTAAGTGACTTAAGAGGACGGATTCTCACTTTTAGAGAATCCAAAAAAATTTCAAAGAGATGGATGCCTACCTTATCATACATGTTGGTGCTATCAGATCCGTCCTCATTATCTTGCATGGGGTTATCCTCCTCTTTGAGGAACAGTTCCAGCAGCCGGGAAAAGGCAACTCCGGCAAGAATACACACTACTGGAGTGAGAGTCAACATCAACCGGACCATCACCCCGGCGAAATAGACGGCACTGATTGCGTATAGGACAACTAGAGCCATACAAAATCAAATTATTAAAACAAGGCTCAATATGCCTAGTTGATAAAAAATACATGTACCAGGATTATTGCTCATAATATGAGTCTTAGGAAAAACTGAAATACTAAATGTAAACTTATTAACTGGCAAGTTCACTACAAAATTTAGGTTAGGGTTGCTTATCAAAATGTTAAAAATGTCAATAAGCACAAACTACAAAAATAACAAAAAAGAGGATAATTTTATATGAATAGTATTGGAAAACAGTTTTTTCTCTGCTCTCAAAATCTTGCCATTTATAAGTCCTCACAAAAACTTTTCACAGATAGGACTCTTTTAGATACAAGACTATGTATGAATACTTTCTTTCAGTTGTCCTTTTTTTAGGAATGACAATATAAGAATTTGAATCCAGAGAAAATCTTACCGAAGACACGTTCATCATTGATCTCCTTGATGCAGTACCATAAACCGACAGGGAATGTCGTCACTAAGATATGGAGATCGAAGAAGAAAGAGAACCAAGTGGTGGGCTGATGTTCCGAAACCGAAGCAATGATAGGGATGTGGATCTTGGCATAGCCTGTGTCCCACAAGGAGTAGAATCTGTGGTACAAGATATCAAAATATATAATACACACATCACAATTAATTGCGTAGTAAAAATATTTCACACACAGACATACACACATTTGTGTTTTTTATCAAAATTTGGTCTATTGTACCATAAACAATTTTAATCTGTACTTAATACTAGGAGTATTTATTTAAAATACAATTTTTACAGTAAGGGAAATTAAAGTAGTTTAAATAAATAAATGAATAAATAACAAATTAAAATTAAATTTTAACTTGAAAATATCTTTTTTCTGAGTTTATCCTCACAAATATTTGGGTGTATTCCTAGTAATAAAAGAATTCTATCCATCGTTAGTTGGTGGATTAACGTCCGCACAATTGAATACTACGTTAATCCACAAAGACTATCCTCATAATTAGACCAATTCGTAATTCAGAGGCCGTGGTTCGGATTCCACGTTAAACTGTAGGTCCATTAGTTGACATCGGCTGTTGGGCTATTAATTAACAGTCCTGTCTAAGGAACATGTCAGCCTTAGTCAGTAACAAGACTACAAGATCGCACCACAATCATCCTACATTCATTCCTCATTCATACTTGCCTTAAAATACCTACCAGGGTAGGTCGCCATTTCAGTTAAAAGTATAAAGTATAAAATAAGTTCAACACAAACCTTCCACTCCAAGGAGCAATGACTCCGGCATAAGTCAGCACGACAACGGTGGAGAACACAATGCCAGCAGCACCCAGCGTAGCGAATGTGAAGAAGTACCGGAACTCTGCTTTGGACAAGAAGCTCTGGATGTACTTCAGTGACGCTACGGCAACCAGGAGCATGAAAACACCTGTGACAAAATGATAATATGTTTATAAAAATACAGTTAAACTGTATTCTAAATATATACCCAAAAGATGCACTTCCAGATATTCCAAATATACGTACTTCCAATAGCACAAAATTTAATGTCTAGCCAAAAGCCAAATATTCACTACTTCTATTAGTAACATTTTACATTCTCTAAAATAAACATTATTTGATATTAGGCTATATTAATAAAATTATGTATAACATACCATTAGTGGGATAAGAGATACAGATAAATAACTAAAATATATGCAAATCCAAAGAATAGAAGAACCCTATACAACTAGTGTACATAAAAAGTACTTACCAGATATACAGTGAAAAGAATATAAGAGCAATATATATTTTTTATCTAAGAAAAATTCTTGATCGTTGAATAAAAGGCAAAATATTTAAGAATCAGAAAAACACAATGTAATTAACTCAAATTCATTATTTCAAAAACAACAATGGGTAAATGTTAATACCTTTCACATGTTTTTTTCCAAACCAGTGTTAAGAATTGTTTTGGGGGTTTATCCCCCTCAGAGAATGTTTGAGTAAATTTAATTGGGTAATGCACACATTGTTACTGATAAAATTAAATTACAAAAGGTAGAGAAATTAGGAAGAAATCCATTTTATTATGTTATTCCTTAAATGAATACACAGAACAAGAATACTTGAAAGAAGGTTGAAAGGTGACAAAACATAATAATTTTTCAATATACTATGAACAGCAAAGTCTGGTTTATTGGGATTGATGTGGCAGGGTCTAAATACAGATAGCCAAAACTCTGGATGGTCTGAATATAAAATACCCCATTTGCAAGTACGCAGCAGACTTGCGTACTAATCGAATTTCCAAATGAATAATATAGTTATAATAATAATTATTATAATAAATTATAATATAATAATTAATAATAAATAATAATAATATTTAATAATAATTATAATAATAAATTATAATTAAAATTATAATAATAATCATTATACGAGGGTCGTCCAGAAAGTAAAGAACGTTTTAGCATGGTAAAATAAAAACAAAAGATTTCTCCACCAAATTTTATTTACAATGCCACAGTACCTTACATTACTTTTCTACGTAATCCCCGTTCTTGTCGAGACATTTGTTGTAACGTGGGACCAGTTTTTCTATTCCGACGTTATACTCTTCAGCCGCGAATGATTTGAGCCATTTTACCACTGCTTCCTTAAGTTCATCGTCATTTCCAAACTGCTTTCCACCCAAAAATTCCTTCAACTTTGGAAAGAGATGGAAATCACTGGGTGCCAGGTCTGGGCTGTAGGGAGGATGATTAAAAATTTCCCACTTCAGATGTTGGAGTTCTTGCCTTGTTCTTGCTGAGGCATGAGGCCGTGCATTGTCGTGAATGAAAAACACTTTTCCCGACAGCATTCCGCGCCTCTTGTTTTGGATGGCACGTCGAAGACGTTGAAGGGTCTCACAGTATGCTTCGGAGTTAATCGTTGCATCTCGTGGCATGAATTCAACGTGAATTAACCCCTTTCGGTCCCAAAAAACCGTTGCCATGAGTTTGCGAGTCTGCAATAATGGATTTTTCCTTTTTTGGTCTTGAGGGCGAATTAGCGTGATGCCACTCCATTGACTGACGCTTGTTTTCTGGAGTCTTGTAAGAAACCCATGTTTCATCTCCAGTAACAATACGATCAAGGAATCGGTCCCCATCATTGTCATATTCTGTTAAAAACTCCAGAGCTGCCCCCATTCGTTTTGCCTTATGGTCGCCCGTCAAAATCTTAGGCACCCAGCGAGCACACATTTTCTTGTAACCAAGATGATCTGTCACTATCTCATGTAGGAGTGAACGTGAAATTTGCGGAAAAGGGTCATGTAAAGTTGTTAAAGTGAAACGTCGGTTTTCCTGAATTTTGTCTTCAACTTTTTGCTTCAGTTCATCTGTGACTAAAGATGGCCTCCCACTCCGATCTTCATCATGCACATTGGTCCTTCCTTGGTTACACATGATGCACCATTTACGCACAGATGACTCATTCATCGCATTTTCACCATAAACAGCTTTAATTTGCCTATAAATTTCAATAGGCTTAACTTTTTGAGCGTTCAAAAAGCGAATCACACTCCGCACTTCACATTTGGCGGGATTTTCTATTGGCGTCGCCATTTTAAAACGCTGCGAAAACGAGAAGCGTAACCGTACAGCAACGAGACTCACCTCACACTGAAGCGAAAGGAAGGGACAAGCGGCCGCACACGCAATCGCAGTGGTGGGGGATCTGCGCCGCATGCTATGCGCATTCGTTCTTTACTTTCTGGACGACCCTCATAATTATTATAATGATACATGACAAGTTTTATAAAAATCTGTCGATAAATATGAGAGATATTTGCCTATTCTTCATAAGAGTAACATGGGAATGTGTATGCAGATTTGCTGCTGTGAGGAACATTGAAAGTAGGCATTACTAGGACAAACATTTTTATTTTGACCATTTATACCAAGTTTCATAAACATCTGTCCATAAATAAAAGAGTTTGCCTATTCTCTATATGATTAAAATGGGGAAAGAGTATGCAGGTTAGCTGCCATGATAAACACATAAACTATGAGTTTTAAGCATTTGAAACATAACAGGGTGTCCAGCGGTTGGGCTTTCCAAAATTCCTGTATTTTTCACGAATTTCTCCAACTTTTTCCTACACTTTTAATATGCTGCAAAGCAATCAATGAGTTCATTATTCGTGGTTTACTTATCACTTACATAGATCAAACCGCTAATTCAACTATTAAAGATCTAAACTGGAAGAAAAAACTGACACAGGACTCGAAAACCCATTGTGACAAAGGGAAATGCGACGCAAAAAGCAGCCGACACATCTTAGTTTTTTTATTTATTGTGGCGCTTTTCTAGTGATGAGTAAAGTTTAAAGTGAACTCGAACATGCGTCCAAGATACACATAGTTTTTTTAGTCAGATCGTCGGCATCAATCGAGTCATCAGACTCAGATTTCTACCAGAATGAATTGTTCATTCTGGTTTCAGATAACCTGCCAATCGCACTGTAGTTTTTGCTCTTGTATTAAGAGTATTGAAGTGTTTTTCCATCACGTTAACTATGAATATTGACAAATTCACAGAATTTAATCGCTTATGAAATTTAACTAAATAGTTTTTGTATTTTCTCTTTAACAACGTGCATCTTGGACATATCCATTTCACCATCTCACTGAAATGAATTTTTGCCTCAACTCGAATCAGAACCGAACTCGCCCAATGTTTGACGACTGCCGCCGACTTGTCGATGTCGGGTCAAAGCAAACCTCGTCCGAAGACAGTTGATTTGGCGATAAAGAAAAGGTTTAAATTTTGGTTAGATTTCATTGTTTAACTTTTCAGTAACAAATAAAACTACTAAGCCAGACAGAGTACTTCTCTTTGATTTGTAAATATTACTAATTATTATGAACTCATTTGTTTGGTTTTGTCAAAAAAATAATAACGAAAATAACAATAAAAAATAAATACCCGGTAATAATAATAATAATAAGCTCAATTAGTTCATCCAAGATGATCCTTGCAAACAGCTAGGACGAGGCAAACTAACCTAAAAAATATTTGCTTGTTTCGACGCTGGACTGTGAGTCACTAACTAAGACACTTGTACTTTGTCGCATTGCTCGGGGACGAGACCGAACTCCCGCGGAAGAGGCCAAAAATTCCCGAGTCGTCTTTGGTGTGCACTACACATGCCATTCTGCAATCCAGTTCAGCTCTTGCCGTCCTGTTTGCTTCAGCACGAACAATCCACCGAATCTTGATTGGAGAGTTAGAGCAACAACGTATAATTTCTGACCATTTAACCGTTAATTCGTTCAAAAGATGTGTCATAGTTAAATAATCACGAGTATTAGAAATATTGATATTTTAAAAATAGCAGTTTGCCGAATCCCCCTACAAAACCGTATTTATTAATTGTTCCTGTACAATTTCCGCATTTTCCGGAATTCCTTGTTGCTGGACACTCTGCATAAGAGCTCAAGCACATGAAGGTAAGTATCAAGTTTAATGCAAAAATATTGATTGATAAGTGATATATTAATTTTTCTTTATCCTCCATAAGATTAACATTAGAGCCCCAAATTACGACATAGTGTGCTTAAAATTTTTAATATTTCGGAAACTGCTGGAGATAGAGAATAGAAACTAAATTGTGTAGTTTTTTAAGCTGATTCTAATAAAGAACGATGAAATTGAAAATTTTTTAAATCACATTTGAGAAATGTAAAAACCCCAATTTTTTAGTACAAAACCCTGAAGGAAAACACGTTGTGCTAAGAAAATAAGCCGAGTTTGGTAGAAGGAAATGTATTTGATAGTGTTGAACAAGAAATAGGACAACAAAACTGAATGTAAATAAACAGGTAAATAATGGAACATATGTTATTAATTTTCATGTGGCTTTGCCGCCACATCAGCCCCCACGGAGAAAATTGGGTGAGGGAGGCGAAACTTGACACGCCATCCTGAACGAGTCTTGTAGCTGTCGGCAGAGGATGGTGTGTTATTATTATTATGTTATTATTTGAAAGGACGAAAGCCAGCTTGACACAATTGACGTTGACTCTGATGTTCCTGTCTCAAATGAGCAACGTCATAGTCTTTTCGTCACGGCTGACTATCGGGTAAGGCCCTGAGTACGGGGGTTGGAGTGCACCCAGGACGGAGTCGTGTTGCAGGAATGCATGAGAACATGTGGAGATTTCCTTGAAGACGAATTGAGTATGTCCCCGATTGAGTATGACATGATGCAGGTGTTGGTCGTAGACGTGACATCAGTAGTCGAAGTTGGTTGACGTAGTTGGTTGCAACGGGAATGTGTCCAGGAGAAGGTGGAACTAGAAGTTCGCCGGGCATTCGGAGGGGTTCACCGTATAGAAGTTCGGCAGGAGAGGACTGCAGATCTTCTTTGATTGTAGATCGAATTCTGAGATGCACTATAGGCGGTGCTTGTAGCCAAGACATGCCAGGGTGGCACATAATAGCTGCCTTAAGCTGACTGTGAAAGCGCTCTACAATGCCATTACTGCAGGGGTGCCAGCTACAGGTTCGAGTTCGTGTGGTCAAGTGCAGTTCCGAGAGCCTTGAAGAGTTCGGACTCGAACTGTAGCTGGTAACCAGAGCAAATCCACTAACCCTCCACTCGCCTCCACCGACCCGAACACGCCATCCTCTGCCGACAGCTACAATACAATATACATTACAATACAAATATGCTTTATTTTCAAAATACATCAAGTATTGAAATGGCGTCAGCTGGATGGTTAAAAAAAATGTTTATCGTCTTCTTTCCATGAACTCAGTCAATGTATAGAATGGATTGTTGATCAGCCATTCTGTTAGAGCAGTCTTCATTCTTCTCCCGGTGTGGCATCTCAGTTCTTCTGGCAGTAGGTTGTGCAGCTTCATGCCCATGTAGGATGGTTTCTTTTCATATTGGGTGAGATGGTGAGCTGGGAGACAGTACCATGTCGAGTATTGTATGCATGGAACTGTCTATTTTGTGTAAATGTTTTCCCATTGGCATACAGGATGACTTCTTTTATATAGAGATTGATTAATGTCATAATCTTCAGAGTCTTGAAAGCTACAAAACTCGTTCCGGGAGGCATGTCAAGTTTCGCCTCCCTCACCCAATTTTCTCCGTGGGGGGCTGATGTGGCGGCAAAGCCACATGAAAGTTAATAACATATGTTCCATTATTTACCTGTTTATTTACATTCAGTTTTGTTGAACAAGAACTAGGACAACAAAACTGAATGTAAAAAAACAGGTAAATAATGGAACAAATGTTATTAATTTTCATGTGGCTTTGCTGCCACAACCCCCTCCCAAACTACCCATTCCGATTCACCGATATGTCTGGTTTACGAACTTGTTCGAGCAAATGTAGGAATGCGCCACCGCGGCGCGGGTGTGGCACAACAATTAATTCTTCGCCTCGGCCACGCCGCGGTGGCGTGTGGGCCCTGTAATCTATCATTAAAAGTGCATTTTCTCGTTTATCCGTGCACAGATTTTGGAACCATTATAAAGTTAATGGTTTTTTTGTTATTTAAATTAAAAGATTTTTAACCACCGCCATTTTGAAAATATAGAATAAAACTAAATTATACTTTGAGAATATTTTTCTTTGGCCATTAAATATGTGTGCAAAGCTTGGTTTCTTCTTAAATAATTATTGATATATAATGTTGTTTTTATAAAATACAAAATGGCGGCGAGCGGCTAAATGAAGGATGTTTTGACATATGTTTATAGGAAATTTTTGGTTTATTTTGATGAGTACCCCCTCGAAGTTTGTCTCCGACTTTAATGAACGTGAATAAATGTCCATAGAAAAAATTTTCACTTTGGTCTAAAAATAGTTCCTAAACTACTGTACATTTGACCTCAAAGTCAAAAAGTTTAACAGTTCAGTAGTGAAATAGCAAATGGTAACTGGTTTTTCCGGATAATGCGGAATCCCTTCGATAAAATTAAGAAATAGGGTAAGGGTGACTATTTTCAATTTTATCACCTGAAGCTGCCATATGTTCACTTGTGCGAATGGGTTGAAAGCCAACAAAGGGAATCTGCATGGAGAATAGAAGCCCGAGAATGTAGAAGGTGGTGTAGCTGGTGAACAGACGGTTGGAGAATCTTCCCATCATCAGCAGCACAAACACGTGAAGGGGAATCAGGTTGATGATGAAAACATAACCCCCCCATGCTGATACCTGCAATTTATTAACCATCATAGAATGTTGAAATGCCAGGATTATTCCTTTACCAGCTGGCAGCTCCAAGTTTAAAATGTATAGTTATGATAAAATGGATTCTTCAAGTGATCTGAGAGAACTGATTGATGCCGATCTTTTCTTATGTATGAAAGGCTATTCAAGTAAAAAAAGATATAACTTATATAAACTATATTTTTTCAGAATCTGCACATCATTAACTATAACTTAAACATTATTCTATCATTTGATGATAGAAGTTACCTGTACTGATCTCCAAGACATTAGAATATAATTGAATTTTATCAAAAATGAATGTTCCGAGAATTATACAACTAGAATATTGTTTATTTATGGTATTAATATAAACAGCATGTACAATGATTCTTTACTTTATCTCTATATATAAAATTGAATGTATGTATGTATGTCCTTTATGCGTTGCCAAACTACTCATCCGATCGCTATGAAATTTTAGGAAGTTGCTCTACATGTGTCCGGGAAGGTTTTAGTGAAAAAATATTTTCGAAAACCCCATAAGTTTCCATTTTATGGCGTTTTAAATTTCTAATGTTAACCTTATGGAGGGTAAGTTTGTTTACAAAATGTCTACAATGAAAACATTTGATTTCTTAGCTACAGCTGATTGGTTTACTTTCCATTAGCAATATGCTTTATTATACAATGCCATCTGAATCATTCATTAATGTAAAACTATGAAGTAAATATGTACCACAGGTACTAAATGAATAGCTTTATTCGCCATGTTAATAGTTTACGGTTTTGGGATATTATGTATTTATATTTTTATTTTCTGTCTGATTAAAAGTCATGTGTTTATTTATTGGCCAAATAAAAAATAATTACAATGTTTATATATTACGTTTATTATTATAATCAGCTGTTGTATATCTTTCCTATAAAAGCCGTATTACATTTAGGTTTGGTTTGGGTTTGGATTGGATTTGAAAATTGTGAATTAATCCACTCAGATTTATTTCTTTTATGGGAATTTTATTAATATGTCTTATCGTTTCAGTATTGTTATTCACTATGCCACGACCCAGAATATATAACCTTTCACTATGAAGCCGTAATGCTATTCGACTTCAGAACATGGCCAATCTTAGAGTTATCATGTATTTACTGTCAGGTGTTACGAAGTTCGCCGGATCAGCTAGTTCAAAATAAAATAATATATAACAAGCCATAGTTTTGTTATTATTTATGATTTTTTAGGGTTTGAACATTGTATTACAACCCAATAATTTTTCTGGGCCAGTGCAGCCCTAAATCAGTGCCAGTTCTAGGGTTAAATTTGGTTCATTCTCAAAAAATATCAAATTTTTCAAAAAAATAATGTAATTGTCCACTGGCTGCCATAGGGCTTACCTTAAAATGATCGACTAAAGTCAATAGATTCTCAATACCGATACCAATTTCCATAAATCAGTGGTATTGACAATCGGTAAACAGAATCCGATATATTTCTATCTTTATCCGTCAGTAGTCAGATGATAAAGCCTTGGTAACATTTAGATTCAAACAAATCAGCTGTATTTTGAAATATAAAATATTTAAATTTGACAGACGTCGCTTTTAAATTATTTATAATATTCGGATATTTGAGTCTTCAAATATTCAACCTAACATCAAACTTTTTTGGAAATCTCAAGTTGAATCAATTAACGTGATATTTGAGGTTTGATTATTAAATATTTGAATATTAGCACACCCCTACTTTTAAAGGCTGTGGATTTTTGTACCCTTCCTATTACAAGAGGTGTAAGCTTATGTGTTCCTGTAGAATTTGAGGATTGGGCAACAGTAATCCTCTCTATATTTATTTTAAATCCTGGAGTGATTTTCTCCAGGATTCAAAATTTTCTATTTTTGATTTGAATCAATTTTTGATTTGAAATTTTCTATTTTCAATTTGATCATAATGCATCATCAACCATTGCCTTTGTTTGTTACTTTATAGTGCAACGAGAGGAATATTTTTCTGATTTAATTTGGGTGCAGTATTTGCAGTATTGAATTGTCATTGTAACTTTGGCTGTTACAGCGGATGTTTATTCATTTGTTAATCCCGCCGACGAGCGGTTAATCCAGGGTCGGTTAAGAGAGCTTTCACTGTAATAAGAAACCATATAACAACAGTGCATAGTACAATTATTAAATTATCAATTCATACTATAAAAAAGTGACTTTGGTGTCTTAATAATTATCTTGATGAATACACAATGTAATGAATACAATGCTCGACTAAACGTGGTTTGCATTGAGATTTTTGTTGTTCTTTTCTTATGCTACGTGTTCCGGCGATTAGACCACCAACTTTGGTAAATCACCTTGTGTTTTTATTGGTATAATGACTTCTGATAACAAATTTACACTAGTTATATTGGAAACACTTACCATGTAAAAGTATGACAAGGCGGTCAAACATGCCCAAAATATGGATCCCGTCTTCACTGATTTTACCTGGTAAAATAAAAAAAGGAATAATAGAAACAAATACTATACAATAGGCCTAGTAAAATTTCTGATATTATGACAATAATTTTTTTACATTAGTATCATAATTAAGCAAGTAAAAATAGTTTGCACTAAACAGACATTTTTACATTACAAAACAGTATAAGACTATCAGTTTATTCGTTAAGTTGCTTGATTTTGAGTTTATTTTATAGTATGAATATACAAACCGTTATTGACATATTTAATGAATATGTTGTACTATGTCATCTTTAATCCAGGAAATAAATTCTGTTTGATAACATGTGTTTGCATGTCTAATTTCATTTTAGTAGAATTTTCAGGAGCCTAGTGTTAAATTCTTAAATATTAAAATAAATTCCTGGAAATATGACTTTTCTAGAACTTTCTTTCACTTGTAAATTGTTTATTTCTGAATTGAAAAGAAGAAGAGTAGCCTACAAAATTGTTAAGAAAAATAAATGATACAACTAAATATAATCATGGTTAACATTATAGTATAGGATTAAATTTCAAGTATCGTTAAGGCTGAATATTGAGCTTAACTTACCCAAAGATAGTAAGTGAACTGGAGAGCGAAGATGGCAATTCCCTCGTTGTCGTAACTGCCAGCGACAGAGCGGCTGATGTAGCCGGGCACTATGGCAATGAAACACGCAGCAAATAATCCAGCTCCTGCACTCCATAGCTCCTTGGTAAGCAAGTAGGTGGAGATGGCAGTCAAACCACTGCATTCAGGAGAATTAGTAATGTTAAATCACTACAGTAAACATAGTGACTGGTTCAAGTTCTTACTCCATTATAGAATACTCACTCTATCACTAAGCCTAATAAACTCAGTTGTATGACATAAACCAAAATCACCAAATAAACAGCTGTATAAATAAATAACACTTGGAATGTACAAATAATAAATTAAAAGGGTAAACTTAGTAGTATTTAAGTAGTGTATATATAATGTGATTTAACATGTAAGCAGCTCCATTAAGACATTGAATTAAAGATGAATTATGATGTAAACCTAAGTGTAGTTAAATTTTCAACATACAGTCGACTCCCTCTAATCTGGGACCAAGAGCCCCGTCCGGATTAAACAAATTCATCCGTCGGTTTTATGTGTTTATAAATTACAACCTGTATTAGCGTACAATATCGATATAAATCACATTTAACCCTTTCAGTGCCAGGTGTTACTCACATAGCGTGTGCAAGAAATGCCAGGTTTAAAAGAGTTTTTAGCTGTTTAAGAAAAACTGTCATTGTTTTTTGATGAAAATGGATACTTTTGGTTTTGTTTTGTTGTTTATAAATAAGTTAGGTAAATGTAACAGATAAAATAAATATACTTAATATTTTTATTCATAAAATAAATTATGAAAAACTATTACTTACGGTAATTAATATTTTATAATGAATTTTTCAGTTTGAAGTAAAATAATTGCCAGTAAAAAATTCCTCATGCTTAAAATTGAGTATTTTTGTTGAACTATACTTAGTTTTGTACATAAATGCAAAAAGTTTGAACATTTATCTTCAAGAATAAAGTTTTTGTGATTATTTTAGAAAATATCGTGAGTTTTGGTTTTTCCATAGGTTACTGAAACTATTAATCACACTTGAAAATATTTTACATTAGACATGGAATTTGAACTTGTTCTATAGCTGAGTAAATGAATAAAATGATTCAAACTATTCTGATTATTTCTTTCAAGAGTTTCTGATTATCAGGATCAAAATCTGGATCACTGTCCATTTTGTGAAAGCCTAAACTTGACAACTCATCACTCCCACTCAAATTACTCATGGAAAAATTACTATCGCCTTTTTAACACTCTATGAATTTTTTTATCGTTGACAGGTGAATCAATACACTTAATTTACAAAAGAAACTAAACAAACAATAATAATAACCTCAAACTAAGTCTCACTGCTACCTAAACAAGTAAACAAACAACAGAAGTTGATGTGGACTGCAGTCAAAAATACTTAGAATAACATTTTAACTTTAATAATTATATTTAATATGCTCTTTATATCCTAAACACAAATATAAAAAAAATTTTGAAATTTTTGAAAAAAGTTAATTTTTTTTGGACGTCCGTATACACGGACGTTGGCACTCAAAAGGGTTAAAGACGACTTTCCCAAACATTACAGGCTTTTGTTTCTAACTCACTGGATTGTAGTTTTTTGTGGTTAATCAATTAAATGTATCCCATAAATAGGAATGTAGGCTATATGAAATTATTAAGTACCATAAATTTAACAAAATTATTTTTCAGTACGAAAAAAACTGAATTCTCTAACTTTACAAGAAAAAAATTATCCCAAATGTAGGCCTATTTACTTACATTAGAAGAATAAAAATGTTAGCTTTACAATACTGTACATATTTAGAAGAAGTATGTTTTTTTTTATTCAGTTTTTTTGTTTAAACTGTTTTGTTGAACGCATGATCACCCCATCTGATGCACCGTTCTGTTGCTTGACAGAGCAACTGGCGAAGTTGTTGCCAGTTTCATGCTGCTCTCCCATCCTTAAGTAAAAATTCCCACAGCGACAGTGCCATTTCCCGCGTCACTGAAGATTTGTATCTAACGCAATTGTAAACTTAACTGATGTTTGTGATCTTATTTAATTATATTTAGGACAGAAATAATCAAACACATTCAATCCTGTCGATTTCTGCCATGAGAAACATGACCACGCGCTGACGACTCATTTCCAAGAAGTAGTCCGATCTATTTGGCATCCAAATCATCCGAGTCTGGACTAGAGGGAGTCGACTATAGTATAGTTCCATTACCAGCTGAAAAATTAATAATAACTGTTTGTTGACCAGTATCTTAGAAATAACTTGATTTTTAACTCATTTAGATCCGCTGTTCCCTTTGGGAACATCTATATGTTGCATAATTATTAAGGGCTATTCAATGTTATGACAGATTTTTTGTATAAATCATTAGGAGCGATACCCCTTGTTTCCCCCAACACAGCTAAAACACATTGAAAATACACACATTGACAAAAATGTCAACAAACAAGGTTAGCTAAAGTGAAAACAGCGGCCCTAATGACTCGCGTATATAAGCGTAAGCAGCAGTACGGAAACGAATGAATACTGGTAAGTATAAGTTGTCTAGCAATGGATTTCAGTCACTAAATATTCCAACAAAGCCGCCATATTGGTTTTGTGAGTGCATAGAGGCAAAAACAACATCACTATGCACTCTCTATTGATTCGCGAACTACAGCACAGTAAATGTGGCGAAATAAGTCATTTCGCCTAACACGGCTAATGCTCTTGATGTAATTACGTCAAGAGCAATAGCCGTGTCATGAGACACTAGTATGCTGTGTTTAAAGGCGCTAGCCGCCTGGTAAGGGTTAATTCACCTCATCAAATTATCAATTATCATCAATTTATCGGAGGGTACAGGTTAAACATCAATATTGGCCCAAGCATTCTATAGGAGTATTGGCCAGATTAAAAAATAGCAACCTTTAAATAGGATTTCAAGGTTTCTGAGGGGTTTGTTCATCTTGGTGTTAAAGAATTCTTTGAATACTATCAAATATATTTAACAACATAAGCATCTGTAGGATAACATGTATACAACCTGCATACTTCCAAAGGCATTAAGATCTGTGAGGACTTTGTAACAAACACAAGACACTTGTTTAAGTTATGGAGATCTCATAATATTTGATAAAAAGATTAATTATTAGGTAAAACAGAAACAAATCTATTTTCACGAAGTCTACAGTTGTAGTGTGTAGATCTTGTAATTTGTATCCCTTATGAAAGCCCTTAATAGAAAGGAGTATTAGGCTCTCAAAAAGTTTTTAATTTGAGTGATATCATCCTAAAAAAAGTTCAATCTGATATCAAAGTTTTTAAGGGAAAAAAGAAAACCTTAAATAAGCTAATATTTTATATTGATTACCTGAAAATGGGAGCAAGAAAGACACAAATATCTCGAATATGGACAGGTATATTTAGAGTGTGCAGAACGTAGTGTATGGCACCCGATGTTATCATGAGACCAGGGTACACAGTTCCTCCAACGATTCGACCCAGAGGATACCATGCTCTTTCATCAAACCAGTTGAGGAAATTGTAGAAGCCATGCTGTACCATGTAAGCCGTGGCTCTGTAGTTGAACCTGTGGATAAATTATATTTCAGTAGTGTAGGACATGTAATGTAGTAGTATGATACAGTGGCAGCTCGTGAGTGAAATGCTAGGGGGGGGGCGCACACCAGGGTACTTGGGATTATGGATTACCCCACAGGAGAGGGGGGATCCGGGTGTTCTCTATGCGACAAATTTTTGAAAATATGGTGTATTAGAGTGAATTTTAAAGCAATCTAGGTATTTAATTTGTTATGCATGTGTTTTGTTTTTAACTAAAATATCTAGTTTTCCTCATAAACCTTGAATAATAAATACTATACTCTTGGTCTTATGGATCGACTTAATTTGGACTCTCAATTGTATGGATAAAATATATTGAAAATATCTTTATTTGTTGTTTATCTTTATTTGTAACTTAATATTTTAGCACCTTCATTTTTCATGCGGATGTACCTGCAATACACTACTGTTGTTCGTTTTGCAAACATAAAATGTTCTTAACAAAAAATATATTCGCAATGATTACCTCCTCTAGACAACAAACACTTCTAGAATTTGCGAGCTTTGTTAATGTATAAGCATTGTTTTCTGGTACACTAATTAGTTAGATCAACACAAATATAACCTCTGTTACACACAAAAACAAACAGACAACCGGCGCGCAGCAATCAACTGTCAACTCGCCACATATGTTACTCTGCGCTACTCTGTTACTCTGTTTATTATTCTACACTATCTATGTAATCATAAGTCATTTAAGTCTAAGTCATAGAATGGCTAACCGGTTTAATCCTTGCTACAATCTAAATGAATTTTTAGTCTACCCTAGTACCATTCAATTTAGTTAGTCTTATTCTTTTATTTTTTAACTCGTCCAAAAAAATGTTAGTCCTTGTAACCATAATTTTTTTTATTTTAACCTGTTAACTTCTTGCCCGTTGTTGAATAAGTTTTTTTTGTTTGCTTTTTTTCAATAAACTTTAAAGGCCAACTTGTTTTGTTAAGTTTTACTGAAATTATATTCATTGTTGTGAATTCTGACATTGCTATAATTTATTTTCTACATTTGGTTTTGTTAGCTAAAAGTATTTTGGCTTTTTCGCCAGTATATAGAGAAATTATGTTTGACTGGTCTAATGAATATATACTAATGAATTAAATTACATTATTGGATTTTATTTACTTAATTTCATTGCGTTATTACATTTTATCAACTTATAATGGCTGTCAACTATAGGCCTATACATTGGATAATGTCTTTGTTTATTATAAAAATCTTGAATCTTTAGTCTAAACCCTTTCATTTCCTTTTAATTGGAAAGTTTTCTAGTTTGTAGTTTCGTTGGTTAATAACCAACCAATAACTATGCAGAGTGTATGGTGACGATGTCCATTACGATGTTGTGCAGTGTATTTATTGTTGAGACAGCACTCTGCAGAGTTTAGTTGGTTATTAGTATTTTTGTACTGTCAATAATATTTTTAAACTACCAATACCACACTTTACATAACTCTATAATGTGCTGTAAATTAATGATGTATATTAAAATATTCATGCATTATGACCACTTCTCCTATGGTTGTGATCAAGAATACACATGAATTTAAAACAGCAAATAAGTTAGTATTTCTTATTAAATTCTTCTCCTAATGTGATAATATTCAGTCATGTGAAGTGCATACTCTTATGACTCTTGCTGGTCTCTCTACTTTCAGTTGTTTACACCATTGAAGTACAAATCCTGCTAAAAATAACCCAATAAGTTAATATCTTTATTACTGGGTGCTCAGAATATAATTAATCTATCTTAAACATCTTGGTACTAATTAATATTTTTCCTTTATTACTTGTTACATCTTCAATCATCTAAACACAGTTGTTGACACATTAGGCCCTAAGTATTCAGAAGTAACTTACTGTTCAGCGTCCTATCAATCAATCATTCAATCAATAGGAGGGGTAGGTCTAGGACCTACCACAAGCCGCAGAAGTAGTAATAGAATGAAAGGAATACATTAAACTCTGAATAATTAATTTTTCCAGTCATAATACCATATCCCACCAATCCCCATATGTGTCTAGGGTAATTTCAAAATGTCATATATCAGTCGAATGTACATAGAAAAACGTCGGGGAAACGCTATTTGATGAATTTTTCTTCATAGGCCTAATTAACTTCTCCATTTAAAGGATGAAATAAATGCATTGAATTTTAGAAATTACCAGGTTTGGGACTTTCACCGATTTGATATGTTTGTTGATTGGTAATTTCAAGTGATTTTAATCCAAGATTGAGCTGTAATATAGGATATGCTAATATAACTAGATGGTAATAACTTAGGACAAAATCAAAATAATGAGACAAGACATTAAAATAACACTAAATCTTTATGTTATGAGATTTCCCTGATAATTATAAAACTGGTAGGGGCCTACAGGAATTTCTGCATTGGAAAGGCACACTTATGAAGTAGAATGTTATACACTTGGTTAGAAGCAACTTTATCAAAATAAATCAACTAACGTTAATGAAATTGAAATTGACTTAGGTGTGAACCTCTTACCAAGGATCGAATTCATGGATAATGCTTTCAAATCTGATCACTGCAAAAAGTCGAGACGCGAATCCTGAAACCCATGCTAAAAATAAAACTGTAAATGTAATTAAACTTTTCCAACCAGCAGGGTTGGAAAGTAAAGACTTCATGACGTGTTTAGTATCAAATAATGCAGAAATATTGAGAAACAACAAACTTAAAAGAAGACTATATTTCCCTTTTAGCTGTTTTCGTATCTAACCAACCAGCATCAGCCACCACAACAGCAATTGCAGCCGGCAACCGGCTGTCGTTTTCGTCACCAGATTTTTTCACGACACTTCTTTAAGCACAGTACATTGGCATTGATGTATTATTACTTGTATCATGTTAGTAATTTTAATCTCAGTACGTCAAAGGACTACGAAACGTCCGGCAAAATTGGAAGCTAAACTGAAATAAAAAGTTTCAAGGTAAAATTGAATCATGTTTTTATTTCTTAAAACTGTAAACTACTTTACAGGGAATTTTTATTGTTTTTGTACAGTCATCTCATATTATAATGTACTACAGATGAAATATAGTGTAATCATTGTTTTGCATTTCACTATGTCGCATTTTTAAATGTGTCATTTAAGTCTCCTTCAAGGTAACATACTCTAGTGGGATGGATTGGATTGTTTGGTCTTTAAATGTAGACACACTGTCACGATGAGTCGATGAACTCTGTGAGTCTTGTTAACAAACCATTAACATGAGTAATTAATATTTTTTGTTGAAGAATTAATTATCAAACAACAGGGTGCGATATGATATAAAGAAAGGATATTGAAAGATATCAATTTTTGAATTCAATATTCTTTAATATAAGGATCAGAAGAGCCCTTTCACCCTGGTTCACCTTAAAGTACTCAGCAGAGTGGGTCGGTAATGTGTATGGAAATGGAATAGTACCTGAATAATGGAAAAAGAATATCCCCGCCACAAAAGACCAGGTTACTAACGCCAGACACCCTTGTCCGGGCAATTACACAACTTAAACAGTTGGCAATTCGTATAAGAAAAGATCTTGCACAGAACCTTCAAGTGTACTCAAAGGGATGAGGACTATTGGAGGTTCAGTAGTTTGAGAAGAGCATGTAGTGAGCCCACTAAACAATGCTACATTCACATGCTGGTACATTCGCCGATTAAATGGAACAATACCGGAAAATATCAAAGTTTTACGGGCCCATGTAAATAGTCAACGAAAGAAGCTCAAAATACCGTCCAGAAAGCATCTGGATGGTGACGTTTCACAGGATCTAACAGAGATGTGTGATTTTTTCGCCCGTTTCTTCGCCTCTGTCTTTCGTTTGCCGAACTGTAATCCTGGGACTTATACTACTCAATGCAATGCTGTCCTTTCATCTTGCGTTGTTGATTGTGTTGATATGGAGCGGAAGCTGGAGAATCTAGACCTGAACAAGGGGGCGGGTCCTGACTCGCAATACCTTCCAGGGTCGTAAGATATTGCTTTAGCGTATACTCTCACCCCACATTTCATTGTTCTTTAACCTATTAGACTGGGATGGTGGCGTCATCCTGTAATCCAGCTACTTGGAGGTCACGATTTGTGGATAGTTATGAGTGATTATCGGTGGATGTGGTGTTCTCTTGTGTGGAATAACGTCCGCACTATTGAATACTATGTTAATCCGCAAAGGCCATCCTCAAAACTACACCAGTTCGTAATTCAGAGGCCGTGGTTCGGATTCCACGTTAAACTGCAGGTCCCTTAGTTGCCATCGGCTGTTGGGCTATTAATTAACAGTCCTGTCTAAGGAACATGTCAGCCTTAGTCAGTAACAAGACTACAAGATCTTTCGCGCCTCAATCATCTTGCACTCATTTCTCAATCATACTTGGCGTAAAATACCTACCTGGGTAGGTTACCATTTCAATAATCTAAATCTAAAAAACCATCGATGGCTACAGGAATTTTTCCACGTAACCTGAAGACAGGCTATGTTACTCCTATTCCAAAATCTAGGGTTCCGGATGACATCCGCAACTTATAGACCAGTATAGTGATCCAGTCTTGCTTGGCCAAAATTTTTAGAGTATAGATCTTGATGCCATATATCCTTCTCATTAAAGGAAATTCTCATTGATGAACAACATGGATTTGTCCCTGGTTGGTCCGCATCTACAAACCAACCTCGCTGTTTTTCTGAATAAAATAACTATATATGTAACACCTTGATTTCTCCATCAGGAATACTCAGGTTGACACTATATCCCTAGATTTTGCAAAGGCCTTTGACCGGATTAGTCACAGACGCCTGATCTCAAAATTTGATGCTTATGGGACGCTCACAGAAACCTGCTACACTGGTTTGTGAGCTATCCTGTGAATAGGTGCCTTCGTGTGAGATTTGGTGGAGTTTTTTCGGGGCCCTTTCCCTGTCTTATTGGGTGTTCCTCAGGGCTCTTTGTTGGGACCATTTCTATTTATCCTGTTTATTAATTACATTGGCATCAAGTTAGCAACGAACTTCCTGCTATTTGCTGATTTGCCCAAATATATTCAGAAATGACTGGTCCAGCTGAATGACTACTCTAGATCGCAAGAGAGCCTTGATCGACTTGTGGAATGGTATTCTCTGAACGATATATGAATCTATACCCGTATAAATGTTTTGTAAAGACGTACACCCGTTCAAGTTTTCATTTTACCTACAATTACTCCATCACAGGTACTCAACTGGGACGTGCTAAGAAAATAAGGACTTGGGAGTCATAAATAGTTCCAAATCTTGACCCAATGTTACACTTTGTTACGTATCTCAAAGAAGGCCAATGCTTCTCTGGGGTTTGTTCTGAGAGCTTCTCGATATGGATTCTCTGTCCCTGCCTTGGTACATATGTATCTGTTTAGTGAGACCCCACCTTGAATATGCCTTAGTCATTTGGTCTCCATTCCAGAAGAACCACTGCTGCTATGTGAGCTCTTAGAAAAGATATACAGCTCAGATTCATTAAAGTAGTTCAGTTTCATTATTAAAACTATCTGGATGTGTCTGTTCTGGAGTTGCGAGAGAGAGTCTTGGATTAAAAAGCCTCTTAAGTCAAGAAGGAAACGTTTTGATATTTTGTTTCTACAGATAGACTTCTCAAAGGAAACAAATGGAAACAGATTTCCATTGTAACTATTAGAGCTATTATATTGATTTTTTTTTAAAAGAATGGCTGTTTAGAAGAACTGATAATTCCCTTCAGACATATCCGTGATTATATTTATTTCTCACAGAGGGAAGTAAATACAACCATTTTTACGATGACTTCTAACTAGACCGTGGTATATCATGATTCATGAAGTAATATTTTACGGTACGAATTTGAAATTAAAATGTTTATCTCTAATAGCATAAAATTACTAACGGGGCAATATAATTATTATAGTATATAATTACTAAATTAGTTACATTTTGTTTTAAAATGTAACTTTTATTGTTATTCTACTTTTTTCATAATTGATACGGCGTTTACCAAAGATTCTTTGAGTTATGAATCTGATTTTGTTCTATATACATCAATTCGATAGCTAGGTTCCGGTAACTAGGCTAATTTTTGTCTTGTTTGTCACCAACTTTTATTCATCACCGTTTTAATTTTGGTTGGACAAGTCCTGTTTTAATTGTGTAGCAATAAAAATGATTAGTGGAAATAACCAGTCATTTCATCCAGTTAATCATAAATGGACAGGAAACCTATAGCACTGTACATAGCGATATATACTTGTTTGAGTGGTCCAGTTAAATGAAGGGGTTTTGGCTAGAATTTTAATAAACTACACTGTTAATTTTCCAATCAGTGGTCACCTCATAATCAGGCAAAGCAGTTAAAACCGTTTATTTGTATTCACAAATTAATTGTAATGTAATATTAAAAATATAATTGTATGTAATTTTTTAACTACACCAATTGCTGGCTTCACGGGGGTTCATATTCATCCATATATGATGAATAAAGCCTATAATAGTACCTAAAGTTATAGATCCGTTCATCTATGGTTATAGCTAGTACCATTGATACTGTGCAACGATACTTAACTGTAACTGGAAAAATAATCTGGAATTGCGTCTACCCTTTACAGACCGAACCATTTGTTCAGAAAACTTTGGGAAACCAAACTAACCACATCGAAAAATTAACCGCCAATCGCATCGCATACATAGAAGACGTCAGTTGGTCATGACCTGCACTCCTGGGTATTAAAATATTTCGCTCATCGCCTTGCACAGTGCACACTCCCGTCCCGTGCTCCAGCTGATCGAGGAGGATGCCTGTCATCACCAGGATCAGTTCAGATCAGATGGAGAATGTTGACTGTTGCAGTTGACGTTTGTTTGTGTACTGTATTGTATTCTTAATTTCTCCTCAATACATGAAACTAATAATAATCTGCACGTTAATTATTATTGAACTTTATTTTGTGAATTGTCGTAAGTAGTATTTTTTTGTATGAAACTAAAATTCTTTATGTTGTCAATGACGTACAGGGTTCTCTTGGAGTATGGAACTGAATGGAATTTGTTGTTTTAAATTGGACCTCGAGATAAAATACTTTATTTGTTCACAATTAATCAAGTCATGTCCAATGCTGAAATTAAGTTTTTTTTGTAAAATTTTCTCGGATAAATCGTTATATTTTATAATACATTTTTAAGTACATAAATAAATTACTTGTATAGTGACAAAATCTCATAACCTGAAGCCGAACTGTCATGCTCAGTAAATGTGTTTAACCCTTTAAGGAGTAACCACGTTTTAAAACGTCATTATTTGAGAGCTGTTAAAGAGTAAGGGTGAAAACTCAAAACACCTGGAAAGAGTAAAAAAATGTTTTTTTTCGTTTTCACTAAAATACATTCCAACATGGAGTAAATATAGTTAGAAACGTGATTTAGGTTCAAAATAAACATTTTAGAACTTTTTTCAATAAATTTTTTAATTTTTAACTCTTCAACAAAGTAACTAAAGAAAGAATCGAGAAATGTTAAGCAAAATATAATAACTCTCAGCCACAGAGATACATGCGTCAATAATTGGGGAGTGTAGAACGCTTTCACTTTTATTCAGTGCTAATAAATAATAGTTCTAATAAAACTTCATGCCTCACTGCCACTTTTTCCGCCGAAACTTCCCGATGCGACCACCCTGCCTAAGAAACCCTCCACAGATTACCCTGTGGAAAAGCTGCTTATGGACATTGGGGTGGTTTTTAAAATCATATTGAAATCCATGTTCGAGATATTAAAAAAGGTTTTTTATTAGTATTTTTATAAAACCAATTTTGGTACTTTTATCCCGAGCACATTCATACAATGTATTGTATACCCAACATCTAGCGCTATGCGGAGTTAAGTTAAGTTTGTTATCTGTAGTAAAATAATATTAGTAGGTTTAAAATATCAATAACCTACCTAACTTAACTCCCCAGAGCGCTGGATATCGGAATATACAATACAATGTATGAATGTGGTAGGTATAAGATGAAAGTACCTCAGTATGATAGTAAATGTTTAGAAATGTGTTGGACAAATTCATTTGGTAACACAATCAGACTATAAATGACTATAATAATGATTATAATGACAATAAATGACTCAATAAATGGTAATTTGGTCACTGAGATATTTAAAATGGTGAACACAGTACTGTATGATGTTTCATACTAATCTTGGAGACTAACTATAAAAATTAAAAACTGAACTCACTTATTTACTTAAATATTTTTCCAAAATTTGGTATGAAAGTCCATCTAGTTAAGTTTCAGCAATAAATCTATAAAAACCCCAAATTTAATGTTTCTCATGAGAGCAAACCTACGTACTCATTAACCACGTGATTCTTATGGAGAATAGATAAATTAATATAACTTGCTTAGTTATTGTAAAATTTGGTAGGCCTATGTATTTTTACTTAGTTAACAGCCATCAGTATGCACATGCATATTATGATGTAAAACAACCCTTATTGCAGCAAACCTCAGTACTCAGTAACAACAAAAACTCAGTACTATTCAATTACTATGACGGGAATCATATAAGTTCTATGAAGTTATAATTCTATGAAAGGTCGAAGTTAGGTAGCAACAATACCGTAGTTTCAACACCATGAAAATTGAAAAAAATGTGAAGAGGTGTAGAAATAGAATAATAAAAATAAAATAAGCTGATATCAGCTGTATTTTAGCTAACTAAGATCAGAGAATAAAACCAGCGACTCTTGGATGTGGAGGTGAGCACATTACCATTGAGCTACCCAGCCGTTTCTTTACCATTTATCTCTCCGTACATATGGCATTAGTTGTATGCATTAGACAATTATAAAAATAATTATAAACCTAATAAAAATTACTGTTACTATTGTACTCTTCAGTTTTTTTCTCCTATTATTTTAGTTTTAAAATTAATCCTAATGTAGGCCCTACTCTTACGCTGTTTGTCAAATTTTAGCAGTTTGGTTTGTTATATAAAAATTTACAAGAGTTTTAATTGTATTTTATTTAAACTTTTCCAATAATTTTAGCTTTTTGAAATAAAATGGCAAACTTGGACCTAAAAGCATCTAATGGAACAAATGGCGGAGATTTGCTTACAACTGATGCCAAAAACCTGATGTGCGAGAAGTTGTTGGCCTCAGAAGAAGTTGAGCAAAGAGCACCAGCAGTATTTCAGCAGTTTGTTTCACCTCGAACCATCAATGGCCCAGCAAACCAACTGAATAACACTAAAGGAGCCATTAGCTGGTAAAAAATAATTAGGCCTAGTGGTTAAATATTGAGTATTAGGATTAGCCTTATAGTTCAAGCTCCTTATACTTAATATAGGAAAATAGGTGCACCCATTAAATTTCCATGTAATAATATGTAAGCATTAAGTTTAGCTATAGCAAGAAGAAACATAATCAATAATTTGTTGCTTATCCTATTTTCACATCTTAAACCGTTGATTGAACCCTTCGCGAGCTGGCCTTAATATTCTCATAAGCATAATTATTTTAGTATAGGAGACAATTTTTTTCATTTTACAAGGATTATGTTTAGAAATGGTGTAGTTGCACTATAAATCCCCACCTTTTCGTTTAAAAAACTTATTAAGCATTTTTTTGTTTTTTTTTATTGTTTTGCTCAGGGGGAAGGGGTGCAAAGAATTCCTCTGATGTGTGGGCGGAGCTATGTCGAAATGGGAGCAGACCAAGAGACAAACGATAAAGAATGAAAATGGTGGATACATCTGCATGCCGCTTTTGTAGCTCAGATATATCCGTTTACCACTCTTGGTGAAAATAAATTGTGCGAATATCTGTCAAAGGCCTATGAAGGTTTATACAGTTGGAACATAGCACTGACACTTTACAGATAAAACATTGTGGTTAAAAACCTGGTGGTGTCGTTGCAATATATGTATATTTCCTATTAAAATTAAACATTTAGTCTCTGTAACTGGACCTTTTATTTCATATTCATATTCATTCATAACCGAATGTTTACGCATAGGGTACTATCACGACAACTTAGCGTACAAAAGTATCACCTTTTACTACTTGTATAATTTATATTAAGTACCTGGTGACCGAGCTTTGCTCGTTTAGAATAATACATGTACAGTCAAACCTTGATATAACGAACCTTGATATAACGAATTCCTTGATATAACGAATTTTTTTAAATCCCCTACAACTTCCCATAAGACTCAATGCTAATTTCACCTCTATATAACGATTGAACCGTATTGTAAACCTCGATTTAACGAATTTTTGAAGATGCCAGAAAAAATAAATCAACCTCTATATAACGAATTTTTCTTAATAAAAACCTCTATATAGCGAATTTTACCTCTATATAACGAATGATCTCTATCCTCCCTTGATATAACGAACGGAAACAAAACAATCGTGTCTAAACATGAACGCCCGACCACGGATGTGTCCCACGGTCTTGACTGTCATGAATTTCAATTTAGAATTTTTATTCTCGTTGTTTTAAAGATATGCAGTGTTAAAACTATTTTTAAGGATTAAGCCTTTTTTATTTTATTATAATACATACTGTAGTTTACTTTTTTAATACATATAAGTATGTACATTATTGTCATAACAACATTACTACGTAATTGATTTTAATTCTTATTTTAAACATACTGTACTTTAAAAAATAAAGTTAGTTTATTTTGTATCAAGTAGAATGAGACTATTTATTTTATTCTCCATTTACTTAACAACAGAGTATCCTATGCAATTACAGAGCGTTTTAATGAGGTTAAGCATTGCTAGATGTTGGCCTGCATTACGATGTCGGTGAACCTCGATATAGCGAAATTCCATCAAACGTAACCTCAATATAACGAAACTCGTAACGAAAACCTTGATATAACGAATATTCAGTCCGGTCCCTTGAGATTCGTTATATCAAGGTTTGACTGTATTATAAAAAATAATTAGAAAAATTAAAACTACCTATAACCTATAGTGAGGCCGACACGGTACAACTCGGCTACGACATTAGTCAATTGAGCGATGCCGTTTATTGTCTTTTAGCCAAAGCCATTTACTGTTTAATTATCCATACCGTTATTATTAGCCTGTGATCAACTGATTTTGTTATAAACGGAATGAGGATAGAAAATCAAAAGAGAAATTTAATTTACATCAATTAATTGGTTTGTTACAGTGGCTTCAAGCAATACAACGAATACGTTTTCTATCAAAACACGGAAGATTTTGGAAATATTTTTTTCTGCTTTTATTTCGCACAGCTATGTTATCCTTTAGTTTTTACAAATTGTCTAGTAACCTGATAATTTTGCATTTATTTAATTCATAAAATAAATATTAATGCATAACCTCTATATTGTTCCCCACAGTCTTCAATCAAGAACTGTCAAACGGTTATAAACAGCTGTTTTGGTTTGTATTGTTTACATTTTATCCTCCATAAGCGTAATGTTAAATTTTTAGATTTTAAACTTACTTTAGATATTACAAGAAAATACGAATTTTCCTGGACATTAGACCTATCTAGAACTTATTTTCTACTCTGAAATTAGTTATTTCCAAAATTTAAAGAAAATCCTCGGTGCCGTTTTCGAGATCCGTGTGCAAATATATATACAAACCTTGCTCGTATTATAGTATTGGATATGAGTAATTTTTAGTGTATTAGTTAATTTGACCCTCATAGAAAATATATCTCTGTGTGGGTGGTGTCAAGCAAAGTTATGTGTGTATTAGAGACAAAACTTGGTGAATAAAGAAAACTGATTGAAGACACTAAAGAATCACCAGTGAGGGTAGTTTATTTCAATTATTAAAGTATTGTTAATTGAATCCTGAGTACTTTAATATTATAAGGTGGAAAATCGTATAATTTTAGCTATTTATGAAGAATAAATAGCTAAAACTATAATTATAATTTGTTGTAGAATAAATTGATGAAAAAAGTCTTATTCCGTAAACAATTGTTATTTGTATGTTAGGTCCACAAAATTAGTACAAAAAATTCTTCTATATTACTGAAACAAAAGAATGCCTCAAGTCTAAGGAGGAAACATTGATTTTAATTCTTAAATTAATAATCTAATTTAATCATATGATAAAGAAATATCCAACATCACAATTAATTATCTTTAAAATATCATAGCAAAGTAAAAATACCCCCGTCGCAGCAGACCTGCGTACTCAGCGAATTTCCAAATCAATAATTATAATATATAACAAGTTTGGTCAAAATCTGTCGATAAAAATGGGAATAATTTGCCTATTCTCCATAAAATTAAAATGGGGAAGAGTGAGTAGGTTTGCTGCTGTGAGGAACACTGAAAGTATACCATAAAAAATTTTATTTTTAACATTTATACCAACTTTTATCAACATCTGTCCATAAATAAAGGACTTTGCCTAATCTCCATATGATAAACATGGAAAAAGAGTATGCAGGTTTGCTGCCATGATAAACACATAAACTATGATTTTTTAGCACAAATGTATGGATCTCAACCACATGAAGCTAAATATCAAGTTTCATCAAAAAATATTAGATAATAAGTGAAAAATTAATTTTTCCTAATCCTCCATAAGATTAACATTAAAGCCTCAAAATACAACGTACTGTGTTTAGATTTTTTTATATCTCGGTAACCGTTTAAGATAGAGAAAAACTTTAAAGAACTTAACTGTGTAGTTTTTTAAGCTGATTCCAATGGTGAAATATAAAATTAGAAATTTTTAATAATTACATGTGAAACATGCAAAAAACCCCATTTTGGGGTACAAAAACCCCCCAAACTACCCGTTCCCATTGACCGATATGTCTGGTTTACGAACTCGTCCAAGCATTTGTAGGAATACTTGTCTCTACCAAATTTGGTCTCGATCGGACCATTTTTACGAGAGTTATCGTGTTCACAGACACACATATATATATACAGTATATATATATATACATATACATATATATATATATATATATATATATATATAAAAATTTTAACGACTATTGTTTTTGGTTTCTGGGCACCTAAAGAAGAAAAAATAACATGGTCTCGGGCTTAAGTCTCACCATGAGACCTACGGTAATAGCTTCTTCCCTATGGGAAATTCGCTAATACCAAGTTTGACCTCCTCATTATTTTAATAGGATGAGTTTAAGTGATCATAATTTGAAAATACTCAGTGTTGCTCAAGTAGTATTTCCACTGCTGTATTAGTTATTCTAGCTTGACAAATCTAAAGTGCATGATAATGTGGTTGAGATAATTTTACTGAAACATCAAAAGAAACCTTAAAATATGTAAATGAAGTAATGATTCAGTTGTTGGAAAATTAACATGAATCAATGGAAAGTCAAGTTATTACTGTTTTTCTAATTGCCACAAAATTTTTGTTTTTATTGCCACTAAAGTCTTCTAAACGACATTAAAAATTTCCTTTGCAGGAGTTACAATGGTCTGGTAGCTTATGGTTCCAACTACACCGTAGTCGTGGTGGACGCTGTCAACATGCAGCCTGTTCAATGCCTTGACCGACACAAGTCTCTCGTCAATAATGTAAGTTTCATATTTTTTTAAAGAAGCATCCATTTTGTATAATGCCTTTGCAATTAATTCTTAATCAACCTTTCTATACACCAATGTAAGGAAACCGGAGAAAAGAATTACCAGAATGATAGCTCAGTGGTAACATGCTGGCTCAGTAAATCAATGGATGATGCCAGTTTGAAACCAGTGGCCAGCATATCCTGTCAGATCAGATCATGTGCGGTCACCTTTTGGCTAGCTTTTGTAACACACACATCTACAGTATCTCACTTCTTCTATTCATTGTGCAAGCCCTAGGCTTAAAGTGATGGGCAGAGAGAAGATATGAGCAGAATTCAAAAGCTCCAAAACTCAGCTATTCGTTTCATTTTCTGCTTGAAACGCTTTGATCATGTCTCTCCTTTTAGAGAAGCTGCTGGGATGTTGGTGGTGGATGCCGTTTGTAGGATCATGACATGCTGCATGGTGCATAAGGTTCTTCATCAACAAGAACCTCAGTACCTTTGTGAGTGGCTCTCTTCCGGGAGGAGGTCTCACAATGTAGTACCCGCCATGGGGGACTCCTTCTCTTACCAAAAGTCAGACTTGAAATTAGGGGTGTCCGAATATTCGAACTTCGAATATTCGTGTCTCGAATATCACCGATATTCGGTTCGACTCGAGATATCTGACAAAGTTCGGTGTCGGTCGAATATTCAAAGACGATAAATAATATAAAAGTGACGTATGTCAAAGCAAAGCTATAGAGTTTCCATTTCAAAGTTCAGAATTAGTATTCCATTATGCAGCTAATTCAGTTGAAAACTAATAACGTAACCAATGCTTTATCATCTGACTAACTACAGATGGATAAAGAAAGATACCGATTTTAGGTCGATGCCGAACTGACAGTTTTCGTTTCCTTCCTTGCGCAGCATAAAAGTAGTTCCATATTTTCACTGATAATATCTATTCCAAAAAAACTTTTAGAGGAAAATGCAACATTCAAAAGGGACAATTACAATGGACGGCCATTATTTCAGAAGTTTCATGGTATGGCTAGTCAAGATAAAATGTTTTGTATTTTCCTAGTCTTGTTATTACCACGGCCACAGTGATAAAAAATCTAGGTTGCACTTTTAGAGTGAAACATGAAGTTATTATTGTTGCATAAAACATTGTTTCAATACGGTATTAAAAGCTTGGAGGAAACCATTTTTTACAAACAGTAAAATTGTGACTCACAGTATAGGGATGTATTTTGACAAGAGCAACAGACAATAGAGGCAGCCAGGTGGCTGGGTCAATGTTACAAAAACTATGACCTTGAGCTTTGGACAGGCAGACGGGTGTAAGGGTTTGTTTACATTTGAACCAGGTTGTTTCAATTCATTTCTCAAGTCAAATATTTACACTTCCCTGCCTATTACTATCTGGTTTAAACAAGTTATTACCACGTTCTTACTAAAATAGATTCTTTTAGCACACTCAATAAGGGGGTTAAAATATCAACTGTAAAAATAACTACATTAATAATTTTATAATGTTGAATCTTAATTAATTTTATAAATGTGAACTTGATAAGAAACAACTCATAAGAATTCTTAAACTATTCATAATTTAGCATTATAAATTAAAAGAAATTGTGCTATGCAACTGTTGTAAATTGTGGATTATTAGTAAATTGATTTTATTTATGATATGATACAAAATTTTAATTTAAAAATGATTTTTACCTCAGTATTTGTATTACAATTTTGATCATTTCATCAATTGTCTATAATTAATATGTCAAATTTTACTTATTTCTCAATATGTATTATTTTTTAAAGAGATTGATTTGTTTAATTGTAACAATGGTTAAATCAGTTTTTGTATTTTTACTTTCTCCCCTTATACAGAGTATATGGAGAAAGTATTGTTTTCCTCAAAATTTTCGAAATTTGAGTTGAGAGCGGATGGATATATCCCCGTTTTGGGGTCCCCTGAATCCAAAAATACAAATTCCCCCATACAATTTGAACAATTAATTTAACTTCGTCTCTCTTGTTTTTCTTTTCAGAAATATGATGATTATTTTTGCAACAATAAATTATTAGAAGATATTTAGATAAACTTTGAAGAACATGATAGTTTTATTATAGATTGTCTTTTTTAAATTTACTTAAGGAAGAAAGTATGTGTCAGTCCACTGATACCGTTTATGAATTGAGATGATTGAATAGTAAATCATATATACAGGCCCTACATCATTTAAAAGCCATGCAATTACTACATTTTTTAAATTAGGCTGTTCACACCAAAGTTTTGAAGATCACATAAATGGATGAAAATAAACGCTTACGCTAATATTCGATTAAAAAATATTCGATATTCGGAATAGTAAACAAATATTCGATTCGGGTTCGATTCGAACCCTAATATCACTATTCGCACATCCCTACTTGAAATGGGAAGGGGAAGTTTCACTTATTTTGGCCCTTAAGTTGTACAATGACCCCACCTCTGAACTTAAAGATTATGCAGGCAAAACTTTCATAAATAAGCTTATAGAATTATTAAGACCTGCATAACTGTTTTTTCTTAGTTTTTATTGTTCTCATTTTTTTTCTCATTGTTATTAGCATGTTCTTATCGTTGTGATTTTATTGTTGTATATTTTGCTATAAGTTCTACATTAAAATTAAATATGACGAGAGTAGTTCTGTAAAGCAGTTGTAACTGAGAAACGCTTGATAATAAAAGGCAATATTATTTATTTTATATATTTTCAATTAATCAATCAATATATTTATTTTAATATAACAAATTTTACAACAGAAAGATTACAAAAGTGTAATAACCCGACACTCAAACAGATTATCAAAACTTGCATGCTACAAGAGTATTAAAAAAGAATCAGAGTCCACACAGATTTTCTCGTGTTCTTCTCTGTCTCAACTACACTATATAATTACTACTAAATCACAAATATAAACAATATTTCTAAAATTCTATGTAGAAATTCCAGACCACATCCTCGATAATAAATAATAGGTTCAATAAAAACAAACTCTGGAAAAACATGTATTGGCCACATACCATTATGCCCATGCATTGAAATTACAAAATAACATGATATTCCTTAAATTTTATAATACATCTCTAAAATTAGAAAAATTATCAAAATGTATTAAAGTTCCTGTTTATTAGCAATGGAGACGATCAATAGTAAACAAAATAAAACAAATAAATAAATAGTATCAAATATGCGCACACCATAAAATCAAGACTTTCCAGATGAGTCTTTTAATTTCATCCTTAAAAAATCTATAACTATTAGCATGCAAGAGGTGTTAAAAATTAGAGGCAAGATGTTAAAAATTTTAGGCACGTAAACTTCCAATGCTCTACTGCCAAATTTATTTTTATACCTAGGAACAAAATAATAGTTTTTCCACACACCATAAGAGTGTGTTTTAACTATTTTCAAATTATCATCAAATAAATTATCAAGATAAATTAAAAATAAATAAAGCTTACTAACAGGCAATAAATTAGCAAATTCAAACATTCTCAAGTAATTTTACTGTGCAGCAACACGCAAAGGCACAATGCATCTGAGGACTTGTTCCTGCAAATGTTCAATTCGTTTTATATGTGTAAGAGAAATTGCCCCATTCACGCAAACCATATCTCATTACAGATTCACATGGTGAATGGTAGATTATCATTAGAACTTTAGGTGATAAAACAAATTTTAAGTGAAATAACTTATATGCACAGACTCTAATTTTTTTTACAAATAAAGCTTACATGCACATCCAAAGTAAATTTGCAATCAACATGCACACCCAGGTACTTAAAAGAGTTTACATTCTCTAATACCTTGCAGTGATGAGCGTCGCCACCCAATGAGAAAGTGTTAGCGTGTAAACAGTAAAAAATGTGGTGCTTGATCTTAACTTTAAAGCATTTAAAAGCAGGAGAATGCACATGCATGACCTTTGACTTATCACCATTTATTATCAGACCATAATCATGACACCACACCAACAGAAGTCGCGTTGTGCCAGCTGAACTCCGCTTCTTAGCCACGGCCACGCCACGGTGGCGCATGGGCCCTGTATTCTAACATTAAAAGTGTATTTTCTCGGTTATCCGTGGACAGATATTGTTCACCAAAATACTGATCGATTTGAAATTAAAATTATAATCTTTTTTGTATCGTGTAAAAATTTTATAAAATTCATGGGTCTCTTGTTATTTTAATTAAAAGATTTTTAACGACCACCATTTTGAAAATATAAAAGAAAATTAAATGATACTTTGAAAATATTTTTCTCTTTGACCAATAAGTGTGTGCAAAGTTTGGTTTCTGTATCTTAAATAGTTCTTGATATATAACGTTTTTTGTAAAAAATACAAAATGGCGGCTAGCAGCTAAACTAAGGATTTTTCGACAAATGTTTACAGGTACTTTTTTGTTTATTTTGATGAGTACTATCAACCCTCGAATTTTGTCCCCGACTTTAATGAACATTTATAAAATTCATGGGTCTCTTGTTATTTTAATTAAAAGATTTTTAACGACCACCATTTTGAAAATATAAAAGAAAATTAAATGATACTTTGAAAATATTTTTCTCTTTGACCAATAAGTGTGTGCAAAGTTTGGTTTCTGTATCTTAAATAGTTCTTGATATATAACGTTTTTTGTAAAAAATACAAAATGGCGGCTAGCAGCTAAATGAAGGATTTTTTGACAAATGTTTACAGGTACTTTTTTGTTTATTTTGATGAGTAGGCTACTATCAACCCTCGAATTTTGTCCCCGACTTTAATGAACATCCTGTATATATATATATATATATATATATATATATATATATATAGGATGTAAGAAATAAAATGTTTAAAGGGAGCACAAGTTCTTTTAATTTAATAATAAATATATATTTATAATTATACAACTTGTTTGATAGAATAAATGAAAAATGAAAATGAAAAGTTATGCGAATTTTTGTTTAACCCTAGAAGTGGCAAGCTTTTTACTCTTAACTGTAACATAAAAATAACTACTACTATCTTCTTTAAATATCAAAGTTTAAACAAAAAAAGCTTAAAACATGCCCCCCCCCTTATAACCACTAACCACAAAAGCAAAACAGGTGTACACTGCAATCCCAATTAAGCCTACAAATGCCGTCAACTTCCACCCAAACCGGTCACCGTTTATTTAAGGTGGGCCCTCCACTCTGCTATACCACACTTTTGCAAGCCAAATTGGGATTGCTCATGGTCGGGATTCGAACCCTAGCACTTCCGAATGGCTAGAACGTTACGCTCGTCAGCGTAGCGCGTTTGCTGCCTCGGCCATCAGTGCCTAGGAGAAGAAAGCGCTTACTTGGTTATAGACCTGCCCGGTGGCAGGCTCTTGTACTACGAGAGCAGTTTCGGTTGTTGGCCCCCAGAGGGAAACACGGTCGCGTAGGCGATAGTGTCTAACAAGTCCACAAGACTGACGACAGATGCCTCCACCTGCCAATTCTTATTGAATATGTAAATGCGTCGTAAATTACGACTTTGCCATTTCTAGGGTTAATAAATATATAAACGTTTTCAAGCATTTGAGAAAATAGAAATGAGAACAATAAACAATAATAAACAGAGACTAAATAATTAAACAGGCGATTGATTGTCTTAACAGTAAATTTTAAATACGGAACATATGATTTGGTTACATTTTAAAATAAATAAATAAATATAGAGGTTTATACATGTAATTTTTAAATGTAATTTTCAATTGAGTTGAATCGTTCTTTATCAAATTATCTTAAATTTAAACCGGATGGAAATTTTGATTTTAGAACCAACTGGTGTGCCAATTCAGAATTTCTTAAAATTAGTTGGTTACTTTTTGCATTTTGATGTGGTTTAATTTTGTGAAGGGCTTTAAGCTCATAGCAGCCTTCAAAATTTTGGTTGTGGTGAGAAGCATGATTATAAATAGGTTTTCTTTGATCTTCATGTACCACATCAAAACGATGGCCAGTCATACGAACTCGAAGTGAATTCGTTGTTTGACCAATATAGTCTTTTGGACAATGTTTACATGATAGTTGGTAAATCACATTGTGGGTTTCACACGTTGACTTTCCAACTATTGGATAAACTTTGTCAGTCACACTGCTTTTGAATTCAGTGGAATTACATATAATTTTGCAAATTTTGCACATATTATATATGTGTGTGTGTGTGTGTGTGTGTGTGTGTGTGTGTGTGTGTCAGTGAACATGATAACTCTCGTAAAATGGTCCGATTAAGACCAAATTTGGTAGAGATGTGTATTCCTACATTTGCTCGGACAAGTTCGTAAACCAGACATATCGGTCAATCGGAATGGGTAATTTGGGGGAGTTTCGTACTCCAAATTTGGGTTTTTGGTGTTTTTCATTTGTAATTTAAAAAATTTTAAATTTACTCATTCTCCATTGGAATTAGCTTTAGAAACTACACAATTTAGTTCCTTAAAGCTTTTGTCTATCTCCAACGGCTACGGAGATATTAAAAAATCCGATGGAACTACGGATTCCATCGCAGTACGTTGTATTTTGGGGCTCCAATTTTAATGTTGTAGAGGATAAAGAAAAATTAATATTTCACTTATCCATCAATATTTTTGTACTAAACTTGGACCTTCATGTGGTTGAGATCCTATGATTCAAATGTTTAAAAACCATAGTTTATGTGTTTACATGGCAGCTAACTTGTATACTCTTTCCCCATGTTAATCATATAAAGAATAGGCAAACTCTTTTATTTATGGACAGATATTTAAAAAACTTGGTATAAATGGTCAAAATAAAAAATTTTCTGCTAGAAATGCTTACTTTCAATCTTTCTCACAGCAGAACACAACTCATGCACAATGCATGTACAAGTGCGAGAGTTAGGAGAGATTGGGTAAACTCCTTTATTTGTGGATAGATGTTGATGAAACTTGGTATAAATGGTCAAAATAAAAATTTTGTATGCTAGAAACACCTACGGCACGTTCAGCATTCCTCACAGCAGCAAACCTGCATACTCTCTCCAGTGTTATGGAGAATAGGCAAATAACTCATATTTATCGACAGATAATGATAAAATTTGTCATATATTATTACTACTTTGTTATTGTTTTGGAAATTCGCTGAGTACGCAGGTCTGCTACGGCGGGGGTATTTTTCATGAGTTAGTAATTATCATACAAGCAGCTTACATACAGCTTGTTTATCAGATTAAAATGTTAATGCATCATCTGAATTTTTGAATAAGTCAGGAATTAAAAAATAAGAATTTAGCACAGTGTCTTAAAATTATGTTATAAAATGCACAGGTTCTGTGGAGTCCCAAAGTGAGGAGTAAGCCAGATGACTCTGCCTCAGTAGAGTTGGTGTCCTCGGACATGACAGGACACATCATACATTGGGACATCACGATCGGAACACCTCTGGTTGTGTTGCAGGACGGGAACAAACCTGTACTTGGTATGTCTCATCTCATTAGGTTAACCTCTTCAATGTTAGTTGGGGAGGATTCCGCCCTAAATTCATAATCAAATTCCCTAAAATCATATTGTCCTTGTTAATTTCAAATATATTATATTGAATATTTTGTCAAAACAGTTCAGGTTACTTCTGTTTATGCCACATAAGTAATTCAAATTAACAATGCACATCAATCACATGATCTTCAGTCATCAGAACCTTACGGATAAATCAGGATAAATCAGGATAGGGATTATTATAGGATCAGAACCTATAATAATCAGGATTAATTACAAAAGTGCTATCTTACTTTACAAATTGCAATTAAGTAAATCGAAAAATTATATTATTATTTACCTTCTAACTACAATGGAAATAACTCAACTTCCACCCACAAGATTTGCAAGATTTTTCCATGTAGAGTATTCTGGAAAACAGAACTTACCTTGATTTCACAACCAGCAGACATGCTGGGCTTTCGGTTACAAGACTTGATTTGTTGGCAGGAATGGAGTGGGTGCCAGGTGAGAGGAATGACCTTTTATTGGCTACCCTGCATACACCATACTATCTGATAATGTGGGACATTGGCAAGCAGACCAAGCTTTGGAAGAAGGGATTTCTGGACAACATCTTCTACTTCCAATTTAATCCCTTCAACGACACTGAAATTGCATGTGAGTTTGATTTTGTTTTCATTTCTCTTTTTAACAGCAGTTTTTTTTAGTTATTGACAATGTGGCTAAACAAATTGTTAACACATAAGGAATACTTTATTTAGGTGTACATTAATATGTTTTTAACATGTAGTTTTCTATGAAAATGTATATTTTTCAGTGTAAAATTTGTTAAATGTTATTGATGCGTTTATTTTAAAAAATTTTAAAATTTACAATACACTTGTAAATGAACTATTATCCCTCTGAGTAAATATACTTTTATCTGTAGAATTAAAAAAATATAGGCCTACTAGTACCGGAGTTTTTGTATAGTTTTTTTTTGAGGGAAAGGTGGAAGAAATGCTTTATACACACAGGTGGCCAACTTATAGTGTGGGACTCCCCTAAAAAGCGGGGTTACCCATCAATAAATCCTCTTTAGGATTCTAACCTGGAATTGTTTGTCACATTACAACAGGCTAGGCCTAAATTTGGCTTACGCCCTTGGGGCTCACTCCATGTCCAGGCACTTGTTTAGGTGATGTGGGCCTTTTTCGCGGTCCAGATCGCTTTTCTTCTCTTGAAGGACGCCCCGGACAATCTGTGACAAACCATTCCAGTTTCCCTCGCCCTCAATGATCTTGTGGGAGACCGTGTCCACCGAGAAAACACAAAGTTTTCGTGCAGTCTCCAGGCGGGACCTTTCCCAACGGGGGCAGCAGAAGAAAGTGTGCTCCGCATCGTCGGGAACGCCCAGGCAGTAAATGCAATCCGATGAACCAGTTTTGCCCATCCGATACAGGTATGACTTAAAGTAGCTGTGGCCTGTCAGAAATTGAGTGAGGAAGTAATCCACTTCGCCATTCCGCTGTTCCACCCACGGTGGAGTCACGCAGTCCATCGTCCTCGGGCGTCGTGCTCCTAACTGTATTGCCACTGCTGGGAGGTTCGGGAGCGCTCTTTAGATCTTGCAGCATCCTTGTCTATCTCGCCTTGTCTCTGATAAATCGCCTTCCTCTCCCCTGCCAAAGTTTGACAGGAATGACTCCAGCGAGAACCAGGATGGAAGGCTTGGATACTGTCCGATATGCAGAACACACCCGGAGCGCAGCTTGACGCTGAACCTGGGCGAGTCGCAACCGGTAGATGTCCTTGGTGAGAGCGTCTGCCCACACCTCTGCTCCGTAAAGGCTCACAAACTGGACTGCGGACATCAAGAGACGTCATTGTATAGTAGGCTGAACTATAGATCAAATCAAAACTTGAAGATAAATGTTTCTGAAAATGTTAAAGTAAATGTTAATGAGAATTAATGTTAAGCCTTCTGATTTAGTTAGCGATCAATATGGTATTTCAGATCATGCTAATGCTGCAATAGCCTCTAGTGTTATGCATGACATTAGAATAGTCTCTAATATTAACAATTTGCAAGTAATAAATAGATAAATGTAAAATAAGGTGAGAAAAACATAATATTAGAGCTGATTTTTCTTACTCTCTGAGAGTAAACCAGCTATAAGGATTATATTTTGATGGTCACATAGATGAAAGTATTACAATTAAAATTGCTCATTCAAAACGATTTCGAAGGGTCATAAAGGAGGAATATTATTCACCTATCGAAGGATCAGATTCTATATTTCTTGGATATGTTACCCCACATTCCGGAAGATCAGCGTCTACGCCGTACGGCATGGGCCGGATGTGTCAAAAGACTGATATACTCCCATAGCCCAATGCCGCATCAGTGCCGGATCGTGTGAAACGGGCCGTAGTGTTACCATTACCTTTGAAATTACTGCAAGAATCATGTAAATAGCATGTCTCACAGTGAAGAAGTTTAAAAGTTAAAAAAGTTTTAATGTTTTAGTAATTGTTTGTACAAAAAGGTCATGAGCGCTAAAAAAGTACTGCAATAGGGTCTGTTTAGTAATAAAAATGTCCTGCATTGAAGGGTTAAGATTAAAAAGAAACCGTTAGGGGGTTAATATTGGAGTATGCTGTGAATATTTTCACAAGCTGGTCGTTTTGAAGTGTCTGAGACTCGGTGGGAAAGGGAGAGTTTCCACCAGCAGTGATTCTGACTAAATGTAATGGAAAACTTCTCTTACCCTTATTCCTGTGTCCATTGAAAACCTAGTAGGTCTTTAAGCTCACCTATAAATAGTTTTCAGTAATTAGAGTTTTTTTGAATGCAGATATTCTGGACATTTTCAAAACTAGAAAAATAAGTTAAGCTTTGTAAAATGTTTGTTTCAGTCATGTGTATGGATTGTATTCTGTTTTTGGACGATTTCAATCCAAATAGAATTCCTGCATCGAATGGAAGAAAGTTTTATATATCAAGCCCTCGAATGGGAGAGTCTGAAGACAACAGTAGGACAAGAGACCGCTTGAAAAAGCTAATGAAGGGACTTGTGGTTGGGGACAGCAAACCTAGGTTAGCAGAAACTGTGTCACTTGTATAGTAGCCTATAGCAGACAAAGTGTTTATTATTAAGAAAAGTCATGTTATTAATTCATGAATCAAGAAATGTAATTTCAATATTCTAAGCATGTATTAGGATAGGTTAGTAGTTTTTAAATAAAAAAGTAAATCTAAATTTGAATTTTGACTATTCTGTTTGTTCTTGAGAGTAGTATTGTAAGGTTATGACAGTCAATGTTATTCTGTAAGTTATATCAAAGTACGTGAAAAATAAATGAGTGTTGTACACAAATAAACCTTCTGTCGAAAATATGGTAGGTAAGCACCATTTATGTATTTGTTTAATTGCATTAAGGACCGAATGAAGTAAACATAAACGTTCTTGACACTAATATCCTTACCTCTCTTGGTTCTAGTTAACTTGAGTTGCAAACTTTTATCTACAACTCATTTAATACTACAACTGTATAATATAAGAATAATGCCCGTTACAGCAGACCTGCGTACTCAGCGAATTTCCAAATCAATAATATAATGATAATATTACATGTCAAGTTGTATCAATATCTGTAAATAAATATAGTGGAACCCCTCAAATCTGAACCCCGGAAATCCGAAACCCCGGCAAATCCAAACACATTCTTGGGAAAACAAAAAAAATTAAATAGCTAAAAATAAAAAAAATTGATTTAATCACGCAAATTTATTTTTCAAGGGTTAACACACAAAATACAATACAAGATTTAAAATAAACATAATTTTTACACTTGAAGTCTGTTATCTTTAACTGTTAAAGTGAAGAAAATCTTCATGTGGACGCAATTCCAAGCCAGCGCATGAACATCACGTCATTTAGCTGTTAGTTATAATGCACTAATCAGCAGGTAAACGCTCACCAGACAGTAAACAGGCGCGATACTTATTTCAGTAGGGGTGGGAGTAAAGGAAGAGTGATTTATTTTTAGCACACGCTCGCCTAGCAACAATGACATTGTACCAATGTTAAAAAAATTAATAGAATTAATAATATTTTTTTATTAATGATTATTCAATACCAGTTGTAATGTAATTAATTATAATATTAACAATCATTGTCTATCGGAATTTAAAACAATATTTATATTAATTTTGTATTTTGTAAAAGTGCAACGCATAGTTTCAAGTCAAGTTTTAGTTCAAGTTCTAGTAGGTTGATCTGCAGGTTAAAACACTTGTATGTTGAGACTTTAAACAGCCAATCAGAAGAGGAGAAAGGATCTAGATCTGGGCTGGTATATTTAAGCAGCTGGTTCCTCAGGTCCTCCCTCATTTCTTTCTGTTGTAGCAAGCAATTAAATTGGTAGTGATTTACCCAGGATTTAACTGGTATGTAATTTAGTGAATTTAGTATGTAATATCTGTGCATTTCACTTTAATCAAATTTTCATTACAATTTTTATTCAAATCTCAACATTTATGTAATAATCAAATAACCAGTTAAAGATAAAATTTAAACTTGTAACATTTTTATTTTTTTTAGGGTTCACGAGTATGAAAAGTTTAATACAAATAAAGATATAAAAAAAGAGGCATGATTATTACTAATATACCTTTGCTAAAGTGATGAAATTAAAATGAATATTAATATTCAAAATTTCGTTACAACATCGTCGCGAGCCTTACATCCACCCGTCAAGGTCACTACACTTTCGAACACTAACTCACCCAGCCTGTATAACCCCAATCCCTATGTCTCTCTCGCTTACTGCTGATAATACATTGACAAAATAAGTGTGTAATATTATTTCCCGGGAAATCCTAATACTCCTAAATCCGAACAGGCTTCAGCCCCAATTAGTTTTGATTTCAGGGGTTCCACTGTACATGAGTTAGTTATTTGCCTATTCTCTATAAGATTAGCATGGGAAAGAGAATACAGATTTGCTGCTGTGAGGAACACTGAAAAAAGGCATTTCTAGCATAAACAATTTTTATTTTGACAATTTATACTAAGCTTCATCAAGATCTGTCCAAATAAAGGAGTTTTCCTACTCTCTATATGAATAACATGGGAAAAGAGTATGCAGGTTAGCTGCCATGATAAATACATAAACTATGATTTTTAAGCATAAATGGATGGATCTCAATTACATGAAGCTTATTATCAAGTTTGGTCTCAATCAGACCATTTTTATGAGAGTTATTGTGTTCACAGACACGCACACGCACACGCACACGCACACGCACGCACGCACGCACACACACACTTACGCCGGCACACACACACACACACACACACACACACACACACACACACACACATATATATATATATCAAAAAATTAGAAATAATTATGTATTCATCACTATATTTCTTGGAATTTTCTTGTAACTGGCGTATTGGTTTGACTTGGTATAATTTTTCGAAACTTTCCTTGTGTTCATTTGCATGTTTTACTAGTGGTTGTTCTATTTTGTTGTGTTTGTAAGCAAATCTATGTCCTGTAATCCTTGTTCTTAGTGTGTTAATTGTGGAACCAATGTATTCTTTAGGGCATTTGTTACATTTAATTTGGTAAACTATGTTTGATGAGTCACAGGATAGGTTATTTTTGATGGGGTATGTTTTATTGGTTGTGTTACTTGTGAATGTTGATGTGCATGGCATTAATTTACATACTTGGCATCTTGGTTTGTTACATGGTTCTACTCTTCTTTTAGCGAATTTCCCATAGGGAAGAAGCTATTACCGTAGGTCTCATGGCAAGAGTTAAGCCCGAGACCATGTTATTTTTTCTTCTTTAGGTGCCCAGAGACCAAAAACAATAGTCGTTAAAATTTTTATATATATATATTTATATGTATATATATATATTATATATATTATGTGTGTTTGACGATAACTCTCGTAAAAATGGTCCGATCGAGACCAAATTTGATAGAGACGTGTATTCCTACATATGCTCGGACGAGTTCGTAAACCAGACATATCGGTCAATGGGAACGGGTAGTTTGGGGGGGTTTTGTACCCAAAATGGGGTTTTTTGCGTTTTTCACATGTATTTTTTAAAAATTTCTAATTTTATATTTCACCATTAGAATCAGCTTAAAAAACTACACAATTAAGTTCCTTAAAGTTTTTCTCTATCTTCAACGGTTACCGAGATATAAAAAAATCTAAACACAGTACGTTGTATGTGGGGCTCCAATGTTAATCTTATGATTAGGAAAATTAATATTTCATATTATATTTTTTTTTATAACTTGATATTTAGCTTTTGTGGTTAATCTTAATTTTTGCTAAAAATCATATTTATGTGTTTATCAGAAACCTGCATAATTTTCCATTTAATCATGGGAATAGGCAATGCTTTATTTATACAGATGTTGATGATTTGTAATGTTAATAAAATTTTTTATGTAAAACTACTTTCAGTGTCAAATGCAACTGCAACACTCTTTCCCATGTTAATTTATGAGAATAGGCAAATAATTCTCATGTTTATGGACAGATTTTTTAAAACTTGTATATTTTATTATAATTATTTTATTGTTTGGAAAATCGTGTACGCAGTTTGCTGCGACTATTTTGTTTTTTGTTTGTATGTTCAATTTTATGTGGTAGTTTTGGTTTTGATAGAATCTCTTTTAATATGGGAGGTCTTCTGAAAATTATTCTTGGTGTTTGTTTGAATATTGAGTTTGTAGAAGATGACTGTTGTAAAACATTAAAAGCTACTCTTAGAATGTTGTTAATTTTGTAAAGGCCAGGATGGTATGTTGTGATAAATTTTGGATCATCCTTTTCAAAGATTGATTGTTTTTTGTTTTTTAGATTTTTTATGTTAAGTTTTGTGTTCAGTAATTTTCTTGGATAGCCCCTTTTTGAAAATGCTGTTTGTAAATTGTCTATATAATTTTCCAAATTCTTCTTTTCACTGTTGAGTTCCATACCTCTGACTGCCAAGTTTCTTGGAACAGCTTTCTTTACATGTGGAGGATGACAACTTTCATAGTGTAGGTACTGGAAAGTGTTTGTTGTTTTAATGTTGATTTTGCTTTTTAAAAACCCATCTTCGTTATATATATTAACATCTAAGAAAGTAGCTAATTTTGTCGATATGGTCCATGTAAATTTTAAATTACTAAAATTATTTAATGCGTCTAAGAAATAATTAAGATTTTCACGGCTTTCAGTCCATATCATGAAAATATCATCGATATATCTTTTCCAAAATACAGGTTTAATTTTTTGAGAATTAAGAAAATCTGTTTCTAATTTAGCCATAAATAAGTTGGCATAAGAAGGTGCCATTCTCGTTCCCATAGCTGTTCCTTTTTCTTGTAAGTAAAAAGTGTCTTGGAATCTAAAACAATTCATGGTTAATATGAAGTGAATGAGGGATGTTAAGAAATTTGTAGATGGAATTTGTGTTGTGCGTTGATTCAAGAAGTGTTTTGATGCTTTTATTCCATCAGAATGTTCTATGTTAGTGTATAGTGAAGTGACATCTATTGTTACCATGTAGCAGTTTTGTGGAAGAGGTTGGGTAAAATCTTGTAACTGATCCAAGAACTCTTTGGAGTTTTTTACATATGACGGTAAATTTTTCACTATTTCTTGAAGGTTAGCATCTACATATGCAGAAATCCTTTCAGTAGGGGCCCCAATTGATGAGACTATAGGTCGTCCTGGAGGAGGGATAATATCTTTATGAATTTTTGGCAGTATATAAAAAACAGGAGTTTTTGGATTATTTTGTACAAGTAATTTGATAGAGTCTTCGTTAAGTCCCTCATTTGGACCGTAAGTTTTTACATATTTGTTTATTTCATTTGAAAATTTACGAGTTAAATCTTTATGTAATAATTTGTATGTTGATGTATCATCTAGTTGGGTTTTTGCTTCTTTAATATAATCTTCTATGTTCATTACTACAGACATATCTCCCTTATCTGCAGGAAGAATAATGATATCTTTGTTTCTTTTTAGAGAAATAATTGCCTTGCGTTCGTCTGTTGTTAAGTTTGTGTGTTTAGGTAAACTGTCTTGAAATTGGGGATCTGAAATATTTGATAGAACAACATTAAGAAATTGTTCAATGGGGTGTTCTGGGCTTAGATGCTTAGGTTCATAATCAGATTTTTCTTTGAACTTTAAAAGACATTCTTCATAATTAGTTTTTGTCATAACACAATTTTCATTGCTACTCATGAAATGATATTTGTTCCTAACCTTTTTTGCAAATTCCAAAGTATCTGATACCAACTTCATATGGTCAAATTGGGGAGTTGGGGCAAAATTTAACCCTTTCTCTATCACTTTAATTTCATCCTGATTAAGATTGTAGTGTGATAGGTTGATGTGGTTCTGTTTGGTACTTAAATGGTCTACAATGGAATTAGATTTAGTGTTCAAGAATTCATATGTGGGATCCTGTTTTTCTTTGAAAAGATTTGAAATAGATGAGAATGCGTTTATTGTTTCTTTAGTATTATGTAGTTGAGGAGATCCAATTAAAGGAGTTATGTTTGTTCTTTCGTTTTTGTTTTTCAAAACTTCTAGTTTCTTGAGAAGCATTTTTGCTTTTTGTGACATGAAATGTTTAGTTTGTAGTGTTATGTTTTCTATTATGGGTATTTGTTCAGGAAAATGAGTTTTTGTTAAATCAAAATATTTGCAAATCTGAGTCTGATGGACCTTAACCTGGTTAGCATACATTTGTTGCACTGTATGTAACAATAAAATGTTTGTATTCTTCGCAATTATTTGAACAGTGTTGTGCATGTATTTGGGAAGCCCAGACAGTGGGAACTTTAGTGTTAAGCCTTTAGGTATGAGTCCAAAATTTATGCAAGCTGATAAAAACAGAACATGTAAATAGCTTTTAGCTAATTTCATAATGTGGAATTGGAATTCACTGAGCCAAACATCTTTGGAATTATTGGAAAAGCTCATTATTATTGTTGAAATATATTTAAACTGGAACAAAAGCTGAAAACAAAAAAACAAGAACAAGTGTATATGTGTCAATAGACTTACTCTTTCAAGAGTTGGTTGAAGATAGAATGCCTTTGGCTATATATTTCAAAAAATTAGAAATAATTATGTATTCATCACTATATTTCGCTTTCCGCGTCTTCAGGTGACAATAAAAAAGTATAAAAATTAAAAATTAACTTAACATAACACAGAAATAAAAATAAAAATGTAGATATAAACAATAATAATTCTGCTCCAGCTGGTTATCACTCTTATCTTAAATTAAGGCCATGAGGAACTTTTGATTTCAAAACCATTTGGTGTGCTTGTTCCATGTATCTTAATTCTTGTGTAGTGGAATTTTCTTGTAACTGGCGTATTGGTTTGACTTGGTATAATTTTTCGAAACTTTCCTTGTGTTCATTTGCATGTTTTACTAGTGGTTGTTCTATTTTGTTGTGTTTATGGCGCACACAAGTAATTATGGCGCTTAAAAGTATTTTAATTTAAATAACAAAAAAACCATTAACATTAAGAACCGCCGCCATTTTGAAAATATAAAAGTAAACTTAATGAAACTTTGAGGATATTTTTCTCTTTGGCCAATAAATATGTGTGCAAAGTTTGATTTCTGTATCTTAAATAGTTCTTTATATATAAAGTTTTTTTTATAAAATACAAAATGGCGGCTAGCGGCTAAACGAAGGATTTTTCGACATATGTTTATAGGAAATTTTTTGTTTATTTTGATGAGTACTATCACCCTTCGAAGTTTGTCCCCAACTTTAATGAACACCCTGTATATACAGTATAAATATTTTGTTTTATTAAAGTTCACTAACAGGGCTACTCTTATTAATTATATTAATAACATATTCATTTACAGTATATTTACAGTATAATAATATATAAAAATACGTACATATAAATTTTAACGACTATTGTTTTTGCCCTCTGGGCACATAAAGACAAAAAAATAACAAGGCCCCGGGCTTAAGTCTTACCATGAGACCTACAGTAATAGCTTCTCCCCTATGGGAAATTTGTTATTTAAAAAACTAAACAACTGATCAAAAACTACAATTTTATTCCTTGTATATAAATATGCAGAATGTAACTAAATGATTCAAATAATGTATTTTAACCACTGACAGGCCGGATGACACGATGACGGTCTCTGAGTGCCTAGGGCTGAGCTATCATCGGTCATTACGTCACCACATGCTCCTCCATTATCCTAGAGACATACTCATCATTGATTTGCTCATCAACCAGACTGTCGGCATTGTCTCTGTTGAAAAGGCCATCACTGCTCTGGTCCAGGCAAGTATACATTAAGAGTAATTACATTATTAAGTAAAATTACTAAACCTAACCTGTTTTAGGCAGTTATATCTAAGTGTAACTTAACTGTTAAAATTTTGGCATACTGTGTAACAGGATGGTGGTTTTTATCTTTCATTTTTATGGTTTTGTCCAATGATACATTTTATAATGAATGATTTAGGAGTTTCTAAGTTAAATTCTTGCTAGAAACTGAAAGACAATATAAAACATTAAGGACATTACAAGATCAAATTTAACTTAAGATAAGTTTAAAAAATAATAACATTTTGATTAAGGTCATTTAGCAGCTTTTAAAATAAAATATTTGCACATCGGTTCTTTTTTTCAAAGAATTCGTCTTGTTTTTTTCTTGGATTATGTAACCCCATGTTTTAATCATGCTTGTCAAAGTGCCTTATGAGAACTAAAATTATTTTTTTTGTACTTTGGGCTGAAAACCCAAACACTGGATTTGACTGATCTGATGAAAATCTTACTCCCAATAGGTAATTCCATCGAGGCAGCGTGATGTGTTGTACTGCCTACATGAGTCCGGCAGTGTCAGTGTGAAGGTGAGGCGTAAAGCAGGCTCTGTGGCTGTGTTACCTTCACCATTGGATGCTCCTGCAGAGAGCATCAGCAGTCTTGGTAATAAATAAATTTATTTATTTACTTATTTACAATTTAATTGTTTATAACAGAGAAATAAAATCTCCAATAACAGTAAACAATGTTATAACGAAATAACAACTCAAACAGCACTCTCGTATAGTGTTCATCTTCTTGTTCACTTGCTAAAATTGAAATAACTAAAAAATAAAACAATAGTGAGTAGTAGATGTAACATTTAGAATATATAACATGTCAGGGGAATTACATAATATTTTTCATTTGAACATCTTTGGATAAAGAATCCTTTACAATCCTCCTTGAGAAGTTATTGATATCAACTGAATGATATCAATAACTTCTCAAGGTTTTTACTACGACTATTTCATAATTTGACAATTTATTCATCATTGAGTAAGTAATAAATTTAGAGGTAATGTAGGGTTTAATTATTTAGTAACTAAGATTTTGCAAAAATTTGTTTTATAAAGTTCTTATGTACAAATTAGCACCCTAAATTAAAATTAGGGGTTTGCGGTGCACCGCAAAAATCGGAACAGTACGGTTCCAGCCTTGTACGGAACCTCGGTACGGTACAAGAATTTTTTCGGTATAAGTTCGGTACGGTACAAATAAGTAAAAATTAAGTCACTATCCAGTCTAGGTTGCCATCAAATATAACTATTTAACATCTCCTACCAAAAACATTGAATAAAACCTGGCCGTTAAAGGCTTTGTTCTCTACAAGTAATAGAGAATTACAACACTGCCCAGATGTAGGGCAAATACTGAACGTAAGACTGACTCATAGCGTGTTGGTGAATGATCATTTAAAATAAAACAATTTCACCAGGACTTCAGAAAAATCGGGCAACCAGCCATCTCCCTGCCGGATCTAAATCATTGTGCATTCCCGGCTTATTATCGTAGCCACGTATAGCAGCTTACGCGATCAGGGAACCGTTCCTCCTTTTGACGCAACAAAATAGTCGTACCAGTATGAGGCTCGCATTAGTCGTGTTTCAAATAGTGATGGAAATGCCTATGATTTTTTAATCACAATGAAAACCTTTTAAACTGTGATTCATGATTCTTTCAATTGATTCGTTCTTTTTCCTCTGACAGCCTGTTGACGATGTTATATGACCAATAATACAGAACTGTGATTTGCCGTATTGATCTCGCTCTTTCGGGATTTTCACTCAAATAAAATTAAAAATAATAATTTTAAGGATATAATTGAATAAAGGAAATAAATAACTTTTATTTTTTAACAATATGTTCTGTATTTCCTCATTAGTGGAACCCCTCAAATCCGAACTAATTGGGACTGAAGCATGTTCTTATAGGGAAATAAATACTACGCACTTATTTTGTCACTGTATTCGGTAACCGACGGGTTATACAGGCTGTGCGTGACTCAATAAGTTCATAAGGGCAGTGAAGTGACCTTGGTGGGTTGAGCCTGTGTTAAAAATAAACCATTCTCCCCCTACCCTTACTAACAGGGATGCGTATCGCGTATGTGCGTATGCGTATCTGTCTACTGTCTGTGTCTAGTTTAGTGAGCTTATACCTGCTGATAAGTGCGTATCTATACTAACCAACGTGGCTTGGAATTACGGTCGTGTGAAGATTTTCTTCATTTCAACTGTTAAAGGTAACAGACTTTAAACGAAAAACCCTGACTTTGTTAAACCTTGAAAAATAAGTTTATGTGATTAATTTTTTTTTAATTTCCAGCTATTTCTTTTTTTGATTTCCCGAGAACATGTTCAGATTTGAGGAGTTCCACTGTAATTTTAAAATATTAACCACTTTATACTAAAATAACTATTTTAGTCTAAAGAGCTCTTTGACATTTTATGAAAGTGTTTGATTTAATTTGAACAATTATTGTGATTGGTTGAATTAAAAATAATAAACCAGGACAATATAAAACATAGGTCTTGGCTAGGGGGCATTGACTCAGTATATTTTCTGTATTTTCTCAGTGTATTTTCTTTGTTTGTTCATCCTTAGTTTCACATACACTGAGAAGATTATTTCCCCTTAATAATGAGTTATAACATAAATTATAATGTTATAATAATTTTTAATATGTTTAATGTGATATGTTTTTTAAAGAATGGATTTAAAAATCATATTACAGTTTTAAAATTAGTACAGTAAAATATTTCTTCTGACATTGTATATCTTTTTTTAAACTCCTTTCTCTATGTTTTCACTAATTAAGTTCTGGAAAATACTTATGAATAAAAGGATGAGATCAGTCAATGTTACTAGCAGCATTATTCTCGTGTACCGTACCGTACCGAATTTGTACCGAGAACCGAGGTACAACCATTTGTACCGTACCGACCTCATAATTTCCTGTACTGCAGACCCCAAATTAAAATACAATTAAAAATCCATCACAACCAGTTTAATAGTTTCAATTAGTTCCTGAAAGCCTGAAAGTGTATTTTAATTTAAGAATATACTTTTTTACCTGAGCATGTACCATGTACCTTGGTTGGTTAGTATAATAATCATTTCCTGCTTGAGAAGAACAATTCACACAGTTTTTACAATGAGGTTTTGTTTTAGCATTTCATTGGTTAAGGTTCTGACCAAATTATTTACTTAAGACATAATTAATTATACTTTGACTGTGAGACCATGTTTATTTATGTGTGACGTCTCCAACAAACTTTCAGATTTGACATGGGCTGGAGGATCTGACGTGTTCCTCAGCTATGAGCATCGCTGTCAGAGTGAGGTTATCCGGCAAATGAAAGGTTCCAAGGTCTTGGCCATCGCGTTGGACCCCATGACAGAGAAAAAAATTGGTAGGCCAATATTACTGTGAAATTTGCTGACATTAAATGTTAACAGTTTGATATTAGTGGACAGTTTTATAATAGGTAATAATATGTTTTAGATTAGATTTGATTATTGAAATGGCAACCTACCCCTTATTTTAAGCCAAAAATGAATGAGAAACGAGTGTAGGATGATTTTGGCGCGATCTTATAGTCTTGTTATTGACTATGGCTAACATGTTCCTTAGACAGGACTGTTAATTAATAGTAGAGGTGTGCAGATATCCGAAAACTCGGATGGAAAACAAGTATCTGGTTAAGCCCTATGAATACCTAAACTTTCGAATAGACTGTATAAAATGAGGTGTAAACCGAAATATAAAAGCAAAACTTTCCATTTGAGATTAAGTCAGCGATATGAAACATCTTTAATCAACAGAAATGTTTAAGCAGAAGACAAAATTACACAATTCATATCCTATTGGAAGATAAGAACGTCTTTGGGCGGTCTGAGGATGCGGTATGATTATTCGATTCTTCAACTATGTATTTAATCCTCGAAAGGTTTACCGTCTATTAATCTACGGTAGATAAGCTTTTACAAAAAACAATGTTGCGAATACAGTTTTGGTTAAAACTACATTGAATATAGTATCGTTATCGTACACTACAGGTTATACGCTTTGTGGGGGAGCAAACTTTGAGAAATTGTTTGAAATAATTTTTTTTATCAATATCAAGTGGATACATCCATCAAAATCAGAATAAAGAAAAAACATATTATTATTTTCTTACAGATAATTTAATGTAGAATTAAATGGTATATAATATGTTAATAGTTACTGTATTTCTAGTTTTTTATATGAATTTTTTAATAAAAGTCTGCAAAAGTGCCAAAAAGGGTGAACCTCAAGGGGTCCAATAGTGAACCGTTGGAGGGTTAAGTAACCAATTAAGTTCAACACGATATTGCATATAGTGTCATCGATAGTTGCACCGAATATCAGATTGCGGTTTGATATTATTCCTCATAAAATATGATTTCGGGTACGAAAAACCTTGAATTGTTGATTTAATATTTGTTAACAAAGCTCAACCATTATAATAGCTCCGGTATTTGTAGCAAAAATATATATTACTTAATTTTGATCATCTGATTGAATTAAACTTGAACTATTTTGACATAATGGACTATTTTTTATATATATATATATATATATATATATATATATATATTACTGTTTATTTCATCAAACAGGGCTACTAATATTATTATATTGAAATAATCTAACCAATTACCCTTCTAAGGGTACTTGGTGTCATCGATAGTTGCACCGAATATCAGATTGCGGTTTGATATTATTCCTCATAAAATATGATTTCGGGTACGAAAAACCTTGAATTGTTGATTTAATATTTGTTAACAAAGCTCAACCATTATAATAGCTCCGGTATTTGTAGCAAAAATATATATTACTTAATTTTGATCGTCTGATCGAATTAAACTTGAACTATTTTGACATATGGACTATTTTTTTTTATATATATATATTACTGTTTATTTCATCAAACAGGGCTACTAATATTATTATATTGAAATAATCTAACCAATTACCCTTCTAAGGGTACTTGGTTAGATTATTTCAAGAAGGGTAATTGTCCGAACCCTAACTATTCGATCAGGATCTGATCCGAACTTGAACTATCCGATCCGAAAAAAAAATTTACTATCCGCACACCTCTAATTAATAGCCCAACAGCCTCTGGCAACTAAGGGACCTACAGTTTTACGTGGAATCTGAACCACGGCCTCTCAATTACGAATTGGTATAATTATGAGGATGGTCTTTGTGGATCAACGTAGTATTGAATAGTGTGGACAGTAATCCACACAAGAGAACACTACACCCACCGACCATTGCTTACAACTATGTTAATTTAATAATCCTAATAATCCTATGTTGTAACATTATTTTTAATCTATTATGTTAAACAAATCCTTTTATTTGTGTTGATGTCATATAGGATTGGTTTACGATTACCAAGAAAGGTGTAGTAGTTTCAACTATGACTAAACACAGCAACTGCTGATGTAGGGTATCTGACCTATTTTGAATCAACAATCCCGTCTGTAGCCCAGCTAGACAATACTGTCAATAGCCTTAACACATCGATGTGAGTTTCCTGATGTTCCAGTTCTGTTGCTGACTTCTGGCAAGATAGTTCACCTGGAGCTGGAAGTTTTGGGACAAAGTGATGGTGACTACATCCCTCTATGCTTGAGTCAGATGTTCAAACCTATCAGTGATGTGAGTTTCCTGATGTTCCAGTTCTGTTGCTGACTTCTGGCAAGATAGTTCACCTGGAGCTGGAAGTTTTGGGACAAAGTGATGGTGACTACATCCCTCTATGCTTGAGTCAGATGTTCAAACCTATCAGTGATGTGAGTTTTCTTATGTTCCAGTTCTGTTGCTCTGAGTTCTGGCAAGATAGTTCACCTGGAGCTGGAAGTTTTGGGACAAAGTGATGGTGACTACATCCCTCTATGCTTGAGTCAGATGTTCAAACCTATCAGTGATGTGAGTTTTCTTATGTTCCAGTTCTGTTGCTGAGTTCTGGCAAGATAGTTCACCTGGAGCTGGAAGTTTTGGGACAAAGTGATGGTGACTACACCCCTCTATGCTTGAGTCAGATGTTCAAACCTATCAGTGATGTGAGTTTTCTTTTAATTATAATGATTATTGAGATTATGGTTATTTACTCACTTATTGCCGGGTCGATTGAATATTGCCGGGGGGGGGGGGGGAAATCTCAATTCACTTTTAGCCTCGTAGAACTTCATCAATTCTCCTCTGTCTTTAGCCAAAATTTATGTCCCATGGTGTTAATGTCTTTCATAATTTGATCGGTCCTTCTTAATTTTGATCCACCCAACAGACATTTGTGTGGAAATACTTTCAGTGATCGTCACAGCAGCTAACCTGCACAGTCTTTCCCATGTTTATCTTTTGGAGAATAGGCAAATAATTCTCATGTTTATGGACATATTTTTATAAAATTTGTCATATATTATTATTATATTATTGATTTGAAAATTCGCTGAGTACGCAGGTCTGCTGCGACGGGGGTATATGATTATCTATTAAATCACGAGTGTACAATTATTTTTTACTATGTCTGACATTTACATGTACAGTAAAGTCCGGTTTATCCGGATTAGTGTGGCGGAGGTTGAATCTAGAAAGCCGAAATTCCGAAAAATATAATTGGATATAGAGAATGATCGTGAATAGCACCTGCAATATGAGTGCTCCAAATGGCATATAAGTAACTTGAAGTGAATAGCCGCAAAATATTGCAGATGTTTAACGAGTTTTTTAACTCTTTAAAACTTTTTAGTTTTTAATTACAAAATAAAATATTTTAATTAGGTCTGGAAAAAACAAATCATTACTTTTATTAGTTTTAGGTACAAAAACACTTCAATTAAAAAGAAAACTTATTTTGGGTATTCGTTCATTAACTTATGCAATCCACTATCAGATGAAACGATATCAACAATAACATAACCAAAATTACTCAAAAATAGACAGCTGACGCATCTTTCGTCGATCGTTGCCGACCAGAGAATAGAGTAAATGTTTGCAGGCAGGCATCGGCAAAAAGCGTGAAGCTTGCCGATTACATCGATACTACATACAAAACAATATGTGTAATATCAAGGTGCCCTAGAGCGCATTAAATAAAAGCTTACTAACTGTCGCAACTGCGACAGTGAACCATCGGCGGGCGGCAGGTACTGTCGCAAATGCGACAGTAAACCACTGGAGGGTTAACTTGCGCTGATGACTGAAATATCTGTTTTGTGGCTCCCTGAATCACAAATATTGCTTTTCAGACTGACAAATTTCCCTGTCTGTGCATTTACCCCGAAACCTCAACAATGCTTTCGAGTATTTATCACAATAGTTTTATAATCATTATAAATCACTAATTAAATGCCATAACACTTTCTATGTTTATACTTTTTATAAATACCAACACTAAATATCTAATACTTTAGAATGAATATGATGAAATTGTTGATAATTGTTGATGATGCAACATGGAGAAAAGTCTAGCTTCTGAAGTTCTTTCATTTTCCTTCAAGGTTTTCTTATTTGCCTACTCTTACATAATACTACAGTTAATCATCAATTTTTTTACTAAGATTGTGAGGGAGGAGAAATTTAATATACCGTGTATACTAAGTTCAAAGTTTATTCTGTGGTTTATACAGTGCCATGTGTTTTATCTTGTGCGGGCAATTATTCATAGTTTTGTAAGCTTTAATTTAAAATTCCTTAAAAAATAAAAAAAAAATAAATGCAAAGTACAGCAAACTATATATTATTTTATTCAGCATAAAATTGTCTATGAATAAATACTAATATGGATACACTTACTTCAGTGGTGTTGCATATGTGGTCATCAAAAAGTTTTTTTTTTCACAAAATAAATTTCTTCCTTGTGTTTGCGATCCCATAAAAATTGTTTATAATTATTGTATAAAAAATCCAATATAGCCATTTTGTTAAAATTTTATGACAAAAAGAAAATATATAGTTATAAACACTATAAGTAAAAACTTAAAACACACTATGTACAAAACTAAAATCAAGGCACCCAAACCCAAGCAACCAAGGATCTAGAGTAAGTTGAGTAGGTCTAGGCCTATTTGAAGTTGATGGAACAGGTCTATTACCTCATCCCTGATATTACCTTCATTGTCAGAAGATTCCAACTCACTATTATGAGGTGAATAGTTATCGTCACTACCACTAGAAAAATCTTCCAACGAAACACGTAACTCAGACTCTGGCACATCTACATCTAAATCACTATGATCTTCATCAGGAATGATACAATCTTCATCTTCATCACTTATATCATCATCAAAAAATCTCCTTATATCACTACTATCCATGTTGAAAGAAATTTTCACGAATTAAAAACAGTGAAACATAACCAACAAAGAAAGCAGACCGGCTAACAACAAAGGACAAACAGTTGCACAAATATTTTCGAGCTGTCACAATTCTGCCGCCCATAGAGTAATAACTATGAAAATATACATCGTTGGAAAGCTTAGAACAAGCCAGTTAATTTGGTACTATACACAATACAGGTTTAATGCAGTGACAGAGTATAATACGCGATTAAGTAAACGTTGCAACATCGATTGTCGAGGCAGAGGAGTGAATATCGACACGTGTATACTAAGTTCAAAGTTTATTCTGTGGTTTAATCTACCTATATTAATTGACTCTTCATGATTTTTTGTTTGTGGATGTGTTGAAAGGACAATGGTGTAGTTCCCAGCCTCAAGCTGATGACCACTGGACTGCTAGGCTCGGTGGCTGCCCCCCTCACAGTAATACGCATGTGCCCCCCGCTCACCACTCGGAACCGTTCGCACTATCAGCCCCTCATGGCAGGGGGGACACAGTCTGGTGTGGTTCAGGTAGGTTAAAATGCTGTATGATCTCTCTAAATATTTATCTTACTGTACAAGATGAACCACTTCCCTTTCATATGGTTTTTTTTGAACTTGGGCACACAGTCTAAATTCCTCTATTGGTGTGATTATTGAGTCCTTTAACCTGTTGAGGAATAATGGCAAATGAGCCCATATGAGTACGCCCGTCATGTGACGTTTGTTCCTCCTTGAGGATCTATGACATATGACAGGATGTAATACGAGGGTTGTCCGTAAAGTAAGGTTCCCATAGCGCTGCAGTCGATTATAGTGCTGCGACGGGGGTTCGCACGGTTTTGTTGTGTACCTGGGTTCCCCCACTCCAAATCCCCACCTCAACGAAGTGTCTGCGGCACTCAGTCTTGGCCTGGCAGCCGTACAAGATGGAGGTTCCGATTGCTTCGCCTGCCAGGTGTGAGCTGCGCTCAGTGATTCATTTTTTGACTGCCAAAAACCTTCCCCCTGGGGAAATTCCTTTTTAGCTGTGCAAAATATATGGAGAAAAGTGTAAGAGCGTACAACATGTGCGCAAATGGTGAAGGGAGTTCAAGGACGGGCGTACCGACGTATTCGAGCAATTTGAGCAATTCGAGCAAACGCAAAGGGCCGGAAAAGTCATGGAAACAGTCTTTTGGGACAGGAAAGGCGTATTGTTGTTCAAAGTCTTGCCCACCAGTGAAACAATCAACGCTGCCCAAATACTGCGAGACACTGCAAAATCTTCGCCGTGCCATTCAAAACAAGAGGAGGGGTATGCATGCTGTCCAAGGGGGTGCGTTTGTATCAGGATAACGCACGACCGCACACCGCTAACGTTACCAATGAACTCATTGCTAAATTTGGATGGGGTATCGTCAAACACCCACCCTACAGCCTGGACATAGCCCCCAGCGACTACCACCTCTTCCCTGATATGAAGAAACACCTGGGTGGAAAGCATTTCGGCGGCCGAGAATAGCTGAAAGAAGTGCTTCTCAGCTATCTGCGCGGCTTGGCGGCAGACTTCTTTGACTCGACTTGAAAGCTGGTACACTGCATGCAAAAATGCATTGACCTCGGTGGCGACTACATAGAAAAATAGGGAAAAGTCTGAACTTTCCGAATACGTACAAGTTTATGCAAATAAACATGTTTTTCATTGTGAAAAATCACTAGTAACCTTATTTTACGGACAACCCTCGTATATACATACATACATACATACATATCCTCTTCTCCACGTCCTTCTTCTGAAGGTGCTGGAGGCGTCAAGTGTCCTGTCTTGTAACAGGCCCACACAATAAAAATAGCGAGCCACGCGCTAGGAACAGGGTGCGACCGACAAGGCCTTAGATGCGGTTAGATTTGGTAAGGTGTGCTATGGATGTGCTATGGATTTAGGTTTGGTTAGGATTAGGTTTTGCGGAAGTCTTCCAGGTTGTAGAAGCAGGCACTTATAAGAAATGATTTTTCGGCTCTTTTGAATTTTTCAATTTGTGCAATATTTCTGAGGTTTTCTGGTAAGTTTTCGAATAATTTTATGCCACTGTAACTTGGTTTGGTTTCAAAAAGTGCTAATCTGTGTTGCTGTGAAAATCTATTGTTGAATCTGGTGTTGTAACTATGGCAAGATGGTATTGTGGTTAAGTTATGTTGTTTAATGTAGGTGACTGCTTCAAGTATATAAAGGCTTGGAACTGTAAGAATTTGGAGCCGCGCAAAAGCCTCTCTACAGCTGGCATCGGGTGGCATTTGGAGCATGGCACGGATTGCTTTTTTTTGCCAAACAAAGATTTTCTGGAGATTGCTCCTCCCTGCTCCCCACAGCAAAATAGAGTAGGCTATATGCGACTGGATATGGCTATGATAAACTGTTTTGAGAAGAGGGATGTTTTTTAGACCGCTTAGTCTTTTAAGCATAAAAACACCGCGAGCCATCCTGTTTTCCAAAACGTCAATTTGACTACCCCAATTTAGCCCACTGTCCAATTTAACTCCCAAGAAGCTGAAATTGTCAACCTCTTCAAGCTGGTCCTCATCTATAAAGACTTGTGGCTTTGATTTCATTTTTTGTTTTTTCTGATTTGTTTGGATGCACATGAAATTTGTTTTTGATGTGTTAATTGCAAGGTTGTTATTAGAAAAGAATTGAGCTAGGCCATTGACCTTCATGCAAGTGTCAATTTCTAGCTGTTCAATTTCCTTGTTTTTTGTAAACAGGGTTGTGTCATCTGCATAGATGAACAAGTTCTCTAATGGAATTGAATTTTCAATGTCATTTATATAGATGAGGAAAAGGATTGGACCAAGAATCGATCCTTGCGGAACACCGCTAAGAAGCTGTTTGGGTTCTGACTTGATTTTTTTAATTTTTGATTTTGTTTCATAGTTAATTTGAGTGATTTGTAGTCTGTCTGTCATGTAGGAGGTTAGCCAAGTACTGACAGAGTCTTGGATGCCTATACAGGCCAACTTCTCTGCCAGTAGCGCATGATCGACACAGTCGAATGCTTTGGAGAGATCAGCAAAGCATCCAATTACCGTCTCTCCGGCCTCAACTGCATCGATACATTGATTTACAAATTCAGTTAAAGCCAATTTGGTTGATTTATTTGCCCGAAAACCGAATTGTCTTGGACAGAGGAGATTGTGTCGTTCTAAGTATTCAATGATTTGAGTACAGGCGACTTTCTCCAGTAGCTTGGCCACTGATGGCAAGAGCGAAATTGGACGATAATTTTGTATCAGATTTTTTTCGAGTTTTTTGTGGATTGGCCTAATGACTGAAATTTTACCCCGGTCTGGGAAGACTCCCCCTAACAGAGATGAATTAACCAAGTGCAAGAGTGGTTTGGAGATCTCCTGTTTGCAGAATTTTAGTACCTCCATGGTGATATCGTCTAGGCCAGCAGACTTCTTAGATGGGAAACATGACAAAATTTCCAAAAGTTGATTTTCATTTATTGTTATAAAATTGGAAAAACTATTTCTTTGATTTATAAATGTTCTGTTTTGTTGGCTGCTATTTTTTGGTAGGGAGGCTTTGATTTGCACAGCAACTTCAGCAAAGTAGCTACTGAAAATAGCGCAGACTGTATTCGGATTTTTTATATTTTTACCCTCACAGTTTAGTGAAATGTTTTCGGTGCTGGTGGGGGATTTACTCTGGAGTCTGTTGATTACATCCCAGGTGGCCTTGGATTTATTATTTGATTGGTTTATTTTTCCTGTCGCCCATTCTGCTTTGGCTGTCTTTAGAATTCTTTTGTAATTGTATTTTGACTGGGAATAATTAGCTTTATCTATTGTAGAAAGGGTGGACTTCCATCTGTTGTATAATTGTAACATTGTTTGTATAATTGAAACATTGTTTGTTTTGCCCAATTTGTCTCATAATTTTTCCAGGGTATATTGTTTGTTTCTTGAATTTTGATGCTTATCACAGGGCAGGCTATATCAAAGTGGTATGTAAAAGTTGATATAAAACTATTGTAGATATGGTTGACATCTGCTGAGTTGAGGCTTTCCTCCCATTTTTCCATTTTTAGTCTGAGTTTAAGCTCCTCTAGGCTTGCTGTATTTATTTTGCGTTGTTCCATCCATCTGTGTTGCCTTTACTTTGTAGTTCACTGTTTATTGTTACTGAAGTTTTAATTGCATGGTGGTCTGAAATATGTGTTTGTATTGTACTGGTTTCTGTGTTGATAGGTTAGTAATAAAATTATCTATGCAGGTGTGTGATTCTTCGGTGGTCCTGGTAGGTACTTTAACTACAATGTTCAGACCGTGGCTCTGTAGGATATTTTTGAATTTTTTGGTCTTACTGTCTTGACTAAGTGTATTTATATTGAAGTCACCAGCAATCACTACAGGGTTGTTTTGAGCATGTATTGTCTCCAAGTAATTATTTAATTTCTCAAAAAATTCTTCTATATTTTTATCACATGGGGTTCTATATAGGCCTGACACTATTATGGGTTGGTTTTGTATCATAATTTTTATTTCAGTACATTCAAAAGTTGATTCCTTAGATAATCTTTGTCCAATATTCTCTATTTTAACTGATTCAAAAGAGATTGATGATTTTTTGTAAATGGCAACACAACCCATCTTTGCTATAGTTCTGCTGTAAGAGTTAATGAGATCATAATTTAGTATTTTTAAATCTGTAATGGTGGATGCACCCAACCCATGTTCAGTGATAATAAATATGTCGGGTGATTCATCATCCAAAAATGAATCACAAACACAAACACAACAAACACAAACACAACAAACACAAACACAACAAACACAAACACAACAAACACAAACACAACAAACACAAACACAACAAACACAACAAACACAAACACAACAAACACAAACACAACAAACACAAACACAAACACAAACACAACAAACACAAACACAACAAACACAAACACAACAAACACAAACACAACAAACACAAACACAAACACAAACACAAACACAAACACAACAAACACAAACACAACAAACACAAACACAACAAACACAAACACAACAAACACAAACACAACAAACACAAACACAACAAACACAAACACAACAAACACAAAAACACAAACACAACAAACACAAACACAAACACAAACACAACAAACACAAACACAACAAACACAAACACAACAAACACGAACACAACAAACACAAACACAACAAACACAAACACAACAAACACGAACACAACAAACACGAACACAACAAACACGAACACAACAAACACGAACACAACAAACACGAACACAACAAACACGAACACAACAAACACAAACACAACAAACACAAACACAACAAACACAAACACAACAAACACAAACACAACAAACACCAAAACACAACAAACACAAACACAACAAACACAAACACAACAAACACAAACACAACAAACTGTAACACTCTGGCCTCGGTTGGCTCAGTCTGGGGTGGTTCTATAATGTAATGCAGAATTTAATAGTCTAAGATCAAGCAGAGTGTATATATAAGTAGTGGTAGAGAGGGCGCCACCTAGTTTTAATATTCCCAGGATCCAAACTAGGAAAGTTTCCAGGGACAAGGATAGAATTATTGGTAAACAATAAGGAAATGACAGAGGTAAATTAGAAAAATTCACTATTTAGGTGATATTGGCCAAACATACTTACATAAAATAAAAGTCCTAAGATAAGATTCAGATAAATGCCAGGAAATCCTAATAATCACATAAGGTTCCAGTTTGAAAATTATCTTCCAAATAAATACTGGATTGAAATTACAATCAAGATAAATAAAACAATATTTACCAGTCTTCCTTTTTATATTATCAAAAATTATGTTATCAATAAATTATATTATCAAATTAAGTCATTCAAAAATTTGCTCTAATCACACCTGTTATCAGATGGATAATATTCCAGGCATTATCACACCAATTTCCTTTTGTTAGAGAGAGATATTGGGTAAGCTGAATAATAACTAGTAAATTGGTTCTAAATTGTATAATGAATTTGCAATACTGCATGAAATCACCCAAATAACCAAGGAATAGTTCATAATTCAACACTTAAAGAAATAATTCTAGTACTATATGTCGGCCGACAGTTAACATATTTTACACAATGGGACATATAATATATTGATCACACATAAACATTAAAGAGTTCCCCTATTTTTTTTTTGGTTCTATGACTGTAATAGTCCGATAAGAGTTTCTAGATATATCTATATATATATAGGTATACTGGCAGATAATAAAATATTGTCCTATCTGTTGTTGAGTACGTTGAGGTGATGGATCCCTGGTATAGCCCCAAAGGTGACGTCAGACTCCACATCGAATAGGTAGGACGGTAAGCCACACAGCACTGTAGGGTCCACAACTTCCCTGTGCAAATCCCACACACACTCTAGTATTTAAGTCTAGTAATATATCTTTTAGAAATTTGTCATAATTTAACCCTTTATTCAGGTGTGAAAATCAATGAATTTTATAGCTAGTAAACAATTTAATTAATTTAATAAATTTGTTACAAAGGGAGACTTTGGAATACTATTTAATTTTACATCAAAGTTTCAATAAGTAAATGTTCCAGTTAAATTACAATATAATACACAACTTTAGTTAAATCAGTGTAAGGGTATCTTTAATTTCAATAAATTCAATGACAGTAATTAACATCTAAAAACAAATTTTAAACAGCTACTACTTTCACACTAAACACAAAAGAAAATAGTCTAAATTGAATAGTCACATTAATATTATTACTTGCAAGATTAGTTTAAACCGTTTAATTGTGATTGTCACTAACCAAAATATATATATATATATATTCCTAACATATTATTCTTCAACATTCGTTGCTGATCATGTTCATATACTGAGAATCTCAAAGTTATTTAATAATTAATTCACAAAATATTTAAAATATAACATTTAAAGTACAAACTAAGGTAAAGGACAATTATTAATATTCACTAAATAAATGCTTGGACGACTTTGTTAACCACTGGACGACACTTTCATGTTCAAACCACTAGACAGGTTTAGAGTTGCATGTTTTAAAAACAGTTGCTCATAAGCCCTATTCCTAGATATTATTTAAGACATTTTCAATCTTATATTTTATGACCATTATCATGATAATATGACAAAATGTCGCAGCTCTAAATTTCACTCAATATAGTTTAATATATTTATAGATTTATTCCAAAGCCTTAATAATTGCATGTCTGGCCAAAATTTTACTGAGCAAATAATTGAATTTTAAAATTTATTAGAAGCTTAAATTATTTTGAGTATTTTATATGCATGAAAATCACTATGAATATTAAATTAATCTTACCTCTATCAAATAAAATCCCAAAAGGTGAAAGAGGGAAGGATAGGTTCTCAAAACTGCTGCAATATTTAACTCTGCTAACCTCCAACTCACTCCACCAACTCACATGAACTACCGTCTTGGGCACTGAGAACGAACTTGCATAAAACTGTTTTCCTCGTTTCATGATAATTCCAGACAGGTTGCAGGTTTGGAGGGTCTCCACTGACAAGGAGGGGGGGAGTGGAGTGACTAAAGTTCACTGAAGGTACCTGTTTGCTGATTTTCTTAGTGCCTTCAATTTTGCCACCGCTACATCTTTGACTGCATGTAATGATTATAGTTTCCCCCATGTATGTTGGAGCTCCATAATTCCCATGAGTGTTAAGAATGATCATGGCCAGTGATCATTGGGGACAAGTTCAACCCTCACATACAATCAAATTGTCACAAAACACAAACACAACAAACACAAACACAACAAACACAAACAACACAAACACAAACACAAACACCTAATAAAATACCTAATAATAAATTAAAATACCTACCTTGTAGTATGGTTGCCATTTCAATAATCTAATCTAATCTTGTCGAAGGGATTCTGTCAAAGTATTTACTAGAAACTGTATTTGTATTTGGCTTGAAACACCTACCTAGTTGCCATTTCAGTTAAAAGTATAAAGCACTTTTACATAATACATTTAGGAAAATTTTAAGACAGCACTTCGACTGTCTAAGAAACAAACTAATTTGTAATATGATCGGGATTCTACTGGGAGTTCTACTGGGTGGGAATCCAGTACTCTATTCATTTAGCTATGACTGCCAAACCCGCGAAATATAAAATACAAATGTGGCTAAGTCTTAATTGTAAAACAATCGAAAAATTCAGGCTCATGAACTCAGACGCTATAACCTTAGAAGCCTTATTAAATTTGAAAATAAATAAAATGCACGATTCAGAAAGAATAAAACCACAACAGATTAATTAATTTAAAACTTTCAAACTGTATCAAAAACACCTATTAAAAACTAACAGAAAATATTTTAAGTATGAAAATAGTTTAAGCGCAACGAAATTAAATTACTGAACAGAAACTTAATTGTTTTTATTCGGGGGAAGGGAATGTTTGTAAGCAGACACGACGTGGTGTCTAGACAGGTCACAGATGGCAAGTGTCTGTACCACCTTGAGTAGAAATGTACTACTGCAACACCTGTCGTGTTCCACCTACGACCAGAAAATGCATTTATTGAATTATCAGAGAGGCCAGTCATGCGATATTAGAAGACATAAAAGATGCAAAACTAATCACATTTAAGTTAAAAATTTGTGAAACTTTTTTATTTGCAATTTTAAAATTACATTGCTTCACCCAGTAAACCACGACCTAATGAATTTACATTTACATTAAAACCTTATTAATATGATACAATTGGGACTTTAAGTCTTGCGGGTTAAATTACACCTTCATATCATGATGAAAACACCTTATGGAAATCAAACAGTAATAAAGATATTTGAATGTAAATAGACAATATGTTATTCATAAAACATTTTTAGCAATGAACTAGCAATGAATGTTACCCGTCGCGCATTGCAGTGATTTACAAAACAGATTTATTAGGTTTAGGTTCGTTGGGAAATACAAAACATAATATAATTGTTAATACCTTTCTGAATTTGTGGCCTCTGTAGGAAATGAGTGTATTGAGACAGGCTATATCACCTTACACCATGTTACTTTTGTTCATTTTACAGCCTGGTAAATGCACACTCTTGCATCACGCACACAAACACAACAAACACGAACACAACAAACACAAACACAACAAACACAAACACAACAAACACAAACACAACAAACACAAACACAACAAACACAAACACAACAAACACAAACACAACAAACACAAACACAACAAACACAAACACAACAAACACAAACACAACAAACACAAACACAACAAACACAAACACAACAAACAACAAACACAAACACAACAAACACAAACACAACAAACACAAACACAACAAACACAAACACAACAAACACAAACACAACAAACACAAACACAACAAACACAAACACAACAAACACAAACACAACAAACACAAACACAACAAACACAAACACAACAAACACAAACACAACAAACACAAACACAACAAACACAAACACAACAAACACAAACACAACAAACACAACAAACACAAACACAAACACAACAAACACAAAAACAACAAACACAAACACAACAAACACAAACACAACAAACACAAACACAACAAACACAAACACAACACAAACACAAACACAACAAAACACAAACACAAACACAAACACAACAAAACACAACACAACAAACACCAAAACAACAAACACAAACACAACAAACACAAGCACAACAAACACAACAAACACCAAAACAAACACAAACACAACAAACACAACAGTCACAAACACAAACACAACAAACACCAAAACAACAAACACAAACACAACAAACACCAAAACAACAAACACAAACACAACAAACACCAAAACAACAAACACAAACACAACAAACACAAACACAACAAACACAAACACAACAAACACACAACAAACACAACACAAACAACAACAAAACACAAACACAACACAACAAACACAACAAACACAAACAACAAACACAAACACAACAAACACAAACACAAAAACACAAACACAAAAAAACACAAACAAACACAAACACAACAAACACAAACACAAACACAACAAACACCAAAACAACAAACACAAACACAACAAACACCAAAACAACAAACACAAACACAACAAACACCAAAACAGCAAACACCAAAACAACAAACACAAACACAACAAACACAAACACAACAAACACAAACAGAACAAACACAAACACAACAAACACCAAAACAACAAACACAAACACAACAAACACAAACACAACAAACACCAAAACAACAAACACAAACACAACAAACACCAAAACAACAAACACAAACACAACAAACACAAAACACAAACAGAACAAACACAAACACAACAAACACAAACACAACAAACACCAAAACAACAAACACAAACACAACAAACACAAACACAACAAACAACAAAACAAACACAAACAGAACAAACACAAACAGAACAAACACCAAAACAACAAACACAAACACAACAAACACAAACAGAACAAACACAACAAACACCAAAACAACAAACACAAACACAACAAACACAAACACAACAAACACCAAAACAACAAACACAAACACAACAAACACCAAAACAACAAACACAAACACAAACACAAACACAAACACAACAAACACAAACACAACAAACACAACAAACACAAACACAAACAACAAACACAAACACAACAAACACAAACACAACAAACACAAACACAACAAACACAAACACAACAAACACAAACACAACAAACACAAACACCAAACACAAACACAACAAATCAAAACACAAACACAACAAACACAAACCAGAACAAACACAAACACAACAAAACACAAACACAACAAACACAAACAACAACAAAACAACACAAACACAACAAACACAAACACAACAAACACAAACAAAACACAAACACAACAAACACAAACACAACAAACACGAAACACAAACACAACAAACACAAACACAACAAAACACGAACACAACAAACACGAACACAACCAACACGAACAAAACAAACACGAACACAACAAACACGAACACAACAAACACAAACACAAACACAACAAACACAACAAACACAAACACAACAAACACTAACACAAACACAACAAACACAACAAACACAAACACAACAAACACTAACACAACAAACACTAACACAACTGTTGCGTTTAAAGTAAAGTAAGACTCATGGGCTTGACCATCACGCTTATCAATTATTATATGTTACATTTCCCAATCAATTCCAAGTCACGCTTATTAATTATTATACGTTACATTTCCCAATCAATTCCAAGTTCCTCTTATATGATTTCCTTAACTTTCTCTTTGTTTTTCCATATAATTAATTTATTTCAAATATCATCATATGATTTCAATATTAATCATGTTTTGTTTATCTGATTTGTTTTTCTTTTTGTTGACATAGCAACCAGTCCAGTTTTCTTTTTCTTTACCATTTTTAAACTTTCATTTTTATCAGGTTCTTAATCAATTTTTAATGTAATGTCATAATTCTGTAAAAACGATGTAAAATTGTATTGATCAAGAAATATAAGACTCTGATAATATTGTGACTATTGAAGAATCGAACATGAAGAATGGTGTGGTGAGTGAAATGTAAAAAACTAATAGGCCTAACTTTGTAACTTAATAATGTGAACATTTTTTTTTTGTATTTAATCTCATATTTGTAAGAACCTGATATTTTGTAAAAAAAAACAAAGTATATTTTGTATCCAACCCTCTTTTTTCTGTATATTGGTCCTTCGAATTTATGCTATGTTTTAAATTTCTTTATTCCGCCCCCAACACACAACAAACACAAACACAACAAACACTAACACAACAAACACAACAAACACAAACACAACAAACACAAACACAAACACCTAATAAAATACCTAATAATAAATTAAAATACCTACCTTGTAGTATGGTTGCCATTTCAATAATCTAATCTAATCTTGTCGAAGGGATTCTGTCAAAGTATTTACTAGAAACTGTATTTGTATTTGGCTTGAAACACCTACCTAGTTGCCATTTCAGTTAAAAGTATAAAGCACTTTTACATAATACATTTAGGAAAATTTTAAGACAGAACTTCGACTGTCTAAGAAACAAACTAATTTGTAATATGATCAGGATTCTACTGGGAGTTCTACTGGGTGGGAATCCAGTACTCTATTCATTTAGCTATGACTGCCAAACCCGCGAAATATCGAACACAACAAACACGAACACAACAAACACGAACACAACAAACACGAACAAAACACAACAAACACCAACTTGTGTTTGTGTTGTTTGTTGACACAAACACAAACACAACAAACACAAACACAACAAACACAAACACGAACACAACAAACACAACAAACAACAAACACAAACACAACAAACACAAACACAAACACAACAAACACGAACACAACAAACACGAACACAACAAATACTAACACAACAAACACGAACACAACAAACACGAATGTGTTTGTGTTTGTGTTTGTGTTTGTTGTGTTTGTGTTTGTTGTGTTTGTGTTTGTTGAGTTTGTGTTTGTGTTTTCGTGTTTGTGTTTGTTGTGTTTGTGTTTGTTGTGTTTGTGTTTGTTGTGTTTGTTGTGTTTGTGTTTGTTGTGTTTGTGTTTGTTGTGTTTGTGTTTGTTGTGTTTGTGTTTGTTGTGTTTGTTGTGTTTGTGTTTGTTGATTATTAATTGAACACTTTGGTTAACCTAGGCTACTGAACATGCGTGCTCTCTACAATACATAATATGGTGAAAACTTATGGATAATTGAGTTACCTGGTTTTAGGAATGAGTTTTTATGGTTTTGAAAGGAAGAATAAATGATTAGGTTGGATAAAATAATGTAAGTTGGTTTTTAAGGAACGTGTTTTTCAGGAAGTGGCTGCTGTCTTGTCGTCTGTAAAGTTCAGATCTTCATTTAACTATCTTGATGTTGATGAATCTTGAGAATTTATGTATTAAAATGGTCAAAACTAATTAGGGATTAAATATTTCACACTTTTGTGGACAGTGAATTTTGAAAAATAGGTAAAAAGGGACTAAAACTGTAGAGAGCTCGGCATGGCAAACAGGCTACTGCACGCCTAGCCTGCCTATATTTTAGGAAATATTTATTATTTCCTAAAACATTACTAATAAATCAAACATTTATAATAGTTTATTACATCTGAAAACCTTTAGGTAAAATAATATTATTTAAAATAAATAATTTAGAACTGATGCATAATTTACTAGGTACGGTAAATTATGTTTATTAGGTTGGTACAACGAGACAGGCGGCAGAAGCGTCGACGTTTCTTGCCAATTCACTTGGCCCCAATGTGATGATGTATGTGCCACTTGCCACTTAGTGTCCAACTGATCCTCTTGCATCTAGAATCTGTTAGGGTAACCTAGTGATTTTTGTTGCCGTTAAGTTATTGACTCCTTTGTAAAGGTCAATACTGGGTGATTTCCGCTATGTACACATCATTGTTTTGAAATATATCACACCCAAAACACGTTCTGAGAGATGTAAATAGTATGAAAGATGTCAAAATAGGTTTGAAAAATGCTTTTTATCCATTTATCGTAGTAATAAAATAAATATATTTAAAGAAGTTGATGATTTTTCTCTTACTCCCGGGGTTACTTTTTATGGCATTACATCCACTCTGCCTAGCCCTGATATTAGTTATGTCACATGACAAGCCTGTCAACAGGTTAAGCTTCTTCAGTCATCCAGCTCCTGTGTTTGGCACCTGGTTAAATCTGGTAGAAGGATGAGGCAGTCTGACCACTAAATTGACATGGCTTTATGGGACATATTGTTAGAAAAGTGCCGAGAGAGAGTTAGTAAATTAATGATAATCTGTTTATGAATTTACTATCACATTAAACAAAGCTAATGACCACATCTCATTCTAAATGTGTGGACTGTTTTTCTTATGGTTGAGGTTTGTTTACAGTGTTTTTTTTGCAGTTAACATTGTTATCCTTGTTGATGGGTCTGTTCTTCAACTCTGACGAAATGGTTCTAATGATGGCTTTACAGAAGAGTTCTAAATATTCACATTTATCAATATTTAAATTTTTGACTTAATAATTTTTTAGGCTTAGATTAAAAAAACTGACTGACTTTCTGTCAGTGTTGCTTTGATTCCTTGCATATTAATAGATAAAGTCTTGGTTAGTAGTTTCAAATTACTAAACAAATGTTTAGTTATTAATGGGACTGTACTTGCACAGATTTACAATATGGCTACTGGAATCATCGAGAAAGAGTTTGCTCTCCATAATCACCCAGTCAAGTATGTCACACTCATTTATTTAGTACATATACAATATTGTAAACAGTAGAAGTCCCTTTCAAGTATGTGTAATATTTAAAAATTATTTTTGCTTAAAAGTTATCAAAATAACAGTTAACTTGACTTAAAAGTCTGGTATGTAGTTTATACCCCTAAAACATAAGCACTGAAAGCGTTTCATCAACCAGCTCCAAATTTAAAATTTTTTTCTTATCCCTATTTTTTTCTTAACCTCTACTCATGTACTACTCATTTTAAACACCAAAACAACAAACACAAACACATCAAACACCAAAACAACAAACACAAACACAACAAACACCAAAACAACAAACACAAACACAACAAACACCAAAACAACAAACACAAACACAACAAACACAAACACAACAAACACAAACACAACAAACACCAAAACAACAAACACAAACACAACAAACACAAACACAACAAACACGAACACAACAAACACGAACACAACAAACACAAACACAACAAACACGAACACAACAAACACAAACACAACAAACACAAACACAACAAACACAAACACAACAAACACAAACACAACAAACACAAACACAACAAACACAAACACAACACAACAAACACAAACACAACAAACACAAACACAACAAACACAAACACAACAAACACAAACACAACAAACACGAACACAACAAACACAAACACAACAAACACAAACACAACAAACACAAACACAACAAACACAAACACAAACACAACAAACATAAACACAACAAACACAAACACAACAAACACAAACACAACAAACACAAACACAACAAACACAACAAACACAAACACAACAAACACAACAAACACAAACACAAACACAACAAACACAACAAACACAAACACAACAAACACAAACACAACAAACACAAACACAACAAACACAAACACAACAAACACAAACACAACAAACACAAACACAACAAACACAAACACAACAAACACAAACACAACAAACACAAACACAACAAACACAAACACAACAAACACAACAAACACGAACACAACAAACACAAACACAACAAACACAACAAACACAAACACAAACACAACAAACACAAACACAACAAACACAAACACAACAAACACGAACAAAACAAACACAAACACAACAAACACGAACACAACAAACACAAACACAACAAACACGAACACAACAAACACAAACACAACAAACACCAAAACAACAAACACAAACACAACAAACACAAACACAACAAACACCAAAACAACAAACACAAACACAACAAACACCAAAACAACAAACACAAACACAACAAACACCAAAACAACAAACACAAAAAACACAACAAACACCAAAACAACAAACAAAAACACAACAAACACCAAAACAACAAACACAAACACAACAAACACAAACACAACAAACACCAAAACAACAAACACAAACACAACAAACACAAACACAACAAACAAAAAACACAACAAACACAAAAACAACAAACACAAACACAACAAACACCAAAACAACAAACACAAACACAACAAACACAAACACAACAAACACAACAAACACAAACACAACAAACACCAAAACAACAAACACAAACACAACAAACACCAAAACAACAAATACAAACACAACAAACACCAAAACAACAAACACAAACACAACAAAAAACACCAAAACAACAAACACAAACACAACAAACACCAAAACAACAAACACGAACACAACAAACACCAAAACAACAAACACAAACACAACAAACACCAAAACAACAAACACAAACACAACAAACACAAACACAACAAACACAAACACAACAAACACAAACACAACAAACCACAAAACAACAAACACAAACACAACAAACACCAAAACAACAAACACAAACACAACAAACACAAACACAACAAACACAAACACAACAAACACGAACAAAACACAACAAACATAAACACAGTTGTTTGTTGACACAAACACAAACACAACAAACACAAACACAACAAACACAAACACAACAAACACAAACACAACAAACACAAACACAACAAACACGAACAAAACAAACACAAACACAACAAACACGAACACAACAAACACAAACACAACAAACACCAAAACAACAAACACAAACACAACAAACACGAACGTGTTTGTGTTTGTTGTGTTTGTGTTTGTTGTGTTTGTGTTTGTTGTGTTTGTGTTTGTTGTGTTTGTGTTTGTTGTGTTTGTGTTTGTTGTGTTTGTGTTTGTTGTGTTTGTGTTTGTTGTGTTTGTGTTTGTTGTGTTTGTGTTTGTTGTGTTTGTGTTTGTTGTGTTTGTGTTTGTTGTGTTTGTTGTGTTTGTGTTTGTTGATTATTAATTGAACACTTTGGTTAACCTAGGCTACTGAACATGCGTGCTCTCTACAATACATAATATGGTGAAAACTTATGGATAATTGAGTTACCTGGTTTTAGGAATGAGTTTTTATGGTTTTGAAAGGAAGAATAAATGATTAGGTTGGATAAAATAATGTAAGTTGGTTTTTAAGGAACGTGGTTTTCAGGAAGTGGCTGCTGTCTTGTCGTCTGCAAAGTTCAGATCTTCATTTAACTATCTTGATGTTGATGAATCTTGAGAATTTATGTATTAAAATGGTCAAAACTAATTAGGGATTAATTATTTCACACTTTTGTGGACAGTGAATTTTGAAAAATAGGTAAAAAGTGACTAAAACTGTAGAGAGCTTGGCATGGCAAACAGGCTACTGCACGCCTAGCCTGCCTATATTTTAGGAAATATTTATTATTTCCTAAAACATTACTAATAAATAAAACATTTATAATAGTTTATTACATCTGAAAACCTTTAGGTAAAATAATATTATTTAAAATAAATAATTTAGAACTGATGCATAATTTACAAGGTACGGTAAATTATGTTTATTAGGTTGGTACAACGAGACAGGCGGCAGAAGCGTCGACGTTTCTTGCCAATTCACTTGGCCCCAATGTGATGATGTATGTGCCACTTGCCACTTAGTGTCCAACTGATCCTCTTGCATCTAGAATCTGTTAGGGTAACCTAGTGATTTTTGTTGCCGTTAAGTTATTGACTCCTTTGTAAAGGTCAATACTGGGTGATTTCCGCTATGTACACATCATTGTTTTGAAATATATCACACCCAAAACACGTTCTGAGAGATGTAAATAGTATGAAAGATGTCAAAATAGGTTTGAAAAATGCTTTTTATCCATTTATCGTAGTAATAAAATAAATATATTTAAAGAAGTTGATGATTTTTCTCTTACTCCCGGGGTTACTTTTTATGGCATTACATCCACTCTGCCTAGCCCTGATATTAGTTATGTCACATGACAAGCCTGTCAACAGGTTAAGCTTCTTCAGTCATCCAGCTCCTGTGTTTGGCACCTGGTTAGAAGGATGAGGCAGTCTGACCACTAAATTGACATGGCTTTATGGGACATATTGTTAGAAAAGTGCCGAGAGAGAGTTAGTAAATTAATGATAATCTGTTTATGAATTTACTATCACATTAAACAAAGCTAATGACCACATCTCATTCTAAATGTGTGGACTGTTTTTCTTATGGTTGAGGTTTATTTACAGTGTTTTTTTTGCAGTTCACATTGTTATCCTTGTTGATGGGTCTGTTCTTCAACTCTGACGAAATGGTTCTAATGATGGCTTTACAGAAGAGTTCTAAATATTCACATTTATCAATATTTAAATTTTTGACTTAATAATTTTTTAGGCTTAGATTAAAAAAACTGACTGACTTTCTGTCAGTGTTGCTTTGATTCCTTGCATATTAATAGATAAAGTCTTGGTTAGTAGTTTCAAATTACTAAACAAATGTTTAGTTATTAATGGGACTGTACTTGCACAGATTTACAATATGGCTACTGGAATCATCGAGAAAGAGTTTGCTCTCCATAATCACCCAGTCAAGTATGTCACACTCATTTATTTAGTACATATACAATATTGTAAACAGTAGAAGTCCCTTTCAAGTATGTGTAATATTTAAAAATTATTTTTGCTTAAAAGTTATCAAAATAACAGTTAACTTGACTTAAAAGTCTGGTATGTAGTTTATACCCCTAAAACATAAGCACTGAAAGCGTTTCATCAACCAGCTCCAAATTTAAAATTTTTTTCTTATCCCTATTTTTTTCTTAACCTCTACTCATGTACTACTCATGTACATCTTATTTGTATGACTAAGTAACACAAAGTTCTATTTTAGTATTTTACCCTAAATATAAATAAACATCAGAGTGGTTGGTAATAAAATAGTCTAGAAAGTAATGAAACATTTGTTGGCAGTAATATATTTGGTATGTCCAGGGGTATTGAATGGACAGGCCTGACAAGCTTTCTATCATTTGCCAACTCTGGCCAGATCGGAAAAGTGGTGAATGAACTGCTGCTGACTGATGTGAACTCAGGCCAGACAACAACTTTGCGGCCTAACAGACCTGCAGAGAACCCTATAGATATCCTGCGTGTCTCTCCCCTCAGGTATATCTTTTTTATTTACTTATAATTTAACCCAGTCCTTCCTGAATTTCTGTGCAACTCCTAGTTCCTCCAGTTTTAATTAAATTTAGATTTTATCACCGTTACTTTGTTGGCTTGATAGATTTTACTGTTACTGAAAATATGATCTTGTATTCATTTCCTGGTGTTGTTTATTGATCAGTATCTATCCAAAGAGAACACCAGTTTCTAAATCGGGTTGTGATAAGTACCATCTGCATCTCTTCATCTGCACTCGTTTTGTTTTCAGATGATTCCTTTTCTTATTTGAATTTTTATTTCAAGTTTACTTTCATTGTAATTCACTAAAAAATAGTTATTGTTAGTGTCTTCTAAATTAGGCTCTTTTACTTGTATTGCTTTCCACCACTACATGATCTTTCATGTTATCATTTGTTTCTGTAACGTTTCAATTACTACAATTGCACAAGAACTTTCACAAGAACAAATGGTGGAAAGTAAATTAGGTAATAAATATGATGATTCTACACGACTAAGCAAGAATAGGTTTGGCCAACGTTGGAAAGAAACAAAAGAGTAAAATCAAGCGGAAAAATATGAACTACAATAGAACCCCCTAATCCGTCACCTCCGGGACTGAGACCATGGTGGGAACGGAATAAAGGTTGGATTATGCGAAAAAATCTAATATTTGTTGTAAAATACAATAAAAAAGATCTTTTTACACAGTACGAAACAGCACATTAACTGAAAACGTTTACATGCATCAGAATATGTATTAGTTCTTAAAGGAAAGAAGACATATAAATTATGTAATGTAAATTTTTTGGTTATTATTAGAGGTGTGCAGATAGTGAATTTTTTTCAGATCGGATAACTCAAGTTCGGATCGGATAGTTAGGGTTCTGATCGGATAATTTTCGGATTCGGATACTCGCAATAACACGGTGGAATCACACTTCTAAGAATAAATGAGAAAAAATCGATAAAATATTATCAAAGTTATTAGATTGGACATAAAAAATAATAAATTCGTCATAGGCTAAACAACAAAACTAAAATTTTTACTTCACTGTATTGAAAAGTAACAAATTTTAATATACGCCATATTATACACCGAATAAAATCAACAGAAACCTTATAATTCGCCAATAAATTACATAAACAGTTCTTAAAAGTTAGTTATAAATAACCATGGATAGATTGATAAATAATAATTATTCTCAATTTTATTTATTACAATGACAAAAACGAATCGCCATAAACAAAGAACCAAGATTTGACAGACGACGTCGGCTATCGTTGCCATCGGCTATCTGCGGACAGTATCGGTAGGGATATTCGATATTTTTGTACCGGTGACAAAGTCACTGATATGGTTCTGTCACTGATATATCTGTGACAAGGAACTAGGAAAAGCAGAGACAGTGCTGCCGCGGACTATTGGACAAAGGATTCTGCGCAGGCACAGAGTTGGATGGAGTATCGGGCTGAACAATATTTAACCCTGTGAAATTATGGCACCTTGTCGTAATCTAGTTAATTAGTCATCTTAAAGTTATCTAAAATGTTCCATTTAAAAACTAATGATGCGTAAAATCATTCAACAAAGAGAAAATGTAAAATGAAAACGAGTGGAAAAATTGTTGGTTATGTAAACACTGAAAGACAAAATAGGCCAAAAATATAAATTTGACAACACTTTATCGTATCGCTCAAACCCGGAGAACTCGAGAATGCGATAACAAAAAATAACCCATTATGTCAAAATATTTAAAGTTTAATTCGATCTGACGATCGAATAACGTAGACAATCAAAATTAAATAGTATATATTTTTGCTGCAAATACCACAGCTATTATGATGGTTGAGCTTTGTTACCAAATATAGAATCGACAATTCACGGTTTTTCGTAGCCGAAATCATATTTTATGCAAAATAATATCAAACCGCAATCTGATATTCGGTGCAATTATCGATGACACTATGCTTTGTATTTCAAAATTCAATATCGTGTTGAACTTAATGGGCAACTTAAATACGTAGTTGAAGAATCGAATAATCGAACCGCCCAAAGACGTTCGTACATTCCAATAAGTTTATTAATTGAAAAATTGCTTAAACATTTCTGTTGATCCGTATCGCTGACGTATCTCAAACGGAAAGTTTAGCATTTATTGTTCGGTTTTAACCTCATTTTATACAGTCTATCCGAAAGTTCAGATATTTATAGGACTTTTTTGGATACTTGTTTTGCATTCGGATCGGAGCCGGTTATCCAATCCAATCCAAAACCGATCCGACTTTTCGGATATCCGCACACCTCTTGTTATTATGTTGGTTGGTTTGTTGTTTAACCCATTCCTGTCTGGCAGAACGGTCGACGCCTGTGGCCACCCGGGCTGAACGAAAATCGAGCCTCGTTCACTACGACCGCGCGTCACTATTAGCGTGAAAGAATTAACAGTAACTTCATGAATTATATGTTTTGATTTCTTTGCTCTGTTCCTTATACTCTTTAACTGTGTATACAATCACTTTTAGCAAGAAAAAAAATTATTACTGTACTTTTTCACCAGTTCCAAGCTGTAGACTTGGAAACAAGTAGGTATTTTTGTTTCGTCAAATTTTACTTTATTTTCAAAAGATTCCTTTATTTTACTTGGCAGATCTACTTCTGCAGTAAAAAAAACCTGCAGTAATAAATAGGTAATGATAAATCTTTAAATAATAATCATTATAACTGTATTATCATCAATAAATACAATCACTAAACGAATTGTGCGAACGAGAAAATAATTTACTGTCAATACGGAACATTTGACACTAAGTAAGATGATAAAAGAGGACGCCATAACCATCTATCGGATGAGAAATGAACTAGAACCCCTAACGGCGGAAAAAAGAACTACGTCGAAATATTAGCAGGCAGCGTACATTGTTTGCTCATAACCACCCCGCGGCCCGTGCTGCGGGACGCACGGCGCACGTTATTAGACATCTGTCTAGCAAAATACGCTGACGTACAATGTACGTCATTAGACGGGAATGGGTTAACACCAGAATAAAAAAATAGGCCAAATGTTATAAATTTGGTAACAATTTATGGTGTTGATCAAATTATGCTTATGCGGTGAATTTTCGAAAGTGATAATGAAAAATTGTATGTTGTATCAAAATAATTAAACGAAGGATAGATGATCAAATGGTGTAGTGTATTACTTTCCCTACAAATTCTGTTGTAAAATCAGTTATTATTATGATTATTGAGCTTTGTTTTAACAAATAAAGATTTCAAGATTTTTGTGCCGAAATCATATTTTGTACGGAATAGTAACAAACTGATACTGATATGGCGTAACTTTCTATGAAGATATGCTTTGTATTTAAAAATTGTAAATAAAATGTTGAAATTTTGATTTTATTGGCTATTGGAATATGAAGTTGACGAATCGCTTAATCAAAACACATTCTTGGACCGACCAATAACTTTATTGCATTTTAATAGGTTATGAAATTTCGTCATCTGCTTGAATACTTTCGTTCAATCAAATATGTTCTGTGTTGGATGGATTCAATTCATATTGATTGCTCAGGACAATGTCTGGTTGATAGTAGTATACATACTGTACCACCAATACACCAGTAATTGGCTGGACTAAATAAAACAATAATTTTTATTGTAATAATTATAATATATAATTATTATATTATTAAATAATAAGATTGAGCCAAGCTTAGCTTTTTTGAGCCAAGTTTTTTTTTAATCATCAATAAAATTATATAATTATTATGTTATTAAATAATAAGATTGAGCCAAGCTTAGCTTTTTTTCGAGCCAAGTTTTTTTTTAATCATCAATAAAATCCCCTCCTCTAAAACCTAAGAAAGTGATAATGAAAAATTGTATGTTGTATCAAAATAATTAAACGAAGGATAGATGATCAAATGGTGTAGTGTATTACTTTCCCTACAAATTCTGTTGTAAAATCAGTTATTATTATGATTATTGAGCTTTGTTTTAACAAATAAAGATTTCAAGATTTTTGTGCCGAAATCATATTTTGTACGGAATAGTAACAAACTGATACTGATATGGCGTAACTTTCTATGAAGATATGCTTTGTATTTAAAAATTGTAAATAAAATGTTGAAATTTTGATTTTATTGGCTATTGGAATATGAAGTTGACGAATCGCTTAATCAAAACACATTCTTGGACCGACCAATAACTTTATTGCATTTTAATAGGTTATGAATTGTGTAATTTCGTCATCTGCTTGAATACTTTCGTTCAATCAAATATGTTCTGTGTTGGATGGATTCAATTCATATTGATTGCTCAGGACAATGTCTGGTTGATAGTAGTATACATACTGTACCACCAATACACCAGTAATTGGCTGGACTAAATAAAACAATAATTTTTATTGTAATAATTATAATATATAATTATTATAGTTATTAAATAATAAGATTGAGCCAAGCTTAGCTTTTTCGAGCCAAGTTTTTTTTTTAAATCATCAATAAAATCCCCTCCTCTAAAACCTAAAGTATTAATAAGTTTAGTGCATTAATACCTATAAATCATTAATTAGCTAGTCAATCAGTAAGAAGCTTTTTTTCATTCAATTTTTGTATACGTAGCCTATAGTATTTCAAAAGTCATAGACATGCAATAGATATGCAAGGTTGAAGTAGAAATTTAAGGTTTATTTTTAAGTTCAAAATTAATGAAAGTGTATTATTTAATCAACACATTGGATTATTGTTGGGTAATTAATCAAAACCTTCACCCATTGGAGACTGAGTTTTAACCCACCTAATTACACCCTGGAACTGGTTTTTTTTTATTTACCTGAAACGCCGTAGTAAATAAGTATAAAAGTTTTAATACTTAAGATAATACTTTAATACTTAATTCTACTTGTGTTTTGTCATTGCTGTCAATCTCGTCATCACTATCACTGTTATTACTCTCACATTCACATTTATTATTTATTATTATCTTGTTACTTGTTAATTTGTTTGTATTTTATCCACGGTTTCATCTTCTGTTATTTTATTTTTATTGTTATGTTTTTATTTTTCATACTTCATTTACATATATTTATTATTTATTATTATCTTGTTACTTGTTAATTTGTTTGTATTTTATCCACGGTTTCATCTTCTGTTATTTTATTTTTATTGTTATGTTTTTATTTTTACTGTTAACTTTTATAGCATATCAGTTAATATGTTCTGTAAAGTTTTAAGTCTTAAATAGTTAAGTGTGAAATCCTCAAGAATATTACAGAGAACTTTATTTTGTATAACAAATATAGCAGGAATTTTATCTGACAAAGCACCTGTACATATATCATATAAACCTGTACGTTTTGTGCCAATGAAATGTGTTATGTGTTATGTCTTATCCCACAAATTATCATCCAAATCACCACTATCACTCAAAAACAGATACTCGTGAGACACCTTCACGATCAGCTGCTCATTGTTTGTAACTAGCTTGGAAATTCACTGTTGTATTCTGTTTTTGGATCTGGTATTTGAGATCAGATGTTATTTATTGAATTACAAGATTCAACTATCGATTTTCTATTTGTTCACGTAATACAAGTCATAAAATACCAAATGAAATACGATACAACAAACGATAGAGTTGATGACAAACACTGCCTGTCATCAGTCTTTTGTCCTCTGTTTAGTGATGACGGGCAATATCTATCATTCGTCACGAATGGGCTAATATCTAACTAACCAAAATTAATAGACAGATCAAAAAAATTAGAATTCATACAAGTTATTATGAATCTTAATACGAAAAGATTCCGGATCCATACAGTGTCAAGTCTACAAAATTGTCATAATTCATCCTTAAATTAAATTAGCAGGCTTACCAATGGATACGAAAGGATAAACTTATGAATCACTGATCAATTCATTTTAATGTAAATTGCCATATCGACTTCCTTTTTTATTATTGTTTGTTTTATTAAAGTAGACAAAGAATTAATTACGAATCCACGATCAGACGTTATGGGCAACAAAAGTGTTTTCGCGATACAATTATACCCTCAAAATGATGGTGCTGGCTTGTAAATTGTGATAGTCGGATTATTGTAACTTACTGATGAGAGAACACGCTTTTTATTAAACTATCAAATGTTTAATAATACCCATCAAGTTAGCATTGTGTTAGCAAATTTAAAAGAGGATCAACGAAAATGGCACCTTTTCGTGTATCTGGTACCCCTGGTATTGTTTGACTTAAAACTGGCCAGTTTATTGTGTCGTCCGATTCAGAAAAATACATAACAAAAGTATTAAATGGGCCTATTATTTTTTACAACAAATCCCATTTCAAAAGTTAATTATCATGGAAAATGAATATACTTTGCTGTCGAATTTTAGATCTTCATTTTAAAGTTTTGTTGCCGAAAAAGTTAATTTCGCGGAATAATAATGAACAGTGCAGTATTTTGATAATTGGTATTGACGACAACATGGTTGTATTTCAAAATTCAATATCTTATTGAATGAAGTTCATCAGTACGGTAACTAAAATAAGTATATTATGTTGCAACCTTGGATACGAATTCCGTCATTTCAGCGTCTGCATCTATACTTTTTTGTTCGAGCTAAGACGTTCTGTATTGACGATGTACACTAAACACCAAAAGCGTAGGCTTTAATAATCATTTTATACGGTCTATTTCGGATATAATATGAGTAATGGATATTTATTGAATTATTCTGAGTACTTGTTACACCTTTAAGCCGGAGCTGGACATCCGAATCAATGTTTGGAATCGAATCAACCCTAGTCATCATAAAATTTCACCTATCCTTTATTATATAAGCTCACCCTACATATTGCATAGAATGTTAGGGATGAAAAATCAAACTGGGTATAACTCAATTAGGAATCATTGAAGAAAATGACTGTGACTCTTTTATTCTTTAGTATAATAGCCTATAATTTTGTGGGTTTCCAAAGTATGCCAATTTTCTCCTTGTGGGTTTGTTCATTGGGTTTGAGCACTCAAATCCAGTAATAATTAACACAAATATCAACAGAACACCATCTTAAACATCAACAGCTTTCAACTATAATACATAATCTTTAAATTCATGTTTGTCAGTTAATGTTTTATTTTAATTTCCAGACAGTATTTTGTGGTGGTATACAAAGACGGGCCATTTGAACTGTGGGATCTCAGAAGTTTGTCTTTGTTGCGGACTATGCCAAAAAAATTTCCATTTGTAACAGCACTGGTAAGTTTAAAAATGTGACTTAAGATAGTTACATTTATTTATAAAATCTATATATAATTTCTGTTCAAAAATATTATATTTATAAAATATAATTTATTAAAGTTTCATTCGTTTTGTGAATGTCCTGGACTATGAAAGCTTATCAGTTTATAGGCTTAATCTGCATGATTTTAACACTTAAACTGTATTAATTTGTTACAGTCTCATTTATATCTCATACAGGTTGGGTAAAAGCTTCATAGTAAGTCTTACTGTTTTAATTAAATTAATCAGCCTGCTGTTCCTGTTGCACAGGAATGGTCTCCAGTGCACAGTGTCAAGTCACTTCAGGCCAAGGCTAATCAGCGCAAACCGAGCGAAGATTCATCTGCTCTGGCGAGTCCCCTCACAGAGTCAGGTGAGTGAGATATTAAGCTCATCAACAAGCGTGTGTGGATAGTAAATAATATTTTTGGATTGGATTCAGATCTGGTAGCTCAATTTTGGGTTGAATTTCAATAGGATAGTTAGGGTTTGTATCAGACAATTTTCAGATTCGGATACTCGTAATAACAGATGAATCACATGTAAACCAAAACCCAAATAATAAACCCTAATTTTTTACATTGTATGTAAAACATACCATCTAAAATATTAGATAATTTTCTCTTTAGAGATTTGCCAAACCAAAAGGTTTAAAATTAAAATTAAGGTCATCCTTACCACTTAAGATTAGTAAAATATACATCTAGAATTTTAGACAAAATAGCCTACTAATTCTCAGTCTCAGACCTAGAAATAGGAGGTCAGAGAAGGTAAAAGGAGAGGGAAATATGATTTCAAATTTTACCCAAAGTCAGAATTACATAATTATGCTGTGCTTAGTATATCATATGCCAATTGTTGAGTAGCTAGCTGTTTATTGCCCCCACTACCGTTTTTTGTCCTAATATGTTGATGACATCCCACTAGAAGCACTGCTGCACCGTGGTTGTAGTGTACAGTGTGGCCTATATCTGGTCATTCCTGAAATACTCCTCTACTGAGTAGTACGGCCTCTTCAGAAGATATCCCTTAAATTCATTCTTGAATTCAGGTATATTTTTTAGATCGCTAGGAATCCTGTTGTAGATCCTGCTACATAAAATCCTAGGACCATTTTTGGCTAGTCTTGAGTTTACCCGAGGAAAATGCATGTCATTCCTTTGTGTTGTCGAGTAGTTGTGGTGTGCTTCATTTTTATGAAACAATTCTGGGTTTCTCCTCACCATTACAGCAGACTCCAAGATGAAATGTAAACTTGAGCGCAAGATTCAGTTTTGCTGGGTTACGAGTTCTGGGAAAATATTTGTCCGTAAAACTGAAGGTGATCCACCCATTCTGATTGAAGATCAGTCTGACCTCAAGCGTTTCCAGTCATCTTCTCAGCATCCCCCAGGAGCAAATCAAACCAAATCTGCAGGTGTCTCTGCTGAGCGGCCGCTGTCACAAGCGACTCGTTAGTTGCTGTAGTGGATTTGCTCGTCGCCAGGCAGTTAACCTTCACATGGACATTGTTCTACATTGTGGACTGTTTAATGATTTTCTTTTTAACCTTAAATTTGTTCTGTTTATTTTGTATACGGATAACTTTGTCCGAGGATGTTGGTTCGCTTATTTATTTTATTATGTTTATTAAACTATGAATTTTGATAATGATAATGTAAATTTATTTTATCAGAATGTTAGGGGGCTTAGAACAAAGTTGTTGCCTTTTAGATTGGGGGTGATTGATGGAAACTATCAAATATGTGCTATTAATGAAACGTGGTTAAACGATTCCATCAGTAACAATGAATTGTTTACGAATGATTATGTTGTTTATAGAAAAGATAGATCTGGCCCGGGTAGTATGGGTGGAGGAGTTTTGGTGGCAATAAAAAATGGTATAAAATCAATTAGATTATCTGATTTGGAAACAGAAGGAGAAAATATATGGCTGAGAATAAGTTTTTCCAAATATATTTCTGTCGTATTGGGCTTAGTCTATTTCCCACCTAATTCACCAATTTCACAGTACAAATTCTTTTTTGAAGCTTTAGAGAAGTTTAAATTTACTAATGAAAAGGTATTAATATTACGTGATTTCAATTTGTAAATAACTGGTTCTACTTTTAATTTGGTAGAAGGAGGATCCATATGTAAACAATTATGTTTTTTCAATGAAATGTTTAATTTACAACTGAAAAATAATGTTCTCAATTTTAAGGGTAAAACTTTGGATTTGGTTTTAACTGACATATCAGATCTGAGAGTTTATGAGGAAGCTCACTTAGTGCCACTTGACCGATACCATCCAGCATTGGGTATTAATTTAATATCACAATTAAATCTAATAATCAGAAGCATGATTTGAGCGAATCTGTTGTATCTTATAATTTTAGTAAGGGCAATTATTTTGATTTGTATAATTCAATAAGGAATATTGATTGGGTGAATTTGATGAGTAATCATGATATAGATAACTGTGTTATAGAGTTTTATAGGTTATTATATTCTAAGCTTGATTTACATATTCCTATGAAACGTAGTTTTAAAAATAAATATCCTGTCTGGTTTTCTTATGCTACTATTAAATTAATTCGAAAGAAATATAAAGCACGTAGAAAATACAAAAAATTTAATACTGAGTTCTATTTTAATGCATATAAAATGTTACGATCTGAGACTAAATGTTTAATTAAGCAGGATTATTTGAATTATACCAAGTGTTTGGAGAATAATGTAGTGAGGAATCCCTTATCATTTTGGAGTGTTGTAAAGAGATTAAGGTCGAGTCAAGTTCGCATGCCGTCTATGAGCCTGGACGGTGTTGGGGTGGAGGGGGGCGATGAGATGGCGAAGGCATTTGCCGCTTATTTCCAATCTGTGTACGAATCTTCCGCTCTCAGCTGTGAACAGCTGAAATAACGCGCCCTCAACTCACCCTCTCAAACTATTGACTGTCTCAGGATGGAATATATTACTGAGGATGAATTGTTTTTTGCAATGAAGAAACTTAAATCCAAAAGATCTTTTGGTCCTGATGGTAATCCATTTTTTTATCTTTAAAGGTTGCTTTGATTTAATTGCTAAGCCTCTTCTTCATTTATTTAATTTATCCATCAAATTTAACTGTTTTCCTGATTACTGGAAACTAACAAAGGTAGTTCCTGTATTAAAAAAAAAAGGACTGAGAACGGACATTAAAAATTACAGACCGGTTGCTATCTTATCTACTCCTGCTAAACTATTTGAGAGTATTCTATACGATAGACTTTTCAGACACGTTAAGTCATCAATCACACCTTATCAGCATGGGGTTTTCCCAGGAAGATCAATAAATACAAATCTTCTTCAATTTTCAGATTACTGCATTTCTTCTATTGATAAGGGAGGGCAGGTTGATGTTATTTACACAGACTTTTCCAAAGCCTTTGATAAAGTGAATCATTTACAGTTGTTGAAGAAATTAAATTTGTTTGGCTTGTCGGATAATGCCATTAGGCTTTTTGCATCTTATCTTTACAATAGAAGACAGTTAGTAAATTATGATGGGTTTTCATCTGGCCAATTTCCTGTTCAATCTGGTGTTCCACAGGGCTCGAACCTTGGTCCTCTTTTATTCATCATTTATATTAATGACATTGTTCAATGCATGAAAAATAGTAATGTTTTGCTATACGCTGATGATATGAAAATATTTCGCCATATAAACTGTGTTGATGACTGTAGATTGCTTCAGGATGATTTAAATCGCATTGTTTCTTGGAGTCATTCTGGTCTCAAGTTTAATGCCGATAAATGTGTTACTGTTATATATTCAAGGAAAACTCGGAATTTTATAGGTTTTCCTTATACTATAGGTAGTTTTGTTCTAAAAGTAAGGTCTAATATTCGAGATCTTGGAATCTTATTTGATGAAAAGTTTTTGTTTTCTGGGCATATAACTGATATTTGTAAATCCGCTTATAGGTTTTTGGGATTCATAATGAGATCTGGCAGTCTTCAAAAAATTGAGTCTTTAAAATTACTTTACTTTTCTTTGGTAAGATCTAAATTGGAATTTGGAAGTATCATATGGTATCCTTATCAAAATTATTTAAAAGAATTGATTGAACAACTTCAAATAAAGTTTTTAAGATTTTTATATTTCAAATTAACTGGCGTTTATTCATTTATTGTTCCCTATCATGCACTTTTGTTGATTTTTGGAATGGAGAGTCTGAGCAGGCGTCGTGATGTGGGTATGTTGGTATTTTTGCACAAACTTGCTAACGGGGTCATTGATGATGGTGAGTTGCTGTCGCGGCTCTGCTTCCTTATACCCCGACACACGTCCAGAGTTCGACATCTTTTTGCTCCACATTTTGGCTACTCCAATCTTGGGACTCAATCATCAATAAATGTGATGATGCGTTTATATAATTCATTGCCTGATGGTATAGATATTTTTTCATCGACCTTAACCTTTTTTAAAAAATCAATTGCTAATACTTATTTGTAGGCTATTAACTATAACTGTGGTTTTAACAGCCATTTAATTTCATATTATTATTATTATTATTATAAATTATAAAATTTTGTTAAAATATCATATATTTTTTTTCAAGAGGTAAATTTTATTTTTATAGTTATATATACACGTCTTCAGAGCGTCAGGTTTATCATTTTAGTATTGATTTGTTGAGATTGTTATTTTATGTTCTATTTTTATTATTTTTATCATTTTTGTCGGTTGGCGTCAGTGGACGTAGTATGCTATTTTTGTATTTTATATTTATTTTGTATTTGTAATTATATTAATGCTGCAATGTAATTGGACTTATGTCTATATTGTTGCATTTGAAAATAAATAAATAAATAAATAAATAAATGAACAGGGCTAGCATTGTTAGAATATTAGCTTCAATGAACAATGGCTTGCAATGTGAGAGGAAAGGCTCCTGAAAAATTGTTCTAATAATTCTCTTCTGCAACAGGAGTATTCGCTGCGCATCAGGACTGTTTCCCCAGAATAATATTCCATACTTTATTGTGCTGTGGAAGCACCCAAAATATACCTTCATAAGTACTTATCTATCTAATAATAGATGTAGTCTTCTGACCATATAACAGACAGTTGTTAGCCTTGTCGATGTTATATCAATATGCTGTTTCCATTGTAAGTTGTTGCTAATGTTTAGGCCCAGGTATTTTATTGAGTCTGCCACACATACACTTGCACCTCCCAGTCGGAGTAGAGGTGCACAGTCAAATTTCTTCCTATTATGGAATTTAATTGCTTTGGTTTCCTTTTATTTAGTAGGAGCTTGTTTTTTAAACACCACTCATTCATTTCATTCAATCCCTCCTGTGCTGAAATTCTCAGTTTAGGTCATCTTCGCCTAGGACTAAATGACTAATATCATCCACAAATAACAAAACTTTACCTGTGGATATTGAGTCAGAAATATCATTGACATAAAGTAAAAATACGACAGGCCCTAGATTTGATCCTTGTGTAACTCCTGTGTTTATTTTAAAAGACAAACTTGATCTGTAATGACGTATAAGTCCATCCTATCCAGTATGTTTTACATTCCAGACATGTTTTCTATCTTTAAGATAGGTATGTATCTATTTAAGGGCATTCCCTTTTTGCCCATTGTAGTTAATTTTCCGGATAATATATCATGTGAAAGCAGGTCAAAAGCCTTCGTCATATTGAAGGAAATACATAATTGATCCCCCATCACATTGAGGTTGTCATAGGGGTTTATAATAAGGTCAAAAATAGCATCGTTTGTGCACCTATCTTTTCTAAATCCATATTGATGGTCATTCAATATGTTATTTCTATCTTACTAGGGAATCAATCTCCTTAAGAAAATTATTTCAAATATTTTAGAAAAAACCCTTTGGACTGCCACAGGCCTATAATTTTTTACTAAATTCTTCTCTTAATTTTTATGATTTAACACTACCTTGGAAGTTTTTATTTTTCAGGGAAGACTCCCTCTTCAAATGATTTATTAATAATCATAGAGAGAGGTTTCGTGATTACTTCGCCACAGTCACTCAATAAGCTACACAGGATATCATCAACGCCGGTACTCCGTTTAGTTCCCACCTTAAAAATAACATCTAGGACCTCCCTCTCAAGTTGACAAGCAAACCAACTTACTTTTTTTTCATTAATATCATTATTGAAGACTGTTATAACATAAGACTCTAATCTAATTAATGGTTATTTTTATTAAAAAAAATCAATGAGAACTGTACTGGAATAATGCTGATTTTAAACTGTTGGAGAAAATTATAATTAGAAGATTTTTTTGTTTTTCCATGTTTACACAGTTCAAACATTCTTCATTTAAAAAATACTCATGCTTAGTACCAACGTTTTGGTTTTTTCCAGGGAACGAGTTGGTTGCCAAGGAACACTTGGTTTTCAGCGACACTGAGAGTCACTTATACCACTTTGCAGTTGACGGTAGTTCTGTCCGAGATGGAATAAAAATTCCTCCAGAGGTACTCAACATACTTATGACCTGCAGTTTAAGTAAATTTTTACAATTCAATATCCATAACCAGATATACTCCAGAGTGAAACAGCCATGCTTGGTTTTATCTATACTATAACTAGTTGGCTAAGATCTTTGTATTTACTCGGTTTTGTCTATTTATTTTTGACACAAAATCACATTTCAAAATATCCTGCAAATGATTATATTAATTTTTTACTTCATAAATCTTGATATGTTATATTTCTATTAATTGTTTACATTATTGAACCGTAAGCCTATTAAAGAATACAAAAAAAATTTATTTCTATTTGGGTGCTTGAACAGAGTGGTGTGGGAATGATAACCTGTATCGCGTTCAAGAACAACCAGATAGTGCAAGCGGACGTGGAGGGGCTGTTGAACATCTGGGATCTCAAATCTCGCACCTCACGCAACTCCCACACAGGCCGCGGCTGGATACGCAAGATCCGCTTCTCTCCGGGGAAGGGCAATCTCAAGCTGCTCATTCTGTACTCAGACGGAGTAGACATTGTCGATCTCAAAAATGTAACTAAAATTGTATTGCTTTTCATATTTATATGGGCAAGCAAAGAACAAGAGAGGAATAGATTTTAGTTTTTACTACCTAGATTTTAGGTGAAAAATGAGTTTGCCCCTGTTAACTATTACTGTAATAGAAGTTATTAATACATATTTTTGATATACTTGACTTAACTTTTAAGGCAAATGATATTTTCATGTCCATATAGCAAACTTCATGGAAGTGAAATGTAAAATACAGTGAAAGCTCTTTTAACTGACTGCGGATCAACCGCCCATATTTTAACTTAATGAATTTCTGACAAATGAAGAAATTGTCTAGACTGAAACTTCTACAGTTGTTGATGCTTATAAAAAAGTGTAGATTATTTTTTAAAGAGTGGTATATTCTAATTTTTTTTACCCATTAACCATAACTTGCCTATTTGGTGATTCAACAAAACAGTATTTACTATTTACAAATATCAGGTTATATTAGATTATTTAAATGGCGATTTAAATTTAAATAATTATAGTAGGTATTTTAAGCCAAGTATGAATGAGGATTGAGTGTAAGATGATTGTGGCTCGATCTTGTAGTCTTGTTACTGACTAAAGCTGGCATGTTCCTTAGACAGGACTGTTAATTAATAGCCCAACAGCCGAATGTACCTAATGGACCTACAGTTTAACGTGGAGTCCGAACCTTGGCCTCTGAATTACGAATTGGTCCAATTATGACAATGGTCTTCATGGATTAATGTAGTATTCAACTGTGCGGACGTTAATCCACACAAGAAAAAACAACACCCACCGACCATCGCCCACAACTATCCACAATTCGTGACGATCCTATCGCCCAGCGGCATGGCCACTGCAATCCGCCTCCCTGACTCTCTACTCTTCATCTGAGCAGGGCTTCTTCTGTAGTTAATCAGTAATTTTTAAAAAGAAATATAATTATTAAATTAAAAATATTTTTTCAGAGTCATGAATTTAAAATTATCAAAAGATCTGCAGGATGTAGGTTTCATTTGAGTCCAATGAAATAAGTAGTGTTCCTATATCAATTAGTATGTAGATGAGATATGATGGTTATACTATCTGTGCAGCAACAGTATGAGCGACTGGCACAGCTCAAATGCCCTAAGGACATGGTAAAAGTGATAGACATAGACTGGGCTGCTCCGGACACGCCGGTGCTGGCCACCGAGGACGGCTGCCTGCGCATCATGGACTGCAAACTGACTCAGACTGCGTCCTCACTCACGGAATATACATTCAAAGGTCTTTATTACATAACTAGCAGTAAGCCCGTCCTTTGTACGGTTGTAGGATTCAGTTGAAAGAAGGAAGATTATCATACCAAAATGTAAACCTGAAATCATAAACTAATCAGTACAAAGAAAATAAATCAATACCCAGCTTTATTTTTTAGCATTACTTTACAATTAAATAGATTAGAACATTTATACCACTATTATAATTAGTAATTCGTTAAAATAACTAGTACCTGGTGACCGAGCTTTGCTCGGATAGAATAAGACATGTATTTTACAAGTTAATTAGCAAAATTAAAACAAATTTACTCCTCAATGAAAACATTTATGTGGTTTAAATAAAACCGTTTTAATACCCCTTAGTTAATATGGCATAAATACTGAACAAAAATATAGTCCTCGGGTGGGGATCGATCACGCGACCTTACATACGTGAGATTTGAGCGCTACTAACTGAGCTACGGCGTCTGCCAAATGACGGTGCCGTTTAAGATGTTTTAGCCAACCTCAATTGTTTTAGCCGATCATTTACAGTTATTATTAGCCTGTGATCAACTGATTTTGTTAGAAACGGAATGAGGATTGAAAAGCAAAAGAGAAATTTAATTTACACCAATTAATTAGTTTGTTACAGTGGCTTCAAGCAATACAACTAATACGTTTTCTATCAAAACACGGAAGATTTTGGAAATACTTTATTCTGCTTTTATTTCGCACAGTTATGTTACCCTTAAGTTTTTACAAATTGTTTAGTTACCTGATAATTTTACATTTATTACATACATAAAATAAATATTTATGAAAAACCTCTATTCACATATTGTTCCTTGCCGTCTTCAATCAAGAACTGACAAACGGTTATAAACAGCTGTTTTGGTTTGTATTGTTTACATTTGATTCTCCATAAGCGTAATGTTAATTTTTAGATTTTAAACTTAATATTACAAGAAAACACGAATTTTCCTGGACATTAGACCTATCTAGAACTTATTTTCTACTCGGAAATTAGTTATTTCCAAAATTTAAAGAAATTCCTTAGTGCCGTTTTCGAGATCCGTGTGCAAATATATATATATATATATATATATATATATATATATATATATATATACAAACCTTGCTCCTATTATAGTATTGGATTTAATTAGTATGATTTCCAAATGGGTTTAAAATCAATGACCAATATAAACTAACTAATATCGATTTGACAGCTGTTTGTTTTTATTTCTATTAAATCTTTAAACTGCAAAGACAGCTGATTATTACCAGTAGGTTATTTATTGAAAATTGGATAAAATGTGTTTAATACCGCGTAAAATTGGGTTTTTAAATGCTCATTATTTAATTTTTAAGGGGCGGCGGGTAATTTCAAGCATTCATAAACCTTCTCTAGAATGTAGAGAATACATGAAATAAGTTTCATTGTAATCGGTTCTCCCGTTTTTCCGGAGAAGACGGCGTAAAATGCCTCCTGGAGCGTCACAGACAAACAGACAAAAATTGAGATAAGACCGGTTTTGGCTTCTCTAATGCACGAAAAGTAAAAATAACTAAAAAATGAATAATTCTGAGCAATGTACAGACAAAACTCTAATTTTATTTACATAGATAGATTATAATTTTATTCATTGTTGTTATCTGTTCATTTATGATTTTTTCATTATACATTTTGAAGTTGGTGTTAAATCTATAGAATCTTCGTATTTAGTACTGTAGACATTAAAGAAAGTTAAGGCAAAGCTTGTGTAGAGGTTAAAAAAATCATTTTAATTTTAAAGAAAATAAAATTTAAATCAGCAATAGACAGTGGGGAAAACATATATACCTAATATGAATTTAATAAAAGAAAATGAAAGCCTCTGGCGCTTCTTCAAATATAACTGCTGCGCAAGTATAAATACATTTGTGCATACTGTAATCTAAATTAAAATATGTAACAAACTGTCTATACAGTCCATACTAAAAATCTGATTCTTAAGTTCTTTAAAGAGTTTAAAGAGTATTCTTATTTCTTATAATTTTGATCTTTTTAGGAACTTTTTATGAAGTCAAGGTGCTATAAAACTAAAATGTAAAAAATTGTAAAATTTGGTTTTGGAACTGAAATGAAATTATTTCTGAATTTATGAGTGATTCATTACCTTCGATAAAGTTTTGTAAGAAAACATGGCCACTTTTTGATTAAAAACATTTTAAAACCTTATACACAAACATATATTTTAATGGCAAAATTGAAAGTGATAGAAACAATGGTTACGAAGGTTATTTTTTGTGTTTTTCATTATAATCTATATAAAATGTTTCTGTTGAATGTATATTGTTTTTATATTTGAAAAATAAGTACTGCTCCAGCATATAAGTTCGTAGTCTATTCTACTATGGATTAGGGAGAGGTAAAGCATTTTTAGTACGGTTTCATTACAGAAATCTTTAACAAAATAGAAAATTCTAATGATGTTATGGTCATTCTGTAATCACCATTGTTCTTATTTATAGAGCCTGTAGGCCTGTAACATTCTATCATACTGATGGAAGATGGATAGGCAATCTTAATTTTGATTTGCCATCTTAATTTTGATATTTTTGTATCATTTGAAAAGTTTATCCAGTCTTCTATTTTTGAAAGTGATTAAAAGAAAATAACTGTGAATATAGTTTTCCAATCATTATTGGCTGTTCTAGATCCAGTGTGTTGTCCTGCGTTGCTCCCTCCTCCTGTATACTCACATCTCTGCATGCTTATGTCCACAAGATTACTGGCGTCTTCATCACCCTACCAGTCATTCACCGTAGAAGACGGCTTCTCATTGGACCATCTGCAGGGTAAGAAATCCTTCTCAAGTTTCTATTATTTACTTTGTACAATTCTATCAAATTGGAGGTAATCATCTATATTACGTCTCACTGTTATAGGGGTGAATGAGCAGGTGGACATGATGCGGAGGGAAGCACTGGAGCACAGTGAGCAGTCCACGGTGGACCAGTGCCTCGCCACGGCTCTACTGCTTAGGGACATGCAGGCAGTCACATTCTGGACTGTCTGCAAGTATTATCTACAAGTTAGTGCCACCTCCTGTCAAAGGTAAATCACATATTTTTTATTATACTTGGCGGAGAACATCTATATATTGTTTTGGTTGTTGTTAGTAAAATCAAATTTTTAATGGCTGTCTATGTGTGTGTTTTTGTATATAAGACAATAATAGAAGAACAGCTCAGGCAAAGAGGATTCACTTGAAATTTGAAACTTATGTTCTTTGACACACTAGGATTTGAGAATGGGATTTCAAAATTTACTATGGGATTTTAAGTATTAGTTCATCTATAAATTCCTGCTTAATATTACCTGAAATTCCTTATGGTGATTAACATGGGTAAACATAAAATTCTTCGGAATGTTAACTTTACATTTCATCCAAACTATTGTCATGAGATTTGTTTTAAATGAAATATGAATCTCTATGAAGTGGTACCCAAAAGCAACCGGAATAGCATTGCCTTGATCAGAGCTTTTTTTATACAGGTTTCTGCCCCTAGAGGTGTGCGGATATCCGAAAATTCGGTTCGGATTGGGTATCGGAAACCGATCAGAATGTATTTAAGATATCCGGTAATATCCGATAAATATCCAAATTTTCGGATAGACTTTATATTCCAGCAATTTGAAAAAAAACAACGAGTTTTTCGTCGAGTTAATTCCCGCGAAACCGGAATAATTTTTGCTTAAAAGACGTATTACGTAGTCTTTCATCAAAACAATGTCGTTGACTGGTAGACGCGATACACTTATAGCGATTCGTATCGCTAAGCATTATGACAACGTGAAATACATCCTGAAAATATGTGTTCTTGAAGAGTGAATCTATAATTACACTGAACGGTATATTTAGAAGTTTGGAAAGATCAGGATTATGAATGATTTTAATTGGTTTAGATATTAAAATTAAATTTAAAATCATTATTCTGAATTAAGTAATCGATAATAAACAATGAAATAGTGAATGAAACAATGGAATGTAGCAACAACCAAACCAAAGTAAGGTTACGGCTTCCTGGTTTTTGTAATGCGTAGTAGATGCTAATAGTGGCAAAATGCCAGCGCTGCTGTGTCCTTTAGTGTACGATAACTAAATATCGTACTTCTATTGTGACTACATCTTATTAGTACTCCTTTTCATTTATCAAGGATATATTTAAGGATGATACGTCCTTGAGGTATCAACTAATTATTTTTAATGAGTTTTAATAATGTTTTAATCGGTATAAATAAATATGATAATACGACTTTTACCGGTACCTACTATGACTAAAGTAGTACATCGCTATGCACGACAATTTTGGGGGTTAAAATCCAGGTGACTATAATTTCAACTCTGTGATCACGATCACACTGCTGTGGAAAAACAAATGTAAAGACTGATTGGTTATCACCGGCTACTGTTGGGATATTTAAATATTTCAAAGTTCTTCTGTTAAGTGAATCATAGAATCTAGAAAGAAAAGGAGTTCCATTTAGAAGTTTTTTTGTAAAGAGAGACCGAGTGTGTACAATGCAAGCTTGTCCTATAGGTAATGAATTATAAAACTGCAATAATAAATATTTATTTGAAATCTATAGAACTAAAGACATTTTGAAGGATTCTACTTTTTCTACGAAAAAACTTGAATTGTTGATTTAATGTTGTTGTAACCACTACACCAACCAGCCAGTTGTCACAAATTGTGGATGGTTATGAGTGATGGTCGGTGGATGTGATATTCTTTAGTGTGGATTAATGTCCGTACTATTGAATGGTAAAAAAACAATGAACAAAAAAAAAGATGAACCACCCTGATAATTAGACCAGTTTGTAATTTAGAGGCAGAAGTAGTTCGGATTTCACGTTAAACTGTAGATTGTAGGTCCCTTAGATGCCATTGGCTGTTTGGCAATTATTAACAATTCTGTCTAAGAAACATGTCAGCCTTAGTCAGTAACAAGACTAAAAGATCGCGTCACAATCATCTAGCCAATATAATAGCCACTCATTTCTCTTTCATACTTGGCTTAAAATACCCTCCTGGCTAAGTTGCCTTTTCAAAAGGCAATATAACTTAATCTACCAAGGTATAAAACACACTAATGACACTAATTTTCTTTTCTATTAAAAATACAACACCTAGAGTGTTAAAATGAATTAAGTTTTAGTTTTTAGACATTAAAAACCTGATGGTGAATAATAACAATGGGTGAGTTTAATGGATTTTATGACATGTTTCTTTGTTGATAACAAAAACCAACTGACATGTTTGCATAGATCATCAATTACTAGCCATTAATGGATAATGTCAACACTGTTTGCAATATCAAACCATTATAAAATTATTGATAAAATCAATCAATCAAAAAATGCTTTCTATTTACCAAAAATTTGTTTACAACAATTTTTAATTTACAAATTCTGTACACAACAATAAGAGTCGAAACAATTGTCAAAGATACCTGTTTACTTTGTATGTTATGTTATATTATTGAATATAAATACTTCAAAGTTAAACCGGTTTTCTTCTTATTAGTAAAGATGTTTAAGTATTAAAGAAATTTAAATAAAATCAACATAGTAGTTATTAAATAAAGTAATATAAATTTTTTGTACAAAAAAAGTGTGAAGAGTGTAATGTGTAAATTAGTGTAAAAGTGTATGTAAAAAGTATTCAACTGAAAATCAACTGTATTATAGAAAATGAAAACAGAATAGTGCAAGGTTTGTTGAAAGTATTAAGATCTTTCAAAGGAATATTTTGTAAATGGAGTATGCATTTCTGCACTACGCCATCTTCAGCTCCACGAATCAAAGGATATAAGTGTTCTAAAACTCCAAACTAACCACAACATAAACCACAAACATCATCACATTGTCTCAGAATTTTCATTAGGATCAAATCGGCAACTTTAAGATTATGGAACAGACATTTATTTGATCTTCAATAGATAATGTTTTTTACAGAAAGGAACAACGGCCCAAACAGGTGGAGCATTTTGACTCATACAACGCCTCAGATCTTAAAAGGGTCAATCAGTTCCCGCATCTGCAGCCTTTAGACACTTGCTATGATGTTCTCTGCGATCCCTATTCTTATCAAGTGTGTAATTTTTCTTATATGAATATTTTTTATTGAATGGTAGCTTTTTGTGTAAGACAAAATTAATAAACCAGAATTAAATTGATTTTTAATATTGTACACAATTTTTATTTAGAATTGTCAGTTTAGATAATGCTATTAATTACGTAAACATTACATGGGCTCAGTAGTTATACCAGATAATTGATTTTACCCCATTGGTTTGTTTCATTGTATGAGCAGTTTGTTTCCATAAGAGTAACAGTTTAAGATAGGTGGACATTAAATTAGAGGTGTGCGGATATTCGAAAATTCACTTCGGATTCGGATCGGATCGGATATCTGAAACCGATCCGAATGTATTTAAGATATCCGGTAATATCCGATAAATATCCGAATTTTTGGATAGACTGTATATTTCAGCAATTTGAACAAAAACAACGAGATTTTCATCGAGTTAATACCCGCGAAGCCGGAATAATTTTTGCTTAAAAGACGTATTACGTAGTCTTTCATCAAAACAATGTCGTTGACTGGTAGACGCGATACACTTATAGCGATTCGAATCGCAAAGCATTATGACAACGTGAAATATATCCCAAAAATATGTGTTCTTGAAGAGTGAATCTATAATTACACTAAACGGTATGTTTAGAAGTTTGAAAAGATCAGGATTTTGAATGATTTTAATTGGTTTAGATATTAAAATTAAATTTCAAATCATTATTCTGAATTAACTAATCGATAATAAACAATGAAATAGTGAATGAAACAATGGAATGTAGCAACAACCAAACCAAAGTAAGGTTACGGCTTCCTGGTTTTTGTAATGCGTAGTAAACGCTAATAATGGCAAAATGCCAGCGCTACTGTGTCCTTTAGTGCACGATAACTAAATATCGTACTTCTATTGTGACTACATCTTATTAGTACTCCTTTACATTTATCACGGATATATTTAAGGATGATACGTCCTTGAGGTATCAACTAATTATTTTTAATGAGTTTTAATAATGTTTTAATCGGTATAAATAAATATGATAATACGACTTTTACCGGTACCTACTTAGACTAAAGTAGTACATCGCTATGCACGACTGAATTGAATTGTTGATTTAATGTTATTGGTAACAAACCATCATAATAGCTCGTTTTGCGACGGGGTTTCCAGCAAAAATAATACTACTTCATTCTGATCGTCTACGTAGACGATCGATTGTTTAGTTATCACATTCTCAACTACTCCGAGTTTGAGCAATACGATAAAGTGTTGCCAAATTTACATTTGGCCTATTTCGTCGTTCGGTGTTCAGATAACCAACAAATTTCCCACTTGTTTTCAATCTACATTTTCTCTTTGTTAAATGAATTTAAGCGTTATTAGTTTTACATTTTTAGATAATTTTAAGATAAATAACTAACTAGATTAGGACGAGGTACCATAATTTCACGGGTTTCAATATTGTTACACAGGCGATCGGGGTATTTTATCTGTCAAATATTCCAACTCTGCGCCTGCGCACAGGCCTTTGTTTGATAGCAGCTGCACTGTCACTGCCCTTGCCGATACGCAGATAGCCGATGGCATCGAGCCAACGTCGTCTGTCAAATCTTGATTCTTTGTTAATGGTGATTTGTTTTTATAATTGTAATAAATAAAATAATTAAATCGTGAAATAAAATTGAGAATTAGTTGATGATTAGTGGAATGAATTGATGAATTAGTAGAAAGTTGATGTCATTTAATGGCGAATTATAAGGTTTCTGTTGATTTAATTTATGAATTACGCCATATTAAAATTTGTTACTGGTACTTTTAAATGCAGTGAAGTAAAAATTTTAGTTTTGTTGTTCATCCTATGAAAAATTTATTATTTATTGATTTTTTTATTTTGATAACATTTTATTGATTTTTTCCTTATTTATTCTTAGGTAAGTGTGATTTCACTTTGTTATTGCGAGTATCTGAATCCGAAAACTATACGATCCAAACCCAAAATATCCGATCCGAATCCGATCCGATAAAATAATTTACTATCCGCACACCTCTACATTACATATTAATAATGAACTGCTACTGATCACAGTTGTTAATTATATTTCCTTGAACGTACAGAGACTCCAGTTAGAGAGAGTCAGTGTCCATGAATGGAGGAGAGGAGACTACAGACACACGCAGAAGGTGGTTGAGAGACTGATTCTGTTGGGAGAGATGGACAGAGCAGTGCAACTGTTGCTGGAGACTGACCTGGACAATCCCAACTACTACACTGACGGCATCAAGTCTGTGGATCCATCATTTAAAATATCAATTTGGGGTTGTCATTGATTATAAATATTGTGATCTACTAATATTTGGGAACTTGTTTGTTCATTGTTTTGAGAGATAACTGTGGTCTATCAGAAATGATAAATCAAACATTAACAACTGAAGAAAAAAAGCTGCAATAGGCTACTCTTTCAAGATTTTGCGAAACTAATGAGATTGGTTTTTTTCAAGTTTTTTTCAAAACTTATGACACTATATAGTATGGAGATATTACATATTTTACGTTTATGATTTATCAAGTTGATCTTTCACCTTTTTAAAATACAAATTAACAAATTTACTTCCCTTTGATAAATAGATTAGATCATGGATATGTATAGAGTGAATGTTTCCAGATCTTCTAGTCTAAACAGCTGTCCTTCCTTATAACTGTATGAAATCACTTAAGCCCATGACATCAGCTTTACAAATTTTGGTCTGATGGATTTTCAAAACCCCCCTAGAGCTAAGATATATCCATGTCAAAAAACATTTTTTTGTTAATATTGAAAGAAATAATATCATTGTTAATGTCAGTTAGTTTTTATTTTCACCAGGGCATGTTTGGTGGCCACAATCCAGTCCACAGGAGCTGCCCAGAGCACAATAAAGTTAGTGGCTACCAACCTCATAGCCAACGGCAAGATTTGGGAAGGTATGATTTTCCGTAACAGGAAAACATAATAGCTAATACTTTATTTTTGAATTAAGTTACTTTATATCAATTAAGATTTTGGAGAAAGTTCAATTAATTCTGTGTGATTATAAATACAAATTAAAGGTCTGCGGGTAGCCAAATATTCGGGTAATTTTGGATAATTGCGTGAACCCGAGTGGCCGGGCGGGCTCAGTACATCTAAGGTTTCATTCGAGCAGGCTTCTACTAGATGTCGGGTCGGGCGGGTACCAAGTACCCAAAAGGCATCAGGTTATACAAAATACCCGAGATGATATTCAAATTAACCTGAGACCCCGGGTAGCAACATTTCGTCTAAATCTTCTGCCACGTTCACACAATATTATCCTATACAGATGTTCTCGATTGAGATGTCAAACTTCGAAGTAATTTTTACTGTTTAAATACATTTGATTGCACAACCTTTCTGTCACCAGGACTTTCGTGAAATTCAGGCATCCAGCCGTCTCCCCGCCGGCTCAAAATTATTGTGCAATCGCAGCTTATTATCGTATCCACATATAGTATCTTACGCGATCAGGGAACCGTTCCTCTTTTAATACAAAAAAATAGTTCTACTAATATGAGGCTCTTATTAGTCGTGTTTCAAATAGTGATGGGATTACCTGTGATTTTTCAATCACAGTGAAAACCGTGATTTTCACTTGCTGGAGCCGTGATTTTAAACTGTGATTCGTGATTTTTTCAAGTGATTCTTTCTTTTTGCTCTGACAGCATGTTAGCAATGTTATATGACCAATACAGAACTGTGATTTGCCGTAGTGATTTCGATCTTTTGGGATTTTCACTCAAATCAAATAAAAACTTATAATGTTAAGGATATAACTGAATAAAGGAAATAAATAAACAGTTTTATTTTTTTAACAATATGCTATGGATTTCTTCATTAGTGGAACCCCTCAAATCCGAACTAATTGGGGCTGAAGCCTGTTCTTCCTGGGAAGTAATATTACACACTGTAATATTACATTTTGTCACTGTATTCGTGCGGTAACCTACGGGAGATGCGTTGATTGGGGTTATACAAGCTGTGCGTGGCTCAATAAGTTCATATAGGCAGTGACCTTGGCGGGTGGATGTACATCCGAAAATGCCATTGTTTCTAGTCGAGCCTATGCTAAAAATAAATCACTCTCCCCCTACTCCCACCCATACTGGAATGTGTATCGCATCTGTCTACTGTCTTTATCTAGTGTAGTGAGCATTTACCTGCTGATAAGTGTGTATCGCTTACAACCGACATGGCTTGGAATTACGTTCGTGGGAAGATTTTCTTCACTTCAGCAGTTAAAGATAACAGACTTATGTAAAAAGAATGAGTTTGTTAAATCTCGAATTTTCGCGTTAAACCTTGAAAAATAAGTTTGTGTCATTAAAATTATTTTTTTTAAATTTCCAGTTATTTCCTTTTTTTGATTTCCTGAGAACGTGTTCAGATTTAAGGGGTTCCACAGTAATATTAAAATATTAAACAACTTCATACTAAAATAACTATTTTAGTCTAAAGAACCCTTTGACATTTTATGAAAGTGTGATTTAATTTGAACAATGATTGTGATTGGTTTAATTAAAAATAATAAACCAGAACAATATATAACATAGGTCTAATGATTCTTGACAAAGGATATTGACTCAATACATTTTCCGTATTTTTTTTCTGCAATAAAATACATTATTTTTTTAATTGTTTGTTCATCCTAGTTTCATATAGACTTGAGAAAACTATTTCCCCTTATTAATTATTTACAACATAAATTATAATGATTTATTTATTAGATAAAACTGATAATATACCAAACAGAGAACAGTACATGCAATGTGTTTAATGACTTTAGGGCCTACGTGTGAAATAAATAAGTTGGCAAATGATAGGTCTTTCTCTTAGATCAATACTGCCAAGTAGGCCAATCAAACTTTATTTAAATTGATATTTTGCTTACTAATAAAATCCAAAGCCAACCTGGTAAATGATAGGTCTTTCTCTTGCATCAGTACTGCTAAGTAGGTCAATCAAACTTTATTTAAATTATAATTATAATATAATAATTATGAAAATATTGACATTTTGCTTACTAATAAAATCCAAAGGCAACCTGAATTTCAGGTTTACAATACCCGAACCCGACCCAATTTTTTTTACTTGCACACCCGAACCCGACCTGACCCGAATTTTCATTTAGCTTATGATACCTGAACTCGGCCCGACCCGAAAATTTGTGGTAATCTACTACCCGACCCGAATCCTCCCCAACAGTAAAAATCACTACCCGTAGACCTCTAATACAAATCTAAGTATTAATAACTATAGCTTGATTTTTTTCATTTCATTATTTAATAAAATACTACAAGAAAAGAACTGGGGACAAAAAAGTACTTTAAATCCATCATATTAAGCATCCTCAAAATTAATCCCTAGATTTATTTAATTAATTAATAAGTTTTAGTTTGAAGTTGTTGGTGAAAATAACTTTTAAAGACATAAACACACTGAGGCTTCAACTGATGCTTTCGCTTGAAGTATTGTCAGTTAATTTCACCACTTGGTCATATCTGCTCCCTTTTGGTCTGTTATTTTGTATTCTTGTTTTATAATTTTTTTGTAGTTTTTACTCATACTTTGCGTATGATACTTTGTGACTTGTAAGACTTTTTTCAGTAATCTCTCTATTTTAACTCTATAAATCTGTTTTTAATGTAGTTCGTTTTTTATCAGTCTTTTCAGGGACGATATTCCATAGCTGAAATTTATAATCATTGTTCAAAATAAATAATTTTATTAAAACTAAAATGTTCGTAACTTTAGATTTGATTTTATAATATTTATTGTATGTATTTTTATGTAACAATCTTTGTTTCATTGTAGAGTTTTCTTTCTAATGGTGATTTTGTTAATCAGGCGTACAGTTACTGTGCCTGATAGGCAAGGGTCTAGATGGTTGTCGCTACCTTACGTCCTACGGGCTGTGGGAGTCTGCCGTGTGGTTGGCCAAGAGCACGCTGCCTCCTGTAGAAACTCTCGAGGTGCTTAAGAAGTGGTCGGATTATCTCAATACTATAGGCGAGAAGGTATGGGTTCATAAAGCTTTGCATTACAGGGATTATTTATTCAGTTACATGTCAACTGAGATTTGATGAGTTTCTTAAAGAGATCTGAAAGCATTTTTATTTGGGTTCTATCTGTTTTAAATTTTATTTCTTGTATTATCCTGTGTACAAGCTGAGACCAACAATATGTGTCAAGTATTGTAAAAAAGTAGCTGGTAGCCCAGCTGTGGTCTCCTGGTTTAGTTGGGTTTATTGGTGGATATAGGGAATTTAGTCAGATAAATATGTTTAGCAAGTTCCAGGAAGGAAAAAATGTTGAGCTACAGACATTTTAGTCAGCTGATTAACTGACTAAAATTCACAATTCAAGTTAGTGAGGTTACAGTTCCTTTGGCACTAAGTATCAAATGAAACTGCCCTGCTCTTTAACCAGTCAGCTAACTGACAGTAGAGAGTACCCATTTAGAGACAATATTTAGGGACTGTATTCCATTAATTAGTGGTTAATTACAGAGGAAATGTTTATATGCTATAAATTTCTTATAAATTCAATTTTACTTTTCCTAGTACATAATTTAGGGTCTATTGTCCCATAATAGATATTGGAACACAAGCTCTCCATTGATGAAGTACCTCAGTCAGTATTTCAACTAGGGGTGTGCGAATATTCGAATTCGAGTCTCGAATATCGCCGATATTTGGTTCAAATTGAGATATCTGACAAAGTTCGGTGTCGGTCGAATATTCGAAGACGGGCGAATATTCAAAGACGATAAATAATATAAAAGTGACGTATGTCAAAGCAAAGCTATAGAGTTTCCATTTTAAAGTTCAGAATTAGCATACCATTATGCAGCTAATTCAGTTGAAAACTAATAATATAACCAATGCTTTATCATCTGACTACAGACGGATAAAGATACCGATTCTCGATCATCGATGCCGAACTGATAGCTTTCGTTTCCTTCCTTGCGCAGCATAAAAGTATTTCCTTATTTTCACTGATAATAGCTATTCCAAAAAAACCTTTAGAGGAACATTCAAAAGGGACAATTACAATGGACGGCTATTATTTCGAAAGTTTCGTGGTATGGCTAGTCAAGATAAAATGTTTTTTATTTTCTTAGGCTTGTTATTACCACGGCCACAGTGATAAAAAATCTAGGTTGCACTTTTAGAGTGAAACAGCAAGTTATTATTGTTGCATAAAACATTGTTTCAATACAGTATTAAAAGCTTGGAGGAAACCATTTTTTGCAAACAGTAAAATTGTGACTCACAGTATAACGGGATGTATTTTGACAAGAGCAATAGACAATAGAGGCAGCCAGGTGGCCGGGTCAATGTTACAAAAACTATGACCTTGAGCTTTGGACGGGCAGAAGGGTGTAGGGGTTTGTTTATATTTGAACCAGGTTGTTTCAATTCATTTCTCAAGTCAAATATTTTCACTTCCCTGCCTATTGCTATCTGGTTTAAACAAGTTATTTATTACGTTCTTACTAAAATAGATACTTTTAGCACACTCAATAAAGTGTTAAAATATCAACTGTAAAAATAACTACATTAATAATTTTATAATGTTGAATCTTAATTAATTTTATAAATGTGAATTTGATAAGAAACTACTCATAAGAATTCTTAAACTAGCATTATAAATTAAAAGAAAATAAATACTTTAGTTGGGTATGCAACTGTTGTAAATTGTGGATTATTAGTAAATTGATATTAATTTATGATATGATACCAAATTTTAATTTAAAAATGATTTTTACCTCAGTCTTTATATTAAAATTTTGATTACTTCATCAATTGCCCATAATTAATATGTCAAATTTTACTTATTTTTCAATATGTATTATTTTTTAAAAAGATTGATTTCTTTAATTGTAACAATGGTTAAATCTGTTTTTGTATTTTTACTTTCTCCCCTTATACAGAGTATATGGAGGAAGTATTGTTTTCCTCTAAATTTTCGAATTGAGTTGGGGTCCCCTGAATCCAAAAATACAAATTCCCCCATACAATTTGAACAAATAATTTAAATTCATCTCTTGTTTTTCTTTTCAGAAATATGATGATTATTTTTGTAACAATAAATTATTAGAAGATATTTAGATTAACTTTGAAGAACATGATAGTTTTATTATAGATTGTCTTTTTTAAATTTACCTAAGGGAGAAAGTATGTGTCAGTCCACTGATACCGTTTATGAATTTAGAGGATTGAATAGCAAATCATATATACAGGCCCTACATCATTTAAAAGCCATGCAATTACTACATTTTTTGAATTAGGCTGTTCACACCCAAGTTTTGAAGATAACTAAATGGATGAAAATAAACGCTTACGCTAATATTCGATATTCGAAATAGTAAATAAATATTCGATTCGGGTTCGATTCGAACCCAAATATCACTATTCGCACATCCCTAATTTCAACCCAGGTATGTTTCACCTCAGTCCAGTTTCAATGGACTGAGGTGAAACAGAAGTTTAGAATAAAGGACACCTATGGCTTGCAATTTCAAGATAACTGTTGGCAGCAGATATATCAACTGTATTTTCTATTATCAACAGGAGTTTGCCACCCTGGTACTGGTCTCTCAAGGTCAATGGGACAGAGTCCTGGAGCTACTGATAACTCATGGTCAGACAGTCAAGGCAGGGCTGTTGCTTCTGGCACTGCAGGAGATCAGATACTCTATTGACAATATCCTTTTACTGCCACAACTAATGTTAAAGTTACTGATGATAATGTATTTAAATATACTCCCGTTGCAGCAGACCTACGTACTCAGCGAATTTCCAAAGCAATGATATTATAATAATAATAATATATGACAAGTTTTATCAATATTTGTCGAAAAATATGAGAATTATTTGTCTATTCTCCATAAGATTAACACGGGAAAGAGTGTGCAGGTTTGCTGCTGCAAGGATCACTGAAAGTAGGCATTTCTACTATAAACAATTTTTATTTTGACCATCCATACCAACTTTTATCAACATCTGTCCATAAATAAAGGAGTTTTCCTATTTCCTATATGATTAACATGGGAAAAGAGTATACAGATTAACTGTGATGATAAACACATAAACTATGATTTTTAAGAATAAATGGATGTATCTCAATCACATGAATCTAAATATCAAGTTTCATCCAAAAATATTTCACTTATCAATCTAGATAAGTGAAATATTAATTTTTCCTTATCCTCCATAAGATTAACATTGGAGCCCCAAAGTACAACATACTGTGTTTAGATTTTTTAATACCTCGGTAACCGTTAGAGATACAGCAAAACTTTTAACTACACAACTAAACTGTGTAGTTTTTTAAGCTCCGAGCAAATATACGAATACACATCTCTACCAAATTTGGTCTCGATTGGAATATTTTTACAAGAGTTATCGTGTATATATATATATATATATATATATATATATATATTACTGTTTATTTCATCAAACAGGGCTACTAATATTATTATATTGAAATAATTCAACCAAGTACCCTTAGAAAACATTTTTATTTCTTCTACATGTTTCGGGTAGAATGTTTTCAAACAAGATTCAAAGAGCACATACAAGCACTAAAATCAAATAACAAAACAACACAAAAATCAGCGTTTGCTGAACACATTCTTTCAACAAACCACAATTACACATAATATGAAAATATTGAATTTTGAACACAAAGGAAGAAAATTGGATACAAAAGAAGAATTCCAAATTTACGCTCGCCATCAAATTGATAAAAACAACATATTAAACACTTCACAAATTGAAACAAAGAATCCTATATATGAAAAAATAATACAAGATAGAAATAATACATGCTAACACACTCCACCAAGTTATATACAGTAAAATTTAAAATTATCATATGATATTTATTTACATTTACAGATTAATATTACCAAATAAGCATAAACATTTACACTTCTTGAAAATGGGATTATTACCCGAAACATGTAGAAGAAATAAAAATGTTTTCTAAGGGTACTTGGTTGAATTATTTCAATATAATATATATATATATATATATATATATATATATATATATATATATTTCACTGTTTGGTTCATCAAATAGGGCTACTAATAATATAATTATATTTAAATAAGTAAACCGAGAGTACCCTTTGAACACATTTAAATTATTCCTTCGACATTTTTTGGGAATCATCCCATTATCAAGAAATATAAAGGTATAACCTAATTTGACAATCTTAATATTAGGGGTCTGCGGTACAGGAAATTATGAGGTCGGTACGGTACAAATTGTTGTACCTCGGTTCTCGGTACAAATTCGGTACGGTACGGTACATGAGAATAATGCCGCTAGTAACATTGACTGATCTCATCCTTTTATTCATAAGTATTTTTCAGAACTTAATTAGTGAAAACATAGAGAAAGGAGTTTAAAAAAAGTTATACAATGTCAGAAGAAATATTTTACTGTACTAATTTTCAAACTGTAATGTGATTTTTTAAAACCATTCTTTAAAAAAACATATCATATTAAACATATTAATAATTACCGTATTTAAACATTATAATTTATGTTGTAACTAATTAATGAGGGGTAATAATCTTCTTAAGTCTATATGAAACTAAGGACGAACAAACAAAATAAATAAATATAAAGTATTTTATTGCAGAACAAAAAATACAGAAAATATACTGAGTCAATACCCTTAACCAAGGTTTCATTAGACCTATGTTTAAATTGTCCTGGTTTATTATTTTTAATTCAACCAATCACAATCATTAAAAAATCAAACAAATTTGATTTGACAAATTTGTGTTTTTTTTGATTTTCAAATTAAATCAAACACTTTCATAAAATGTCAAAGGTCTTTTTAAACTAAAATAGTTATTTTAGTATAAAGTGGTTAATAGTTTAATATTACAGTTGAACCCCTCAAATCTGAATAGTTTTCCGGAAATCAAAAAAATAGCTGGAAATAAAAAAAATTAATCACATAAACTTATTTTTCAAGGTTTCAAGGTTCAAGTCTGTTATCTTCAACTGTTTGAAGTGAAGAAAATCTTCACACAAACGTAATTCCAAGCCACGTCGGTTGATAGCAATACGCACTTACCAGCAGGTGAACGCTCACTGAACTAGACACAGACAGTAGACAGCGGCGATACGCATCCCAGTAAGGGTGGGGGTAGGGGGAGAGTGATTTAATTTTTGCAGAGGCTCGACTAGAAACAATGGCATGTCATGGGACATACATCCACCTGCCAAGGTCACTGCCCTTATTAACTTATTGAGTCACACACAGCCTGTTTAACCCCAATCACTGCGTCTCCCGTCGCTTACATACAGTGATGAAATAAGTGCGTAATATTATTATAGAAGAACAGGCCTCAGTCCCTATTAGTTTGGATTTGAGGGGTTCCACTAATGAGGAAATCCAGAACATATTAAAAAAACAAAACGGTTTTTTAATTTCCTTTATTAAGTTATATCCTTAACATTATTCATTGAATATTATTCATGAATATGATTTGTCACAAAATGTTGTAAAACATCATTTGTTAATCATGTGATTGCCAAGTGATACAAAAAACAATAATAAACACACTAAACACCAATAAAACAGAGTAACGGTCAAATTAACCTTATGTTTCTCTTAGCGTTTTAAAAATTATGTTTTATTATAAGTGTTAAATATTTATAGAAAACCAACACAAACAGATCATGTCATCCCATGTAATTCACATCACCCCTGGCAACATAAGATTTCAACATTCAACAATAAAACATTTAATTTCATTGTAAATTTTAAGTATGGTGTAATATTACTTTTTAAATTTCGATTTCTTTTCAAACTGTGTGCGTAAAACAAACACATATTGTGAGTTGTGAGGGCTTCTTCATTAATATCTTTCTTTGTTTCTTTTTTATATCATTTTTTATACTGCTTACACTACATAACTAAAAAGTAAAAACACACTAAAAATAGAAAGAATGAAACTTTCAAGAAACTGTGTCACTTTCTATACCATTATTACAATTACAATTATAAACTAGGCTATTTAACCGATAGTAATGTTGTGGGAAAGTGTTAGGCAATTTACCAATGTAGCTATTATTAGGTCGTAGGTATTTCTTTGCCTGACCACATGGTAAACATAAGTGGGAAAAGTTGCCAGCCCGAAAAAATATGTTAACTAGTTCCAAATAGTAGTTCTCTTTAATTTTGTTGTTGTTTCCCTAACTATTATTACAGTCTTTATTCACAGCTGTTCAGTCTAGGTTCTGCGAACATGCAAAAATGTGTGAGCCATTGGCAGAAGCTATTTCCAAACTTCAGCCTGTTTGTTGAAGGGTAAGAAGGCCTTACATTTCGTTTCCTGACATTTGCTTAATTAATTGTTACGAATGGAACATACTGATAATGTTAAGTGCTAAATTGTATGTTTTAATGTTATATTTGGCATAGTATTTTTTACTAGACAACAAACAATAGACATTTAATAATAAACTGAATGTTCCTCCCACAGATTATTCTGTCAAATAATTATCTGGTTTCTGGCAACTATCTTTTTATCTTAATCAATTTCCATCTTTAATTACTTTTGATAACCTCTAGATGTAATGTTCATCGAGAATTCAGCTCATAGTCTCATATGTAAACGTAAACAAACATAATGCCTGTTAATCTACCTGTTACATTTAATTTTTCAGCCGTTGGTGAGTAAAGTTTACTAATATGTTCAATATTTTATTAACATCTGATATTTGTATTCATTATTGATTGTCATTAACATACATTGTTATGATCACCCAAAATCTTAACACATTTGCATTTTGTTATAAAAATTGGTATTCATGCATTTTATTTAACAAATTATTTTCCTTTTATAGCACCTTTAATATTTCTAATAGTTTTTGGATAGTATAGTACTCTACCTTAAAAATGACAGAAAAATAAAAAGCTGACAAACTTGTGATATTTGATACATATGCATACTCTCCATACAGGTTCTACCAAGTTATAATGTTTACCTTTTTATGCCTCAGTCTTGTAGCTTTACAATTTAGCTTTACAGTTTTCAAAAACCTGTAACTACAATGTTGTTGATTGATCTTTGTATTCCATGTTATGGATACATCAAGTTGAATGCTTGAAAAATTGAAACCTTTGAAAACGTCACAATTAAAAATACCCCTGTCACAGCCAACCTGCATCTTTAGCAAATTTCTATTTTTATGGTATGCTTTTTTATGGTGATATTCATTCTACAGATCAATACTAAAAATGTTCTGTCTAGTCAAGAATAATATTACAATTTCTTTTTGGTGTTTATAGGTACACATATATATGAATATGTTATGTATAAATATGTAAATACATTTTTACGGCTATGGTTTTTGGTCTCTGCGGACCTCAAAACAAAATAAAAATGTGGTACCGGGTCTAGGTCTTATTATGAGGACTACAGCAATAGCTCTATTTCTAGAATAATAGAAATTAGCTAAAACACATGTCAATCGTTTAACTTCTATGGCACTTTAGGACATTGGTAAGTTTATCTTATTCTGTGCAATTTAAAGTTTTCAAAATAGGAATAATTATTTATTGATTATCTAATGATTGTTATATTGTTCAAATTAATAATCAAACAATTCCTGGAACACTTTTCAACATCAAAGTAATATGACAAAAACTTTAATCAGTTTGATCAAATAAGTTTCCTGATAGTGCAACATCAATTGATGAAAGTTCTCTTGAATAAAAAATTCACTAAATAGTAAATATATTCTAATTAATAGCAATGAATGGTATATAAGAATACACACAGGTATACAATATATACTTTATGCTTGTTAGATTTACTGAACTATTTCCAGGTGATAAGTATAAAAATGAAGTGGAATTCATACAAAAGTTGGTTGATAAGCACAAAATCGTAATTTTTGGCATCCCGTGGCAAACTGACACAAGAATGGTGAAGTGGTGGCTAGATATGAAAAAAGCCAAGTACTGGGCAATAGAGATAGATATTCTAGACAATCAGGTGCAGCTGGAGGAGACGTTCTACTGGTGTAGTGGTGGAAATAGTTTATTACCTTACGTTTTCATTAATAGAACTTATGTGGGAAGTAGACATGAAATACTTGAATTGGACATGAAAGATGAACTAGAACCATTATTAGCTGAACCTTTTAAGACCAAATGATATTGTATAATACCTTTTAGCACCTTTTACTTTCTTGCACTAAAATGTGTACGCAACATGTGGCCGAAATGACAGGGATGTTTTGTTTTCATTCCCCCCTGGTCAATTCACTTTAAAAATGTTTACAAATAAGTCATGTTTCAGAAAATTACAATCCAGCATTGTGCAATATATTTCTGTCTTGCATGCAAGTAAATATCAACATCCCTAAGTTAATTCAGGACCCAGAGATACTTGATTCTTGTTTGCAATCAGGGTGTAAGGATTTTATTATTTGTGTAAAGAACTATCGTTATAAATATTTGAGCAATTTAAAAGCTATTTTATTATGTAAAAATATATTTATAATTTATATGAATAAAACAATTTTAATTTATATCTGAAATTCAAGCTGTTTTTATTATCCTGAGTTGTATGAGAAATTACTTTAGCAAAAATTTATTGCTAAATCCAAAGAGATTAAAATAATTTACAGTTACAGTCTCAGAAAGTATTTGTGTTTTATTGCCTTTAAGCCTTTAATATGATACAACACCCTTTCAATATTGTGAAATCATAAATATATGAGGTAAAACTCTGATATTTAAAAATATATTTTTTGGTCTTAATTTTATATAATCTCTAATTATCTATCCATAGGGTATATTAGATAAAAAAGAATACATCCCTACAAAGAATACGTTTTCTTACTTGTTTTGAATTTTTTTATATAAAAAAGAAATGTGTGAAAAATACTTTTTAAATATGAGCTCTTTACAGTGTTGAAACCAAGTTAATCAATGAACCATTAAAATATTAAAACATTTTCAGGTGAAGTATATAGGACTGAAGTGGAGTTTATAAAATCAACATTTGAGCAGAAAAAGGTTGTTGTTTTTGGCAATAAATGGCTTGCAGACACGATTGTAGTGAAAAGTGTTTTTGACCAATACAAAGAGAAATGTTTAAATGTAGAACTTGAAGTAGAAGAAAATCGAGTAAAGCTGGAGAATGTGTTATTCAAGTGCAGTGGTGGACAAACTGCGATCCCCTACGTGTTTATAAATGGGAAATACATTGGTAGCATAGCCCAAGTGGTGGAGTTGGATATCAAAAATGAACTAAAAGATCTTTTGGCAGAACCACATTCAACTGATGTGGAAGTTAAAGAGGAAAAGGAAATAGGATGGGATGACGTTGTTGGCACAATGTAAAACATATTATAAGAATTTATATTAATTTTCTATATACAGTGAATTAATAAAGTTAATACTGTAACACTAGCTATAAGATATTTTAAAACTTAGCGAGAAAACACTCTGTATTGGCAAATTCTTTCCTGTAACTTGATAGAAACAAATAACAGAAGTAAATGCTAATATATTCAATGTCTTGAATCTATTGTGTAATTGTCAGAATAAAATAAAGTCAGCATTTACAAATGATTAATAAATTCTATTCTAATATGCCCCAAGCCTATAATTTGTATCGAATTCCTCTAATGTAATTTGGATGGACCCTTCCAAATCTTGGTTGACATGTCAGGTAAATTCTGGTACATTGATATTATTTGAATATTTTTCCTCAATAAGCCTAAGCTAAAGGCAGTACTCTCAGATTTTTATTTAGGCCTGTGAAATTGTAAATTTTATTTAGTAGATAACTTTTAAAAGTCATTAATTACTTTTTTCCATGACTCGGGAAAGATTAGATGTTTTAGATTCTCTAGAAAAGAGCCAATCTCCTCTCAGTGGTGAGAAAACATTTCTGCACTTGTAGCTAAAGTGGTCAAGTCTTTTGAACCAAGTTTGCTTCATAAAGTAAATTCAAATTAACTTTCTCCTTGTAAACTCTGTTTTATATATTTTATTGCTTGATCCAGTAGTAATCGACCCATAGGTTCAAGTGGCAAGTATAAATGTAACAGGTTTAATTTTGTAGTCAAGCTGAATGCACTCACTTGTATCAAGCTGCAAGGTCACATGGCCAGTGGAAACCCACAGTCAAGTTAGATCATACTTGAGTCAAGTAAATAGTTGTGTCGACTGTAGAGAGCTCCAGCTACGGTAGGCCTACCTACAAATCAGATCGTACTGAGGTATCTACATATTGCAACTCACAGTTACTAGAAGACACATGGTAGAGGTCATAAACGAAAATATGTGACGCCAGTGAATCAAATGTAAATAATCTATCTACAACATATGATTCCTTTTTACTTTTATTTTACATTTGGTACAATACTACAGTATAAGCACTACCTCCAAATGGTGTAACATGGTGAAAGATATAAAAATGACTTAAAAAATGATTATGAGGCTGCGCCCACTAGTACAAACTCAGATTCTCACAGGAAACAAAACAAACTATTTACAAATCAGTCAAGTAAGTCTCTGCTCCATCTGTGTCGTAGTCTTCGTGTACCGTCTTATGGTCTTGAAAGTTGTTTGATGAGGGTGTTTTGAGTGATGGTATGTTCTGTCGTGAAAGTTTCTATACAGTTTCGCCGGTGAATTGAATGTTCAGGTCCTTGTGTAGTGTTCTGTTGTTGACATATGTAGGAGCGCCAGTGATGAGTCGGAGTAATTTAGATTCAAAATCTTGAATTTTTTTAGGTTATTTTTTTGCAGTGCTAAATAATTAAATTCCACTGTCCAGATCGGTCTAAGAAGGCTTTTATGTATTATAAGTTTGTGTTTTGTAGTAGGGTAACTGGAGATTCAAAGTTTAGGAGTCGGTGAAGTAGTTTAAGACTGGAGTTAAGTTATAAGTCTCTTGCACTTGATTTGGTGAGCCCATGTGAGTCGCTGGTCTAAGTGAAGACCCAAGTACCGTTCAGTGTAACCTTGTGGAATTTCCGTGGTGAAGGCGGACGGGAGGACAGGTTTCTCTTTGAAGTGTGAATGTAGCTTGAGAGGATTTAGTAGAATTAACTTTGATTTTCAAATTTTTTAGCCAGTCTTCAAAGAGATGAATGTGTTCCTGTATATTGCGTGCAGTGACTAATGAGGATTAGAATAGATTAGATCATTGAAATGACAACTATACTACAATGTAGGTATTTTAAGCCACGTATGAATGAGGATTGAGCGTAAGACAGATGATTGTGGCACGATCTTGTAGTCTTGTTACTGACTAAGGTTGGCGTGTTCCTTAGACAGGACTGTTAATTAATAGCCCAACAGGCGATGGCAACTAAGGGATCTACAGTTTAACTTGGAATCCTAACCACGGCCTCTGAATTACGAATTAGTCTAATTATGAGGATGGTCTTCATGGATTAATGTAGTATTCAACTGTGCGGACGTTAATCCACACAAGAAAAAACAACACCCACCGACCATCGCCCACAACTATCCACAATTCGTGACCTCCAAGCAGCTGGATTACAAGACGTCGCCACCGTCCCAGAGGAGTCAGATGAAGCAAGTTTAACAGTGTCGTCTGAATTCCTTCACCAGGCAATTCCCTCAACACTTCTGTGGTAATTAGGTCATATCCAGGTGATTTTCGGAGAGGTAGGTTTTTTATTGCATTTTGCACTTCTTTTATAGAAAATGGTTTTGGAGGTAGAGAAAGTGGCATTGGTGAAATTAGTTCCTCTTTTATATCATAGTCTTACAGTCATATGTTATAGACTATAGTCATAGACTATAGACAAGACTATAGTCATATGTTGAAAACATTACTCAGATGTTCAGAAAACAGTTGAGCTTTTTCGATATCCGTTTTTGCCCATGTTTGGTCAGGACGACATAAAGGAGGGCATTGCGGATAATGTCTCAGAATCTGTTTAGTTTCTCACCACAAACTATTGTTGGTTATTAATAAATTTTCTAAAAATTTAGTTCGAAATAGTTCCCAATCATTCAGACCATTTGTAATAGATGGTTTAGGAGTGATGAGAGATAGTAGAGAGTTAAGAATGAATAAAATTGGCGAGTGGTCAGAGGACAAGTCTGTTATATTGTTGGTTGTCTTGAATAAGTGATTTATGACTTTACAAAAAAAGAAGACAATAAGATTTGGAAGTTTTGTGGCTGCGGAAGGCCAGTAAGTGCCGCCAGTGATGGTTTCATAATTATTTTGTTGATTCCTTGATAGTAATGCCCTACCTTGTGGATTTTTTATTTGTGATCACCACTGAATGAGTTTCGCATTGTAGTCATCTCCCATGACAAAATGTGGACCAACTGAAGAGAAAAGTGTCTTTTGTGAGATTGAATCTTGGAGGACAATAGACTGCTGATATTGTTTTAGAAATATTTTGAAGGCAAATCGTAGCTCCAAACGCTTGAATGTGGTTAGTGGGAGGTTGCATCACGGCAACGTAATGCTGAGAGTGATTATTCCACAAAAAACCACAGGAAACTTTAATCGTTACATGTTGGAAAGAAAACGACAGTTATTTTGACATAAACACCTATACATTAGATTTGACTATTACCACATCTCCACCTTGGATCCTAATTTAATGGATGATCCGCCCTATAGACCTTATATCCTTTGATATGAAACATGGAGGTGTGTTTTAGATGAGTTTCAGTGATCAGTGCAATGCCAATTCGTCTTAGGAGAATGATTACAGTATGCCCTGGTGTGGCCATACGGTTGGCAGCGAGTACATTGCACTAGTTGACGTTTAGGTCTCGAGGATTTAACTTATATTTTAGCGTACATCAGTACCTCAAGATAAAATATTTCTTCATTGTTTTCAGCTCGTTAGCATCTCAAGATCGACAAAGAATTACATTGGACACAGACCTTACGATGTGACTTTTTTCTTTTAGCAAACCCCAATAACTACTCAGGAAGGCTTGCTTTCTGATAATTGGTAACAGTGAAAATCCGTTTTCTTCCCCCTCAGGTATTTAACGCATGTACGATATGCGTCAGGAGTTGAGATGTAAGAGGTAACTCCCTTTGTAGTAGTTGTACTTTTGAAACTATCACCGGACACATTGCACATTGGGACATATTGCACATCAGAGCTTAAGAAAATTGTAGGTGATCTGTGGGAGTTAGTTTTAGGCGAGTCATCTGAGTCTTCCATTGAGTGTTCATTTCCATCAGGCTTACAGGTATCTTATGTTAATGTGTCAAATTGATTTGTTAATTAATTATACTCTATTATTGTTTGTAGGAATAACTTGAGGAGTATTGCCTCTTAGAACTTTATTCATCATGTTTGTAGAACTTGAATTATTCATTTTTCTTTTATTCACGATCTATGCCAAGAGCAAGACGGTCCAGAGTCTTAACTTGAATGTAATTTCTTCATTTACTGTCTGGGTTTCAAACAATGTTTATGTTTTGATTGATTTAAACAAGAACACAACCTAAAAACAGTCACTAACTGAAATAGTTAAAAATATATTATTCCACAAAAAACCACAGCAAACTTTAATCGTTACATGTTGGAAAGAAAAAAAAAGGTATTTTGACACAACATACATTGAACATACATTGAATGAAAAAACACTTTAATATGTCTCAAAATCTTGCACTGAGAAAATTCACATGCACTTTGCTAAAATTATATCAGTTGATCAACATATGATTCTGACTTTAATTAACTGCCAAATTATTTATTTACAAAAAAACAATGTCCAATGTCTATTAACAAATCTGCACACTAAAATATTGGCGTGGTTCCTTAATTTAAAAACAAAACATAATAGTTTCAATGTTGCATATATTTGTTTTTGACATGGATATGACATGGGGGGGTGTGTTTTGGCAATCCGTAAGATGGAAAATATGTAACAGGTTTCCATAGAAACTACCAGATCTTTTGTATTTAATTGTTAGTATAAAATAATTAGAACAGCTGTTTAGATGAACTGAGACCATTCCCTTTAGACATATCCATGATGTAACCTATTTCCCACAGGGAAGTAGGTACATACAAACATTTTTTCATTAAAAAAATTCTTTGTATTTGTTAATATTTTTCTTAAGTTTTCAGTTTTGTCTTTATTAGTTTATTAACATTGTTAGTTTTTGTTTACTGGTATTTACACATTTCTGAAAATTTTCTTAATTTGTTAATAGAATTTTGACCACAAAAAATTTCTTGTGGTTGACTTTTCTAATTTTTAATCGTCTGTAAAGCTGAAAGTTTAGGTTAAACAGTTTCTGATACTTCAATATGTAAATAAAAACATTTATTTAAATTCAATTCACACACATTTATTGTTTTGACATGGATATGTCTTAGCTTTGGTGGGGGAGGTATTGACAAAGCGTCAGACCAACATTTGAAACGGAAGTGACGTCATGTTCATGAGAACAGTTGTGGAGGAACTGAAAACATTCTCTTTAGAAAATCCACGATTTAGATTTTTCCTAAGAGAAAGTAATACATTTCAGTTTACACCTCTACTGTGTACATGTCTTCTAGTAAACATTTTGTAACTATTGCTGTTGACGTTGTGATTGTTTATTCAAACTGTATTTGACATGGATATGTCTACGCTCTCGAGGTGGGGATAGATTGGATGTGTTAGCAATAATTAAGAGACGCAAACCCATATTGACGTCATTGATCACGTGATCAGATATTTTTTGTATACGATTATCATATTTATTTTTTTTAGCAAATCCCTGAAAGTCTAAAATGTTATGTTATATTCCACAAGTAATAAAGCTACTAAAGAAACAACAATAATTACTATAAACATTTTTAGGTAGGGTATTTAAAGTTTTTTTTAAACTTAAAGCAATTTTTAAGAAACTAGTCTGTGCACAAAATAAAATAAAATAAAATAATTTAGTTTATTCCCATTATCAAACACAAAATAAATACATTGACATAAAATATAATATAATAAGCTAATAATAACAACAAACAATCTCAATTTCTTGCCATATTTCAGACAGGAAAGGTCTACGTGGGCAGATGCCTGTTTGTAGACTGCAATTGTGAATTAAGGCGAATTACGGTCAAAGGAGAAAATATGACAATGAAATTGGAGTAATAACTTCAATAATTTAACTTTGGGGTTTAATACTAATTAGTGTGAAGTGATATAAATGATATTTTTGTTTTAATTAATTAAAACTTGACATCTAAGAGAAACCATCAAGCATATCCTACATTCCTCATGAGTTCGTTTCCATCTGGTACTACTGGGCTGAGAAGATGTATGCACTTACCGCAATAAAAGAGAAAGAAAATATCAAGAAAAATTGTGTGTGTGTGTGTGTGTGTGTGTGTGTGTGTGTGCGCGCGCGCGTGCGTGCGTGCGTGCGTGCGTGTGTACAGAGCCACAGCCAACCCCGTAAGGCCGATTTAGATGAGATTTGGCATGTATGTATATATTCCCGGTATCTCCAGGCGTTTTTTCATTTTTTGAATTTTTTATTTTTAAGGGTGGTTCACCCCGAAAAACCCTTAAAATACGTGAAAAATCCAAATTTCTCAAAAACGGCTCTAACGATTTTGACTAAAATTTGATCATTTATAGTGCACAGAGTACTAAATAATTTGACACCACCCGCCCGCATGTTTGTAAAAATTCAAAAAGTATTGGCTTTTAAATGTAAAAAAAATAAAATAAAATTTTTACATTTTCAGCGAAAATGATAAAAGTAAAGTGTAACTTGAGTGGTGCCATTGAAACCAGCTTAAAAAACGAAACAAATTTGTATTTAGAATTATTTGTCTACGACTAACGGTTCCAGAGAAAAGCTAAATTTACTGCCCATGATAAAAGCCGTACGTAGTCTGAAAGCGCCCAATGTTATGGAAAATGGAAATAATCTTATGGAAAATATAAAAATTAATTTCTTCCTTATTTTCCAACCGTTTTCCATGAAACTTGGTATAGCGTAAGGTCAAATCACCCAACAGAACCAACTCAAAAAAGCTTGGTATTACGGGGGGGCGGCGGTTCCCCATACAATTCGAACAATTAATTTAACTTTCTCTCTCTTGTTTTCATTTTCAGAAATGGGATGATTATTTTTCAGACATTAAATTATTAAACTATATTTAGATAAACGTTGAGGAAAATGATAGTTTTATTACAGATTGTCTTTTTTAAATTTACTTAAGGGAGAAAGTATGTGTCAGTCCACTGATACCGTTTATTTTTAGAAAGTGGTAATTAAAACCGTTTTATTGGTTAACTACAGTAATACATATCAAATCGTAGCGCCAGTTTCAGGACTGCGGGCATTTCTTTTTTTCTTTTTTTTTTTGTTACTTCTCTTCTTTTTTTCTCTTTGCTTTTGTTTTTTTTTACTTACTTTTTTTTTTTTTTATTTTTTTTTTTATTTCTTTTTTTTTTTTTCTTTTTTTTTTCCTTTTTTTTATTTTTTTTTTTTTATTTTTTTTTCTTTTTTCTTTCTTTTTTTTTTTTTTTATTTTCTTTTTTTTTTTAAATCGTTTATTTGTTACTACAGTATAACCTAACAACATCGGTAGCGCCAGTTCGGACAGCCGGGCTTACTCGAAGACCACCTCAGCTGCTGTGGCGATGCAATGATACGATGCAATCGTTATTTTTTGTATCAACCAATAATGGTTTTCCTAGAAAGGACCCCTAGGCTACACACTGTTCCGGCACAGATGTTTTAGCTCTTCACCACTGATGCTAACGATAGAAATAAAAACTACCGATTAAAATGAATTTTATAAACGGAAGATAAAAAGAGAAATAATAAATCATGTTGGCAATAGCCGTAGTATTTTCACGATACATTGATCAATTTGAAACTAAATAAGAACTAAATATTACTTCTCATATCACAAATCTTTGTTAAGTATTACTAATACTTTGGACTATTCTTTGATACAGTAAAAATATAGGTAGTGAATAGTAAAATCCACGAATGAAAATAAAAAGTGTACGGCGACAGTTTTTTTTAACTCGTTCGAACGTTTACGTTAAAAGTTTCCGGCGAGCATCGCAGTTGACGACTGTCGAAGTTGGGACTTCTCTATCGAATCTCAGATTAACTTGGGACACTAGACGTATCAAAGTTGAGCTGATAGGTGAATAATAAACGCGAGTATTAGAATCTAATGCAGAATACAAGATAAGACAGTCAATTTGAAACGAATGTCGTCTCTTGACTGAAGGAGTGATTTAGCTTGATGACAGTGTACGTCCATAACGGCTCAGCTGACGAAAAAATGCAACAAATTGGGGTTAAAAGTCTTTCCACATCTCACCTACAATCCTGACCTCACCTCTTCACACTTTCACCTCCCCTTATAAAGGAGTCTATGAGTGAAACAATTTGAATATTATGAATGAATAAATAAATCATGGTACAGAAGTGGTTTTGACACCAATCCAAAGAATTCAGTGCTGAGGACATTTGAAAGTTTGCAGAAAGACGGAACCTCTTGATCAATGTTGCAGGGGACTAAACTAACTATACTGAAAGGGAACTAAAATTTGTATTGATTGAATAGACCGTTTCTGAGTTACATTAACTTATTACTTGTGTCTCATTACTTAATTCAATGACCGTCGTACTTACATTATTAAACTTCATTATTAAGTTAAGGCAAAGATTTGCCTTGCTTACTTAGAACTAAATTCCCCACAAGGAATCTGAATTTTGCTTCACAAACGCTCATAAAAGAGATTGTATCTTTAGTTATGACTCAATTATGTAAAACAATACACTGTTACACCCAAAGTTTAGGATTATCCTTGCAGCTTCTTGTTAAGGGCAGACAATAAGTTTTAATTCCAGTGTTCCAGACTTAAGTATCCAGATGGGCAGAGTCATTACTTCAAACACAGGCGGTGGACCCGCATACTCAAGAGCCTCATTGCGGTTAAATCTGAGCAGACCAGACTGGCTCTCTGATTGGTTAGGGTGTTTATCACGTTTTATTGGTAACAATAAATAATTCTACGAGTTACCTATAAAAATGTACATGCAGTACATTTCCAGAATTAAATATTTTACAGTATCAGTCAACCAATTCGGATCTATTTTTGTGATATAAATCTGTTTTATAAAATTAAGTTTCTTTGTAAACAAAACAATTTTGAAAATGGCTTTTATCGAGAACTTCGAACTTCATATAAATTAAGTAAGTACACATCCATGGATTTGAAATTGTGTGCAAATGTGTACAGAAATAGATTTAAATGTAAGCGTTCAGTGTTTAAAATAGTGAGTAATGAGTTGCAATCAGTAGTGTACAAAAAATCTGAAATAATGTCTGGGGGAGAGAAGATGGCATTAGGTTGAATATTTTACAGACTTGCAACATTTAAAAAGTGAACATCAAAGTGTTATGAGTACTATACAAAGAAAGCAAATGGAATAATAATTGTTAAATCTGCGCAGTTTCAGTAGTATATACTGCACTATAGATGGGGTACTGCATTACCTATTTTATACAGTTTAGGACCTATTTTTCAAATCCCAAATTGTCGTTTGAGTCGGATCTTTGGTTTAATGTAGTGAAGTAAGTTCAAGTAACAGGGTTGTTAACTCAATACATAAACATGTCACTTTCCACAAACGAGTTCATAAAAACGTTATGGAAAAAATAATGAAATCTGCAAATAAATATTACGTTCCCAACAACTTGACTACAGTTCAATAACGTTGAATACAAACAGGACGATTAAACTGTGACTGGGACGGTGGCGACGTCCTGTAATACGAATTGAGGATAGTTGTGGGCGATGGTCGGTGGGTGTTGTTTTTTCTTGTGTAGATTAACGTCCGCACAGTTGAATACTACATTAATTCACGAAGAGCATCCTCATAACTAGACCAATTCGTAATTCAGAGGTCGTGGTTCGGATTCCACGTTATACTGTAGGTCCATTAATTGTTATCGGATGTTGGGCTATTAATTAACAGTCCTGTCTAAGGAACATGTAGTATGATCACCATTTCAATAATCTAATATAATCTAATCTCGATGATTGAACTGGATGAACTTGATAAAACTTGACGATTTTACTTGGTGTCCTGGGTTCTATTCAAGACTATTCAGGAAGCATAAAACACGAATAAAAGTAGAGTAGTAAAGTGATACAGTACCTGATTTCAAAGTAATCTATAGTTGTTGCTGGCGGCCGCTAGTTACAATCAATGCATGGAATCACCTTCAGTTCGTAAAAAAGATAACAATACCTGTTCATTTAAAGATCGTCAAAATCCTGAGAACCTAATATTTACCACATTGCTTAACATAGTTTAATTTAGAAACCGGGTGAGTAGTTTTTTCAAAACATGTAAGACTTTTTTCTACATTTCTTAGAATTACTTGAACGTTTTAATGTTCTATGCTCTAAAGTGTCCTATAATATTTATCTTTTACTTGTAAAAATTATTTTGCCCCAGAGATATCCTAATGATGGCTTATTATGGATTATTACACCCGTGTTTGACAAATGACATTCATTTATGGGGATGCTGTACATGGAAACAATTTAATAGGCTAATTTTGCAAAAAAAGCAATGAGAATTGGCAATGTACCATTCAGGCATTAGTATAAACCTACCTCGAGGGATATTCGAATTTTAACCCTGTCTTGTCTGTTCATGTATGAAACCACATTATACGCAAAATTTAAGTCAGGACAATTGAAATGTGGAGATATACATAATTATAATAAAATAAATTATAATACATTTCTACCTTAACAACACAGGTAAATCTTTTCTCCAAACTTCTAGCAAGTGCGGGTGTAAAATTTATAAATATACTACCAAATTAGGTACATAAAATTTAACACAAAGTCAAAGTCAAGTCAAAAAATAATTTATTTCCAGAAAATATAACATTGTTAAACAATCTCTTAAATAAAAAAAAACATAGTACAATATAAGTACAATTTATAAATTAAAATTATTAGGAAATAAGCCTACATGGGCAGAATGCCTGTGCGTAGGCTTGGTCATCACAGTCAGCGAACAGTGAGGTTGGTTCTGGAAATTTGGAAAAAAGTTAAATTATGAATAGAAAATTAGAAAAAGAAATGTGTAAAAAATATATCGTAAAATCGGTGGATTCAGAAAAAGATAACTGGTGTTCAAAACTCAGTTACTAATACTAAATTACTAAAATTATTAAACTACGGTACTATAAATAAATATAGTACTGGAAGGGCGGCAGCAGGAGGATAAGAGCACAAAGAGCGATAGTGAAGTAGGATCAGGTCCGCCTGTACTCGGCAGTGATAAGGTGTTCGGCCTCGGTGACCCAAGAGTAATCAACTACTCTGTGACCCGTTTCTTAAAAATGTTGACTGAGTTTGAATAAAAAAGACGGATGTTATTAAAGCGAGATTTTAAATTTCTATACATAACAACAGAAATATAGAGTGAATTTGTAGTTGAATATGATTTAGTTAAGTGTGCAGTTGTAATTCCAATATTTTGCGAGTAACGAGTCCTGTAAGAATGGTCTACAAAATCAAAGATGTTCTCTAAATTTTTGAAAATATTAATCAATAAATTCTTTATGAAAAGCTGCCTTACACTGAGTAAAGAAACTTCACGAAACAAGCATTCTGTTGGAAAACGAACTGGTTTATTAAAGCAAACTTTAATTATTAACTTTTGTAAGTTGTACAACGGCTCTAAATTTGATGAATACATTCCGCCCCATACTATTATGCCAAATGATAGTAATGATTGAACATAAGCGAAATATGCTAATCTTATCTCTTGGTCATTTAAGATTACACGAATTTGTCTAAAAGCATAAACATACTTTCGCAATTTTGAAATTAAAAATGTAACATGCTCTTGCCACTTTAGACGATTATCAAAAACCACTCCTACCACACAAACCACACAAACATTAATGAATTAAAAAACTTTAAAACATTTTCTATTTAATAAAGAATATTATGGTATATCCGATTATTTGGACCATTTATAAAGTATGAATTAACTATATAAATTTTAATTTTGATCTTAGGAAATAATAGATATTTTTGAGACTATAGCAATAAGTTATAAATAAAATTATGTTTGTTAATATTTCTTCAATGTTATCTAATTTTAAATTATTATCTTTCGTTGTTTTTTAAATTCTTGTTTACTTAATATTCATGACACAGCGTTAGTTGTTTTATACGTATAAAAGTATTGTTATTGTAGTCCACAGAGTTGTAGAGTCCAGACTGCCAGTCAAGTTGCCGTGGGTCGCGTCGCTTTACACAACCTTATCACTTTCAGGCTACAATTATTTGATTTTCCCTTCCATTAATCTAATAGATGTGTTATATACGGTACATAATTCGATTGAAATATCCGAACTTAATTTATCTTTTTGAGTAAAGAAAATTTAGGAAAGTGACTTGCATGACATAATTAGTTTGACGGAGGTTGTTTGTTTAAACTTCGCGTTTTCTGTCACATTACAGTACATAAATCTTCAAGATGCAACGAGTAATGACATGAGAGGACAGCGAGCTTGTGCGAGGGAAGCCGCGTTTACACGAGGCCAGTAGGCGGGCAGGTTACTCGAGGCAGGTAACCTGAGGTAAGTAACCTTCCCCGTGTGGACGACCAAGCTCGAATTTTCAGGCCAGCTGCCTGCCAAAATGCTTGGCAGGTCGACTTGCACGAGGAGTAGACAACCTGCTCCCCCACCACTCAAAAACTGACCTGCTACACAACCTGCCTCGCACTGACGCCGTGTGGACAGCTCAGTCTGTCGATCAGAGCAAGCGAGCTTATTTGTGATAAACAATAAACAGTGCTATTGGATGTTTGTTCATGTTTTAAATTTTTAACATTTATATTTTGTATAAAACTGTACTAATTCAATGGCTCCACGTTGGTCTGAAGTGATGACAATAACGTTTTTGGAACTTTATAAGGACCGGCCTTGTTTATGGGGCCAGTTTACTGACCTCTACAAGAACAAGAATGCGCGCGAGACAGCCCTTGGCGAAATATTTTCCGCTATGAAAATTGAAGGGTTTGTAATAACTGAAGTTAAATCTAAAATAAAAGCTTTACGAGCCACTTACTCTGATGAAATGGCCAAATCAGTGAAAAGTGCAAAATCAGGCTACGGTACAACCGATTTATACGTGCCAAATGTAAAGTGGTTGTATATAATGAAAGCAATAATGGAAAAAGGAACACTTCCAGTTCTTCCAATAATATTTCACTTGACTCGCTTACAAATTCCAGTATAAGATTTCGTGTAATTTCTTGTAGTCATCATAAGATAACACAGAAGATGCACTCTCTGCCATATTCCACATTTAACTGGCTCGCTCACAACCCACATCGTGTGGACAGGATCATCGGCAGGTCCCCGGGACAGTAACCTGCCTCAGGTCACCTGCCCGCCTACTGGCCTCGTGTAAACGCGGCTTTATTTATGTTGTCTGTTTATATCCTTAAAAGTGTGCGATGGTTTGCGTTCTAGCGAAATTTGGGAATAATTATTAGATGGTAAGTTAAGTGCAGTGGATGATTGGAGATCTCTAAAAGCCAAAAACAAAACAAAAAGTTTCTATTTACTTCCCTATGGGAAATAGGTTAGGTCATTGATATGTCGAAAGAGAATGTTTTAAGTTCATCTAAACAGCTGTTCTTATTTTTTATATTTAAAATTCAAAACAATAATAGTTCTGGTGGTTTCTATGGAAACCTGTTACATGTTTTCCATCTTAAAAATCACCAACACCCCCCAGACCTAAGACATATCCATGTCAAAAGTTGCATGAACTGGTAACCGTTGCAAGAAGGTGCCATTTTCTTTTACATACTCTGGAATTTTTAATTTTTTGTTGTAAATAATGGTTTTAAGCGATACAAACTATTATCTTTATCATAATAATATTTGGGACAAAATGTATACTTTGGGATGTTAATATAGATTGGATTAGATTATTGAAATGGCAATTTAAGCCAAGTCTCAAAGATGACTGAATGTAAGGTGTATATGCCAGAACTTACATGATTCGTTAGGGAGAAGAAAAATCTTTTCAAGAATACCTGGACACCTGAACCTATAATGATGATACGTAATAAGAAGTTAAGAATAAATAACACATACTACATTTTAATAGCCTATTTTATCCACTTTAAGCCAATATACAATATTATATAGGTTTGTGATGTTTTATACTTTTTATGTGCGTCTAAAACAAAACTCTGCAAATTTGCAAAACAAAAACGGTTGACATTATAGGTTATTGTAATGGACACTTAGAGGAGTAATCCAGCCAGCCACTGCATGGTGGGACGGCAGGACGACGATGTGTTACATATACACCAAGTGTCCCAACCTTGCCCAATGGGATCACACGTAATTAACTCTGGTTACCAGACCATTAAACGCTTATTGAGCCAAACCTCTCTGGAGCTCCAAAATGATTGGACGAACACTGAATCTGATTGCCCTTTCAAGTGGGTGGAATAATCTACGAACTACGAATAAGCGCCGAGAGCTCAGTTTGATTCAGAACCCTGTTGTCATTTGTATATGTGTTATTAGTTAAAGAAAAATTGTCATTTGAATCCGTAAACTTTTGAAAACATTTGTACGTTGTTCTTAAAAGCCGATTTAGTAAGAAAGGTTTTTACTTCAACATTCTATCTCAATTTTTTGTCCTCATTAAATTTGATACTCTAACTGGGACACTCGGTACACAGAAAGAATATATGTAATGTTATATAAAATCTACACACACACACACACACACACACACACACACACACACACATATATATATATGTATGTATATATATATATCATACCTTGTCATTGTATATATATATATATATATATATATATATATATATATATAATATTTTGGGTTGGCTTAGACAATATTAAGTTGTGTGTCAATTTTTATTACGGTAATAAACGAGTTTTACCAAAATTTTTGAAATAATAAGTGAAATAAATATTTTAACTTTTTCCATATAAGATTAAAATTAGAACTCCAAAAGACAACGTACTCTGTTGACGAGTTTCTTTATTTCAGTATACGCTTGACATAGAGCGAAGATTAAATATACTAATTGTTTGTTACTTTGAGATGGTTCTATTGTTATTTTAAGATGATTCAAATGGTTCTAATATTTAATTTTTCAATTATACGTAAAATCCCCATTTTTGGGGCAAAACCATTAAATTATATTAAAATCGACTAATAAATGCAGTAGTTATTGTTTCAATACATAGTTAGGCTTATATTTATAAACTTATATATAAGTCTAATTTTGAATAACCCCTCGAGATGTATTCAGGAGGTCAAGCTATGGAGTTCATTGCCCAGGCTTAAGTCAAGTGTGACTGTGAAGGTCCTTCACGGTTGCCAATGTTGTTCGGAAGTAGCATTTAAGATTGCAAGACTTTTATCCGGGCGAAAGTGTGTTTCATGCCACTACCAATCATTTAACATCATAATCAAAGGTCGCATCTGTTTATGAGGATTTATTGTATTCAATAGGACGGCGTCTCGACTTCCTTGTAGTCCTGCTCCAGAGCGGCGATGTCCGCCCGTGCCTCGCTGAACTCCCCCTCCTCCATCCCCTCGCCGACGTAGTGGTGGACGAACGCCCTCTTTTGGTACATGAGGTCAAACTTGCGGTTGAGCCGCTGCCATGCCGTCTTGATGGCCGAGGAGTTGGACAGCATGCAGACGGCGCGCATTACCTTGGCCAGGTCTCCGCCCGGCACGGTGGTCGGCGGCTGCCAGTTGATCCCCACCTGCCACACCACATGAACACGACTCAAAAAATGGTTCTTGTTTCGAGAAAACAAACTTGATAAAACTAATTTCGACGCGACTGAAATAGCTCAACTCCCCCCCGCCTTAGAGATGTTGATTGGTTATTACCTTGTCATTACTGCCTGTTTTAAATGGCAACATATCCAGGTAAAGGATGAAATGAGTGTAAGATCATTTTCTCGCGAACTTGTAATCTCGATACTGACTAAGGCTGATACGTTCATCAGAAAGGACTTCAAATTAATAGTCCAGCAGCCAATAGCATATAATCGATAGTGCGGACGTTAATCCACACCAGAAAATATCACATCCACTGACCATCTCTTATAACTATCCACAACTATTTGTCACCTCTAAATAGCTAGATTACAAGACACGTATAGCTTTCGATTATATTGAAACCGAAAACTATAAAGTAAGTTTACACACGGGTACAAGTAGTATCTTATATTAATCTTGGATAGTCTATTTTTAGAATGACCCCGCAGATAATCTTATTTAAGCCAAATACTGTATTAATTAAACATGAGTATAGTTGAGATGAGATGCACGTCTTTGTTATTAACCAAGAGCAGCTGATTAGGTTGTCAAGATCATTAATTAACAACGTTGAACTAATGCAACTAGATCCAAAATTAAAAACCATCATAATTAGCCCTTTACCTGAATACGAAGAGGTACAGTGGAGAAAACTTCTAATAATTTTACTCAGAATTAAGTTATTTAGTTAGTGTTATCTTTGTCTATTTAGACTCATCTTGTCTGCTGCTCTTTCAATCAATAAGGTGAAATATACTCTTAAAGAATAATTATATTTTATTTTTTACTAAACCATCTTTAAACAGTCAAATAAAAAAATCAGTAGAAATATGTTTGTTTAGAAAATACATTCGTTTTTATCTACGATTTTTATACCGTGTTATCTTAGGTTTTCCTTTTGTACTCTTCAAGGTTAAGCATTTTTTAATGCTACGGAGTCCTTCACGACAGGTTTTCTTAAGGAATATCTCAGAAATAAGCTCGAATAAGAAGCGGATGCTGTATAAAATAATATATACCTTTAGCTTCATCTGTCGTGTATAAACCAATGAAACATAAAAGAAATAATAAGATGGAGTATGGACAAACCTTGAATCCAGTAGGGCTCCAGTCAACAAACATGACGGATCGTTTGCCCTTGATGCTGGCGATGGTGGAGTTGACCTCGGTGGGGTTGACGTCGCCTCTGTACAGCAGACAACAGCTCATGTACTTGCCCTGGCGCGGATCACACTTGACCAGCTGGTTGGCCGGCTCAAAACACATGCTGTCACAGAAAAATGTAACTGTCAGACACGTTAAAGATAAAGACAATAGACGCATTAACTGGGGAGGAGGGAGTGGGGTGTCTACTTCATCCTTGTGTGACGTTACCTCAAATCAATTTGGATGATCGAAACTCAGCCTACTAGAAAGCGACAGGGGGCCCCGGGAACGAACAAACACTCGTGTGACAGTTCTTCAGTTGAGGTGTAAGAGCTCAGTAATCTAAAAGAAGAGAATGGTCTTTTCCGAGATTTCCGAGATAAAATTTATAAGAGTTCGGAGCTAAAAACGTTAAGTAACTGGAAATTATGTCCAGAGATAAAGGACATAAAATTCAAAATACATATTCAAAACCATAATGAATACACAACTATGCTTACTAATACTAGTCCTATGTTAATAGTGAGTTTTGCTACACGCGATAAAATCAAACGTAAATGTTAAATAATCAGCTGGTTTATTATAAGTAAATAGACCGGCTGATTCTAAGCGAATAGTGTCAGTTTAATTTTACTGTTTGGTGCAAAAACTCTCTAATAGTGATAGTACTACGTTACTAGATAATACTAGATAATAATAGTAACAAATATATCATGAATGTTTAACATTTTAAGCCATTTTAAAAGTTTTTGTCACCTCTTTGTGGGAACGTCAAGTTATACTTAATAGTAAAATCTCTAGACTTTCTTTACTTTCTTGTTTTCGTCATCATTTTCAATACTCGTAAAAATTACATGTAACAGTACCTTTGACTAATAATTAGTTTTGAAACAACAAACTTTCGTTTGGAAGTTACATATTTTTCTGATCTTTTAAAGGTAAATTTGTTCATAAACAAATAAACAAACGTTCTGATTAAAGTAATTACAAAGAAAAAAGGGATCATATATAATTTTGTATGATTTCGTGTTTAAACACACTGACGATGGCAACGTAGGACGAATGTTGATGCTTACTTGGTGATCTGCGCGGTGGAGAGGCTGTCGTGCATGGACTTGCTGGCGGGGACGATTGGTGCGTAGGTGATGAGGGGGAAGTGGATGCGAGGGTAGGGCACCAGGTTGGTCTGGAACTCTATCAGGTCCACGTTCAGCGAGCCCTCGAACCTCAGGGACGCCGTCACTGAGGAGACGGCCTGTCCAGAACAGAAAAGCAAGGAAAAATCATTAGATGTCAGTGAAAAACTGACTTTAGTCTGTATAAACGAATCTTTTAGCAATTTTCCCTGTTTTTAAATAGTAAAAATAAATATTTCCAACCACAACGTATAATTTCACAGTGATGTAATTACTTCAAATTTGGTATACATCTTGTGTTCTTATCTTGTTTGACGACATTCGTTAAATTGTTAACAATTTTTGAGAAACTTATTATTTGATAGATTCAGTGATCATAAAAATGTTGTTAACTATTGTTTTATTTTAAATAAACTAGTAAGTTAGGTTGATTTTATTTCACTTTTTACTCCTCAATTAATTATCGGTTGAATGAGGAATATAAAAAAATAACATCTTGTGTATTTTTATGATACCGTACTATAATTTTCTTTGGACATTTGATTAATTTAAATAATAACTCTGCATACATCATTTAGGTTTTAAAACATAATGTTGTAATACTATACTTTCCTCGGACCATACTTACCTTTATTGCAAAACGATTTAACAAGTGTTTTTATAAACGACTTAAATTGATTTTTAAATCATTATTTACAGTCGTTCCACTGTGCTGAGAAAATATAAGGGCAACAAAGACACCACCTTAAAATGAAGCTCAGTTTCTTGAGTACATAAGTCATTTTTACCAAAGTCGTGTTGACTTTTCATAGTCTATTTAATTCTGCATTTTCAATTGTTGTAGATTTAACCTAGGAGGCCTGGCCTACCTGCGCGATGAGCCGGTTGAGGTTCGTGTAGGTGGGTCGTGCCACGTCCAGGTTCCTGGCGCAGATGTCGTAGATGGCTTCGTTGTCCACGACGAAGGTGCAGTCGGCGTACTCGAGTGTTCCGTGGGTCGTCAGCACAGCGTTGTACGGCTCCACAATCAGCGGGGATATCTGCAACATTCATCAACATTGAGTCAGACTACACAACAGTCTGCAGTACCTGCGCTTTTTTTACTATGAATATATTGACACATGAACGGTGATAAATTCAATCGTCATAACATTTTTTGTATAACGGAAACCCTTTTACTTGGTGTTTTTTTAAATGGTATTATAATGTTTTGCGATATATATATAAGTAGGATTTCAATGCTACATTTACGTACTGGATACATGAAAAACCATATCAAAATAATTAGCTCTTAAACATTATTATTGACAATTCAAAAAATTATGATAGAAATTTTAATTAGATATGTTTCAAATGAACATATTCTAATTTAAAAATAATCAGTGGTATTTAGAATTTTTGTTTAAAGAGAGGAATGTTCCCAAGATTCTAACGTCGCTCCTACGGAAGTTAAAACCTCTCTCATAGATGACAGAGTCCCAAAGTACCAGCATGCTGGCTGTACACTGTACAGCTATCGATCGCCGATTGTTACTCGTCTGATGACGTGGTTTCTATTAATAAAACATGTCTTAACTGAGATTGCAGTCTTAGAAAACCGCTGAGAATACTTTCCTCATCGCAATTCAAAGGATAAGAAACAAGACAAGGCTCATACTTGTAGATTGGTTTGGACTTTTCGTACTATTGAAATCAATTTCCACCAAGAATTTTTCACAAAGCCTTCAGGATTAAAAATATAGAAACATGTGAAACGATTAAAGAAAACATTAGAACCAATACTGTGTACTGAATTCGGAACGGAAACTCCCCTGTTTACGAAAGGCTCGTGGGTGGAATTAAAGAATAAGTAAATCATTTCAATACTGCAAGGCTCGTTGTCGTGTATTTTGGTGTAAACCTTAGATTAGTGTAAACCTACAACTTATAAAACACCCCTTGGATAATATATTGGCTTAGGGTCTATAATTTATAAGGTACAGAAACAGTTTCAGTAGGTTTTCTTAATGTTGGATTGAGCTATTGAATATAAAGAGCGTAAAGGTTAATCTTGGTCCGTGAAATCAGGGTGTTAAATTACTTTTAAACAGACAGTGAGCAGTGGAAATATTTTTCCTCGGAACGTTTACGTGCATCAGCTGCGTAACTACCGGAACCCATCATTCCTAATGTAAAACTAATAACAACTTTCCTTCAAGTAGCTGATATTATATAGATTATCACTATCTGCATATCAATTTACGTGCCAAACGGAAACGTTTAAGGAATGATGCAATGTGGTGTAAGTTTAAAGAAATCACAGAGGCTGGCAGGCGTTGCCAGGAGTGCGCGGGATGAATGGCCTCTAATGGTGAGGTAATGGCGCTACAACTGAGAACATTAATGGCTTACTTTTTAGCCATTACAATTCCATTACTTAAAATGCCTCACGTTCAATGTGTTTGTGCTGTTGAGAGCAGCCTCGACGCATATTCAAAGTGTCTTAATTCGCAGTTTCAAGATTACCGAACGTTTCACGACCATGCTGATCACAAGGAAGTTGCAACGTCTTACAGTAATTTACCTAACAACCTCATTATGAGTTTCTATATGGAATTAGTTATTGATTAATATTTAATCAACACTGTAAATTACAATACACATATATATTTTAATATTGATTATTAAGCTTTAAAAGTGACCTTGTTTTGCTGACATAACTTTATTATTTTTTAATTTGTTTAAAATATCCTCTCTCACGACAAATAAACTGAGCGGTTTCGGTAAATATAAAAAGACCAAATGTTAAAATGAACTAACAACATTCCCTTTAGACGTATCCATGATATAATCTATTTGCGACAGGGAAGTAAATACAAACATTTTAAACTTTATACTGATTTTAATAATGTATCTTTAACTCTATGCAAACGGAAATAAATGTTTACAAAAAAGAAAAGGCCTTCTCGAAATGGATGTTTTCCGAATGTTAATAAATTATTATTTGAAGAGAGAACGAGAAACAGGGATTGGGTATTGGGTATTGGTAATGGAAGTGGCATCTAAGGCTCCGGTTGAAAAGGAAAAGGCAGTCAATAGTGAATAACCGAGAGCCGCCCCCGCTATAACACTCCCCTACAGTGGGGGGGGGGGTGGCAACCGCCTCGCAGGCTACTTCATCGTTGACAGTGAATCGGTAAAAGTCAATAATTAAAATAGAGCACATACCATTATTACAAGGGTGATATAATGCTAGTTGCACAACAGAGATTCTCCTCGATGTTGGAACGGTCACATAATAAACGCATAAGTTAAACGGGTGATGACGTCCTGTAATCTAGCTACTTGGAGGTCACGAATTGTGGATAGTTGTAAGTGATGGTCGGCGTGCGAAGTGTTCTCTTGTGTGGATTACCGTCCACACTATTGGATTCTACGTTAATTCGCTAAGACCATCCTCATAATTAAGAGGCCGTGGTTAGGATTCCACGTTAAACTCTACTCCATAGTTCCCATCGGTTGTTGGGCTGTTAACTAACAGTCATTTCTAAGGAACATGTCAGCCTTAGTCAGTAACAAGATTAAAAGATCGCGCCACAATCATCTTACACTCTCTTCTCATTCATACTTAAAATATCTACATTGGTTGGTTGTCATTACAATAATCTAATCTAATTTAATATAATTCAGAGTACAAAATTTGAATACCAAATGATGTTTGGTAAGTGCAAGTCTTTGCCAGAAAGACCGCATCAGTTAAGAAAACCTTCGCCTAGTTACGTTAGCGTGTGATACAGTTCCACTATCCTGGTGTTGCTAAGTGTTCCAGAATATTTGGAATATAAAATTAGATTAAATTAGATTACCTTTTTGAAATGGCGACCTACCTAGTTTTAAGCCAAGTGTATGAATGAGAAATAAGTGTAAGATTATTGTGGTGCGATCTTGTAGTTTTGGTACTGACTAAGGCTGACATGTTCCTCAGACTGGAATTTTAATTAATAGCCCAACAGCCAATGTCATCCAAGTGATCTACAGTTTAACGTGGAATCCGAACCACTTTTACCTCTAAATTACGAAATTACGAACGGGTCTAATAATGAGAATGACCTTTGCGGATGAATGTAGTGCGGACGTTAAACCACATCAGAGAATATTACATCGACCTACCATCGCTCATAACTATCCACAGTTCGTGACCTCCAAGTAGCTGGATTTCAGGAGACGCTACCGCCCCAGTCAACAATTAAAATAAAGCATAAAACAGTGCCACTATTACAATGGTGGTAGGCTATTGTCAACCGTACGATACTAGTTGCACAACAAAGCTTCTCCTTGATGTGATTGGCGGTCTTAGATTGGTCGGTTGGCAGATCTATCACAGAACTTACTATATCATACATTACATACATAGTGTGACGTGTTTTCGACCCTGTGAAAGATCTCGAGGAAGTGGTGATTGACGCTATATAAAATAGCTTTTTTTAGGATTCAATTAAGATTCAGTAATATAGTTAAAGAGTCATCTACCGATATCTCCGAGTGCTGTGTGTGTGGGCATACCTGAGGGGCGGGGTAGACGGCGAACTCAAGCTTACTCTTCTTCCCGTAGTCGCGACACAGCTTGGTGAGCAGGTGAGTGGTGAACCCGGAGCCGGTGCCGCCACCGAAGCTACGGAACAACAGGAACCCCTGGAGACTGGCCGCCTGCTCAGCCACCTTCCGCACTCGGTCCAGCACCAGGTCCATCATCTCGGCGCCCACCGTGTAGTAGCCGCGGGCGAAGTTGCTGGCCGCGTCTTCCTTGCCCGAGATCAGCTGTTCGGGGTGGAACAGCTGACGATACGTGCCCGTCCGTATCTCGTCTGTGATAGGGTAATCATTACATGACTGAATAGGTTGGTAAGAAGTTCGAACAGAGTTTGATATTTTGACATGGATATGTCTTAATATAGGGTATTGACAAGTCGTCAGACCAATATTTGAAACGGTGACGTCTTAGTGATGCCATATGTATATAAGGACAGTTGTTTAGAAGAACTGAAAACATTCCAATTAGACATATTTATGATCTAACCTTATTTCCCATAGGGCAGGAAACGTTATTTCCAGGATTTACTGTTGAAAACGCTGAGGAAGACTTTCATTTTTGCAAGGTTCGTCACTACCATTACAAGAATGCTTGAACGTTCTACCAAAGAACATGTAGCATTCCATTCCATATAAATATTCATAAATAGTAAATCATCTATAGCCTAGCAAGCTACACAAGCAACATTCCTGGACCAGACTTTGACACGATATAAAACATTGAAGATCCCTTGAAAAAGAAAATTTTCATTTACTATTTCAAGTATCTAAAATTATTGTCCCAGTATATGAAGTAACCAGTCTCCAATCTGTTCATCATCATTTTATTGACTCCCTAGTATTAAAATTCTCCCAATGTTTTAAAATAATTCTCCCAGCAGTAAGCCGAAAAGCTCCTGTGGGTAAATTTTAACCTATTTTATCTATTCGACTTAGACTCTTTGAACATTATCTAAGAGCTATTTTGAACTCTTTTCTCATACAAGATTGTATAAATTTAATAAAGTAATTGGACTCAATTTATTCATCAGAAGATTAAATTCAGATAACAATTGGAACTCTTCTTGTGGACCTAGAAATTTATTTGAAGTTTTATTATTTTAAATGTTTCCTAATTTCTTTTATTTTAATTTATTTCATTCTTTTTGAAGCTGGTACGAATACCCTCCCTCTGATAAGGACTCTCTCAATATGTTTATCATTGAATCATCGACTCTACTTTTGTAAATAAAGCTAGGCTAGGGCAGAAGTCATATTGTTTGATTCCACTGTCGTTTTGTGATCACAGCTTAACTCCTTTTCATGCTATTATAGGAATAACTAACCCCTTATTGTACTTATACAAATCTATTTATTTGATTCATCACCTACCTGTAAGGAAAGAATGTCTAATAAGAATAGTCATGGTAAAATATCTAAACGCCTGAAGTTATACATTTATAAGTGTGTACATGCGTGTGTTTGCAAACATATACACAACATATACATATAGCCTACATATACAACAGAACATATATGTATAATATATTTCATTACTCTATGGTTTTACTACAATATATTGGGCCTAGTATTAGTTGCACACTAACTAAAAACGCGGCCTAGACATAAATGGTCTAGATAGACTGCCGTTAATTTTGATGAAAACTGTAAGTTTATTTAATAGTTATTGCACTGTTTGGTTGAAATATAATTTCAGTCGTAAGCCACTATGAATCTACTAATCAAGTAAGTAGATAAATGGATTCTGTGAAGAAAACATTTAAAGAAAATAATGAATAACCATTTTATTTTACACCTAACGTACAACACACAACATCTAGGCATTTAGACACGTAATAATCCTCGACAATTAGAGAATGTTAGAATTTAACAACATTTTAGAAGTTGACTGAACTTAAAAATAAGCATTCTTCAGTTATTTATGAAAATAAGCAATTACGTCACTGGTCAAATATTACCAAATGTTTTGTGGGAGGTTTGTTCGTGACCCATATCTCTGTTTATTTTTAGTTACTTTGAATGTCAGAAATAATTTAAAAGGGTGGTCGTAACATTAAAGTAAAAATTATGGAACATAGATGCAACCAAATATAGTTTTGTAATTTTTTATGGTAAAGTATAATAAAAACTATCCATAATTATTTTTCAATCATATTTTGCGGGCCTGAAAGAGATGCATCGCGTATTAAAAATATTGTCTCAGTCAGTAAAGTATCCAACAAGGTAAGATCTATTGTAATATATAAATCATTCAAGTCAGATTGAAAGAAACGGTAAAATATTCGTAAAATAAACTGAAGAAAATGTATATAACAAATAATGTCTAACAAATCAATTTTGATGAAACTGGCTGACATAATGAATTTTGAATAATCTGATCACCTGAGTCAATGCCACGTTTAAAAAGTATTAATTGTATTAGAGACATGTACCGATAACAGTAGGCTCAAGATCGACGATGACTGCTCTAGGGACAAACTTTCCATGGCTGAGTTCTTGGAAGAATGCATTCGGGTTCTCGGAAGAAGAGATTTGGAAGCCGGGGTAGAGTATGCCATTGGGCTGAATACCATGCTCCAGACAGAACAGCTCCCAACAGGCGTTGGCCACCTGAACACCGGCCTGGCCAATGTGGATGTTGATTACCTCCCTCTGTAAACATACAAACAATAACTAAGCCGGGGTAGAGTATGCCATTGGGCTGAATACTATGCTCCAGACAGAACAGCTCCCAACAGGCGTTGGCCACCTGAACACCGGCCTGGCCAATGTGGATGTTGATTACCTCCCTCTGTAAACATACAAACAATAACTAAGCCGGGGTAGAGTATGCCATTGGGCTGAATACCATGCTCCAGACAGAACAGCTCCCAACAGGCGTTGGCCACCTGAACACCGGCCTGGCCAATGTGGATGTTGATTACCTCCCTCTGTAAACATACAAACAATAACTAAGCCGGGGTAGAGTATGCCATTGGGCTGAATACCATGCTCCAGACAGAACAGCTCCCAACAGGCGTTGGCCACCTGAACACCGGCCTGGCCAATGTGGATGTTGATTACCTCCCTCTGTAAACATACAAACAATAACTAAGCCGGGGTAGAGTATGCCATTGGGCTGAATACCATGCTCCAGACAGAACAGCTCCCAACAGGCGTTGGCCACCTGAACACCGGCCTGGCCAATGTGGATGTTGATTACCTCCCTCTGTAAACATACAAACAACAACTAATCCGGGGTAGAGTATGCCATTGGGCTGAATACCATGCTCCAGACAGAACAGCTCCCAACAGGCGTTGGCCACCTGAACACCGGCCTGGCCAATGTGGATGTTGATTACCTCCCTCTGTAAACATACAAACAATAACTAAGGTAATTATGTAATAATGTACAGAATGAGTCAAATTAAATAATGTATGTTGATTATGACTCAAACATATGTGTATGTTTTATGTGAACTTAATAATGTATGATTATTTAAACATAAATTTGATGTTTTTACTCGTTTGATTTGTACATCAAGCTCGATGTAATTATTTTTGGTTATTATGAATTTCGGAGTTTCGTTTTTTACTCGTTTGCTGAGGTTCTACAATCAAACATATTCACTGTTAGTATGTTTCGTATGTATTATGGAACTAATCAAATATAGTGGAATGTTTTTGAAACTTAATTTAAATTTCTAATTTTATAAGTCAATTTAACTAGGCCTAAATTTATGAGCAAACAGTTCAAAAATAATTCTATTAAAATAAGATTAATCAGTAAAATTAACTACTATAAAGTACTTACAAACAAATTGCAATTTTTACAGTATCTTTTTTTCTGTTAGATAACAACCATATTTACTTTAAACTCTTAATTAAGTTTTTTGATCATAGGAAGACACGAATGTAATGGCCTTTATCTCGTAACAATTATAATAAAAAACAAATTAAGTCTCGTAATAAATGGCTGTCTGCTCAAATTAATGTCTTAAACAGAGTAAAAACTAAGTATCTCACCTTTTTCGCCATGGTGCAAGCAAGAAATATATTTTAATGACAGTTCATTTCTTTGTGAGCTCTCTTCATTTTGATTACTTGTCTGCTCTAAAGAGACTGTTTTCTGGAACAAAATGTCATTAATAATGTGTTTGTGTAATAATGCGATAGTAATGCGTAGAAAATGTTAAATGTTCCAACTTTCAAGCTACGAAGAAAATGTAACCAGAAGTAAGTTAAAGCGATCTAAATAGGATAATGTTTTTTAAAGTTAAAGTATGAGTTCAAAAATAAATGAATTTTTGCCTTGCAGAAAGTATTTAAATTTGGTTTATTTACCTTATATATTTGATTAGAAATTAGTAAATAGCATAAAAGGCTATTAGGTTCTATGAATCTCTTAACCTTCAGGTCGATCTTACATTCATTATAGAACGTAAAGATGTCACCTTTGACGATTTGTAACTTACACTCTTGCACACTTTGAACTTCACACTTTTGAACTTATTTCTTAAATGTTTACTTTCTCCCACCGAAACGATATTATTAGGATAACGTAATCTTATAGTACAACATTTTCAATATTAGTTTTCCCTATATCCTTTTTGGGTCCACTAAATCCAAAAACCTGGGTTTAAAGGTGATTTCTGTGTGTATATCTATAAACTAGTATATATAAAATGGTTTGACAATCACTATTGGAAATAACTCGAAAACTAAACAGTATTGAGATTCGTTAGCTTACGTTTAACGTTACAGAGAAATTATTAATTTAGTATTTTTCTAAAAAGATACCCAAATAGTCCTGACTGTAACGAACTGTAAAGCACGTTGTCTCAGAGCGAACAGTGTTGTTCTCATAGAGAATAATAACAAAAATCTATTTCATACTTATTAAGAAATAAGTATTACTTAATACTTATTAAGAAATATTATTAAGAAATAAGTAAAACTGATTTTCAGTGTCCCACACAGTAAGACGCGGTCAAGATTAGGGTTTTAGTGGATATAAGAAGCGGATTTTGCTCAAAAAGAGATCCATTGCCTTGGTTGGAGGGAGGGATTAGTCTATCTCACTAAAATAATCTAATTTAGTAATTAAATCTAAGTAGTGAGAGGTTGAGTGAAAAAACTATGATGGCTTTTGAAAATGATACATTTGGGAAATATTATTGTAATAAGTATTTAAGAGAATGATAGTTTAGTATTGAAAGTAAGTATTTAGTATGCTCATTTTGCTTCGTAACAATATTTAACATGTAAGAGTAGGATGTTGAGATAATGTTTTCTCCTCATACACCATGAAAGTTCGCTCATCCGGCTTTGAATGTGTGTCATAATTGTAATCACCATTTAATTTTACCATACTGCGTTTTAGATCGGAAAGAAAATTGGTTACAATAATTAATATACTGACACAAAATTGAGCAAATATTAAAAATATAAAATAGCTAACAACTAAGTTTTAAAATATAACATAGCTTTATGATCATATTTTGAAACGATGGAAGAAACTATTGCCATGGGGTAGCATGGGGTTTAAATATTATTTTTATTAGTTGTAAGTTTTTAATATTATTATTAAATGATTAAAATTAATATTTAACGTACTGTTTATAAGACGATATTTAAAGTGACATGAGCTAGGCCTATAGTAAAAAAGGTAAATTTTAAAGAGAACTGTTGCTAGCTCACAACTTACTGACCGCCTACATCTTTGGTTATTTTGTACATAAAGGTTATTAATTTTTAGCAATGAATAAATAAAGCAAGGCTTAGAATTTTTAGATATATGGAACAGTTTATAGATGTTTATTTGTAATAAAGCTAATCTATATTAAAAAAATAAAAAAAGAATTTTAGAATTTCAGACGAGGAATTGAACAACTCAATTTTTATAAGCTCTTGAAATAGTTTTCATGACGATATCAGTGTCCCTTTTACAGTAACTTGAGTTTCTATAAATCTATATTTGTAAGTCACAAGAAATAAATAACTGTTTTTCAATTTCATTAAAAATTTCCAGGGTTACTATGGGCACGACGCTTCTGTTGACGTAATTCTTCTTAAAGAATTGTCATTCAAATTTTTATTTACTATCGCCGTCATCCCAGAGTTTAATACCGTAATGTTAATTAAGGAAAAAGATCATGCGTAAAATTAGATTATTATTACTACTGTTCTCTAAAAGCATGATTGTGTGATATTTTATAGATATGCCAATAAGTATTTAACTGACTATCTCAATTTTTAACATTTATAGAATTTTATTTTTTCGTAGTTATTTCGAATAGAAATTTATTCGTATTGGATCGACTTACAACTATCAACTGACAAAATAATTTACAGCATAGGTACAGTTAAATCAACAGATATTTTAAAATCGTTATACAAAAGCAATTACCGGTAGTGTAATGTATAACAAATTTAACTGTATTAAAATACGCTAGAATAAGTTAAGCTCTATTGTCATAGAATTAATTTTACAAACAGAAGGCTTAGCCTTGAAAATCCCTAACGTTTCCATTTTAATCAATCTATACGAAGCTTAACACATACATGTGGTATTTATTGCTATACAATCTACGCTATTTTATGTACCTTATAAATACTGAAATTTTACTTGATCATAGCCTTGTGAGATTTCTTGAATATTACTTGGGATTTCTTCTTGTATATGTTTCCATGGTAACCCATTCGGCCTAATGCTTTGGCAATCAACTTTGTAAGAAAATAACTTCATGTTGAATACAGTGGCTAAAATTATTTATGTTATAGAGTTGTATTACGGGCCTTTGGAACATTATTTATCCGTGACTCTAAGTAAATACGAATGTTAAACTCGAATGAAACTCATCTACTTGAGGTAACGGCGCGCAAACAAAATCTCGGCACGTTCACAGTTACATACGAGTGTTTCCACTTCATATTTGCATCTCAAATAAGAGTGAGAAGTTAAATGAAACCTTAAACGTCCGCTGGGCCAGTCCCGGTAACTGAAAACTACGTAAGCTCTTTCTACGTCTTTATCAATGTTTCAATTTTCCAATTTTTACTTTCTCCCCTTATACATAGTATATGGAGAAAGTATTGTTTTCGTCAAAATTTTCGAATTTGAGTTGAGGGTGGATATATCCGTTTTGGGGTCCCCTGAATCCAAAAAAGTGGGTTTTGACGTGATGTCTGTCCGTCCGTGTGTGTGTGTGTGTGTGTGTGGGTGTGTGTGTGTGTGTGTGTGTGTGTGTGTGTGTGTGTGTGTCTGGATGTGTACAGTGCCACAGCCTACCGCGTTGGTCCGATTTAGATGAAATTTGGCATGTATATATAAAGTCACCCCCCTAAAAACCCTTAAAAAACGTGAAAAATGAAATTTTCTCAAAAACGGCTCTAACGATTTTGATTAAAATTTGATAGCTTATAGTGCACAGAGTACAAAATAATTTGACACCACCCGCATGTCTGTAAAAATGACGGTTCAAAAGTTATGGGCTTTTAAATGTCAAAAAATCAAATTTTTTAAATTTTCAGCGAAAACAATAAAAGTAAAGTATAACTTGACTGGTACCATTGAAACCTGCTTAAAAAACTAAACAAATTAGTATTTTGAATTATTTGTCTACGACTAACGGTTCCAGAGAAAAGTTAAATTTACTGTCCACGATAAACGCAGTACGTTGTTTGAAAGCGCCCAATGTTATTCTTATGGAGAATATAAAAAAATCAATTTCTCCTTACTTTCCAACCGATTTCCATGAAACTTGGTATGAAGTGTAAGGTCAAATCACTGAACAAAACCAGCTCAAAAAAGCTTGGTATTACAAGGGGGGGTTTCCCCCATGCAATTTGAACAATAAATTATTAAATGATATTTAGAATAACTTTGTAAAACATGATAGTTTTATTACAGATTGTCCTTTTTCAATTTACTTAAGGGAGAAAGTATGTGTCAGTCCACTGGTACCGTTTATTTATCAGTAAATTGAATAACTTCTTGATTAGCATTATACGTGTTGGTTTTACTATAGGATGAAGTAAAAACCCACGTATTCCAAAACTACTTAATATATTTACACTTATATTGTAATTATATACAAACGGTGAATTACAAAAGTTGTTAAGTTGGCGATCAATTTAACAACTTTTGTATGTATTTACCGTTTTTATATAAATACAATATAATTATTGTAAATATATTAAGTAGTGTTGGATAAGTAAATTGCAATGCAAAGTCCTAAGCAGCACTTATACGGTAATCGAGAGGGGTAGTGCGGAAAAGTTCTTAAGTGAAAATTTTATGCGAGATCTTTCTATCTTTAACTGTTAATTTCAAACCCTAGACAGCACAATAGCCGATTAGGTTTTGTGGCTGAAAGGCTGAATAGTATGGTAAAAAGAATTTTAGATATTGATGTTGTCGTGTCAAACAAATCAAACAATCATTTGGTTTTATAGTAAAATGAGCATATTTACAGGTTTTACTGGCGGATGATTGGGAGTCCATTACACTGGCTGGCCGCGTAACATCTGATTGTCAGACCTTTGCTGTGTTGCATTTGAACCGCATGACTGGTCTGATTTTGATGTAACGTTTTATTTCAGTGGATTACACACTGTTCAGTTTGTGATATCTCAATATACCGATATACACGAATGAACAAAAGTTATCAGTAAACTGACATATCTGGCTTGTGTAAAATAAAACTGTTTATTTTTTATATTTAACTGACAATACCTATTGCGGCTTCACATTTAGTTATAGCTACGATACTACGATAAGCTATAGAAACTACGATAAGCTAAGATGCTCTTTTACTTTGTTTTTACCTGGAATCCTTTGCTTGTCAAATGTAAATATTGTACCGCCGTCGCGGCAGACAGGGGCACGCATACCCTGCGTACTAAGGTCAAACTGGACAACCTTTTGATTAATGTTTTGGCGGACTCATTCTAAGCCAAATTAATTTAAAAACTCCGAATCAAAATTCACTGATCACCTGACTAAAGATACCGCTGTGATTAAGCTATTTAACTTTTGAGCTTAATGAAGAATATTGAAAGTTATTTGTTTTACCAGAAAAGCTCTCTTTTGAAATAGTAATATGAATTCGTAAGGTTAAAGGAAAAAGGCTGTATTATTAATGTGGGGCTGCAATAAGCGATTGGAACAAAATTAAAACCACGCCCTGGATTGTTTAAAGCTTTGATTTGTAGCAGCCCCCGGATGTTATGAAGAACCGCTCCCTCCTCGGAAATAAATTCGGGGTTCGCGAAATATTTTACTCACTGGATTATAATATGGATACTTATAAAAACAGCAACGGAACGTAGCATATAAAACATATAGGAATATAATCTTACCAACTTAAATACTACAGTATATTATCAGTATACAGTATACAGTATATAATATCTCTACAGTATATTTATACAAACTCTTTTTCAAGGTTGTTAAAATCTTTAATAATTCGATTGTTTATACGTATGCTTTAAAACTGAACGTTTTCTTCAATAATTTTTAAACAACAGGGTAATTAACCATTTTATAGTAATGAGGGTTTGCTAATGTATTTCTGTTAGAAATTAAAAACTGTTAGATAAAAATGTCAAAAAGTATACACCTTTTAGACGGAAAAAATAAAAATACGCCATGTAGCATAAATTGGTAATTATATTTTTGTTAGCAATAAACTCAGAACTGGAACAAAGTTTTCGTCACCCTGCCTAAGAGCTCCAAATCTTCTGTTTTTCAAAGCTACCGCGTTTTCCTAATTTTTCATGAATTTTATTCAAGTTTAAATTAATAGATTGCATCCTAGCTATCAATTCGCAAACCTTTCAAATTCTAATAAATATATCAAATATAAATATATAAAATAAATTTTAAATTAATAAATCTCTATATATAAAATTGAATGTATATCTGTCTGTATGTATGTATGTATGTCCTTTATGCGTTGCCAAACTACTCATCCGATCACCATGAAATTTTAGGAAGCTGCTCTACATGTGTCCGGGAAGGTTTTAGTGAAAAAATATTTTCGAAAACCCCATAAGTTTCCATTTTATGACGTTTTAAATTTCTAATGTTAACCTTATGGAGAGTAAGTTTGTTTACAAATTTTCTACAATGACAACATTTGATTTCTTAGCTAAAGCTGATTGGTTTACTTTCCATTAGCAATACCGTATGCTTTACTATCCAATGCCATCTGAATCATTCATTAATGTTAAACTATGAAGTAAATGTGTACTGTAAAAAATGAACAGCTTTATTCACCACGTTAATAGTTAACGGTTTTGGGGGATTATGTATTTATATTTTTATTTTCTGTCTGATTAAAGTCACGTGTTTATATGATAATTACAATGTTAATATTATTACGTTTATTATAATAATCAGCTGTTGTATATCTTTCCTATAAAAACCGTATTACAGTTAGGTTTGGTTTGGGCTTGGATTGGATTTTAAAATTGTGAATTAATCCACTCAGATTTATTTGTTTTATGGGAATGTTATTAATATGTCTTATCGTTTCAGTATTATTATTCACTATGCCGCGACCCAGAATATATAACCTTTCACGATGAAGCCGTATTGCTATTCGACTTTAGAACATGGAAAATCTTAAGGTTAACATGTATTTACTGACAGGCGTTACGAAGTTCGCCGGGTCAACTAGTGTTTTATAAATGTTTTATAAATCTTTAAAATGTTACTTATACTTTAAAATATAATCGTAACTTACTCCAATTCATAAATGACCTATAATTATTGCTACGAATCAGCTATGAAAAATCGTTGCTTTGTTTTAGCGAATTTCAAATAAAGGCCTGCATACACCGGAGCATACTGCATACTCTTTACCGCTGGGGCGACGCGATACCAATTCCTGGAATTTATCTGCGATACTTGGGCGATAATACCGCAGTGGGAACAGGAACTCCCACACCGGAGCGGGAAAAAGGACTATTCTAAATTGTATTCATATTAATGTTTGTTCACAATAAAACTAAAAAGTTAAAGTTTTTCACACTATTTACTAGAAGAGGAAATGAACGTTTAATTTTTCTCCTGGCTTTTTGTTTGGCAAACGTTGCTACCAAACTATTAAGGTCAATTTTCTGTACAATCTCTTGTTCAATAGATATCGTTGTCAGGCCTACGAAGCTCTCTTGGGTTATAGAAGACCATAGGTAACTTTTTATGATTTAGAGATTTGAGAAGCTTCTCTCTCCTGGTGCTACTGAGACTGGTAGTGTAGGGAGAATCCGCAATGCAACATTTGGGAAATTTTCTTCCATATCGGATTCTAAAATGAAGTCGAGGACGTCCTTTGGGGTTGACCTTTTCACTCGTCTTGAAATAGCTTGAAGTTTACCACACAGCTCTATTGCATCAATATATTTTGATAGATCAGTGGCCAAAGCTTTTTCGAGATTAATTTCCCTTGGCCATACTTTGTTGGTTTGTCTTCTATGGCATCAAAATCATATACAAATCCAAACTTAGAGTTTACTTTTGCAGCTGATTAAATCACTCTTCACTGTGCTGCAGCAGTATCCATGATGGGAAAGTTAATTTATACATATTTATAAACCTGAACGACTATTGTTCTTGGTCTCTGTCCCCCTAAAGACGAGAAAATAACATGGTCCCGGTCATAAGTCTTGCCATGAGATCTACGGTAATAGTTTCTCGCTCCATGAAATTCGCTAAATGGTCCAATCGAGAGCAAATTTGGCAGAGATGAATACTCCTACACTCACTAGGATGTGTTTTATACTTTTAACTGAAATGGCAATCCAGACACATCGGGTCAATCGGAACGGGTATTTTGGAGTGGGTTTGTACCCCAAAAATGGTTTTGGCGTTTTTCATGTGTAAATTTAGAATTTTTTTCTTTTACCGTAAATAAGAATCAGCTCAAAAATCGCATAATTTAGTATGTTAAACCTTTCCTACATCTTTAACGGTTTCCGATATATTAAAAGGTCTAAACAAAATACGTTGTATTTTGGGGATACAATGTTAATCTTATGGAGGATAAGAAACAAAAGGTTATAGGTACTGTAACATTAACATTTGCTAATTCTCAATACTGGAGGAAAAAATGTTTAAATTTAGATAAGGAAAAGTTAATATTTCACTTATTAAACTATATGTAATAATAATTGTATACGTATGTTTTTGGATTCAACTTGGTATTTAGCCTCATGTTGTTGAGATCCAGCCATTTATGCTTAAAATCGTATTTAAGGTGTTTAACATGGCAGGTGACCTGCATAAGTTTTTCACATGTTAATCATTCGGAGGATTGGAAAACTCATTTACCTATGGAAACATGCTGATGAAACCTAGTATATGGTAAAAATAAAAATTGTATATGGTAAAAATGTATACTTGTAGCGTTCCTTATAGCATCAAACTTGCATACTCTTTCCCATATTAATTTTATGGAAGATAAGCAAACTCTTTCACTTCTAAACAGATATTTATAAAACCGAGAGTATTTTTCACCGAGTACGCAAGTCTACTGTGACAGGGCATTTTTCCAAATACAGAAATTACATGGTGTGGTAATAAAATGTTACACGAGAAAAGCTAAAATTAAAATAACAGGTAAATTAAAGGAAAAAATGAAATAAAGGAGCTGTAATATTTAATTTTATGACAGTTGAATAAAACATTATTTACATATAATTCTTATAAAATAGCATCATTAATTACACTTAAAACTAAAAATATCACAGTTAGTCAATGCAGATCTTCCAGCTGCATGGGACATCTTCTTTGGATTTTCCTGAAAAAAAAACAATATTCCTAAATCTTGAAAAAATATTTAAATTTAAATATTTATTTATTGTTTATAATCCGTGTGTTGGTTGGTATAGGTAGATGAGCCATCGCAGGACAGTACGTTTAATGGATGCATCGATGATTGTCCCGATGGATGAGTTCAGCCAAGTGGTAATAGTGTTGTTCGAACCACAGCTCTATGGAACAACAACCGGCTTAGAAATAAGGTATTTCCCCAAGGCTGAGGATATCAGAATCAGAATAACTAAAGTTTTAAACAGAACGGAAAATGATCCCTTACACTATTATCTCTATTCCTCTCATTTAATGAATAACAGTTATAGCATAACAGTTTAGACTATAACAATTTGCTTTTTGATTTCTTGTTTATATCTGTGAATGTACATCAATGTAATGTCATGTCCATAATAACCATTAGGTAAGAGAAAGCTAAGAAACTTGTCAAGATTCTGTTAACTATTATTTTAATAAGGTTTTAGTCATTTTAAGTATTTTTTGTACTTTACTTAAAATAGTATAATACGCCGTGGGGCTGGATGAAAAACGATAAAATTTAGTACTTTGTTAAATTTTACTAAAATGTGCGACTTCTAGGTAGGTAGCCATGTATGAATGAAAAATGTTTGTATTTGGTAAATAAGTTACATCATGGAAATGTCTAAAGGGAATGATTTCAGTTCATCTAAAAAACTGTTCTTATAACCAAACTATGACGTTACTAATCATATGACGTCACTTTTTCAAATTTTGGTGGTGCAAATTACCAGCAGCCCCCCATAGTTAAGTCATATCCATGTCAAAATGAGTGTTAGATGATTGTGGCGCGATATTGTTGTCTTGTTACTGACTAAAGCAGGCTTTTCCTGAGACAGGGCTGTTAATTATAAGCCCAACGGCGAATGGCAACTCAGGGACCTGCAGTACAGCATGGGGTCCGAACCACAATTTGGCCACAGAGATATGAACTGTTTAAATTATGAGGATGGTCTATACAGATACTTCCCACGTACTATTTGGCATAAAATATATTAAAACTCTTCTCGATATGACCAATGTCGGTTTATGCATGTAATTAGACATAATAAGAATATCAGTCAAACAATTTATAGAATTATTGATTGACGAAGCAGGCCTATGCTTAAGGCTATACTACTTCGACAATGTGTCAAATGTTAGGCCTACAGAGTTTTTTATTTTTTGGATGGATATCATTTCAAGGATCAAATGGATTAACTTCCCATTAAGACACCCATCTGTTTCATGTGTCAGGATTAGTAACATGCGTATTAACTAGTTTTATTAGTTTTATTTATTAACTAGTTCACCGCACTTATTCTTAGTGGACTTAGTGGATTAAGTGTCCAATATAGACTATTTTTTTATTTTGTGTATTTCTACGCCAGTGACATTTTTAACGTTTTGATGAGGAACGGTCCAAACCCCGGTCTTGTTACTACCTAACGTCGACCTGTTGTTAGGAAGCATCATTAATTAGTAGCCCAATGACAAATGGCGACTGGGTCCAGATTCGACCCTTGCGGGATTCGATCCGGCGACCTTCAGTTTTGAAGGCGGGTATTATAACCACTACACCACCCAGCCAGTTAACTATGACGTATAACTATTAATCCTCCACATTCTGTTACTGGCACTTTCCTTAAGAACAATCTTCCTGACGATTTTTTCCATAAAGCCTTGTCCTGTCCTTATGTCATTGAAAGGTGTTATAATGTCTAGCATTCCATCTTATTAGAGTTGCATTTTGTTATTGACTAAAATTGTCAGGTTGGCTAAACCTGAAAACGAAATGGAGTAAAACAATGTCACCAATCAAAGTACGATGGAAAGTGGAGATAGTTGGTACGTTTTACCAGGTAAACTTACACTGATCACTATCTTCAGCGGCTGGTTTGTAGTACTTGGACTTGTAGGAAGGTGGAGGTTGTGATAAAGGGCGGTCAGGACCATAGCTGATGACTCTGCCGTGCTTGAACAGCTTGGGACAGCCGTCACCCACCACTTGACGGTACACTGTCTGCAGTGTCTGTCCGTTCACCATGGACCTGGTAACGGTGGAGACGGTAGTGGAAAGTGGCATCTGTAACACAACAAGATGATCACAGCCCAGTAGCCTCTGTCATGCTTGAACAGCTTGGGGCAGCCGTCACCCACCACTTGACGGTACACTGTCTGCAGTGTCTGTCCATTCACCATGGACCTAGTAACAGTGGAGACGGTAGTGGAAAGTGGCATCTGTAACACAACAAGATGATCACAGCCCAGTAGCCTCTGTCATGCTTGAACAGCTTGGGACAGCCGTCACCCACCACTTGACGGTACACTGTCTGCAGTGTCTGTCCGTTCACCATGGACCTGGTAACGGTGGAGACGGTAGTGGAAAGTGGCATCTGTAACACAACAAGATGATCACAGCCCAGTAGCCTCTGTCATGCTTGAACAGCTTGGGACAGCCGACACCCACAAAAAATTGGTTATTATTTATGAAATATATTTGAAAAATTAATGAAAATTAAAAACACAAGGAAACATTTATTAAATGCTTCCTAAGATAGAATTTTTTGTAATAGTAAATATAATTAGGAACTATTTCTATTTAAATAACTATTTAATTGATAAGGTTAATATCAAAATGTTTATATGGGAGATTTAATCATAAAAGAAGTATAATGCATTTATAAATGAGAAGTATAAAGACACAATCGGAATCTGAGCATTAGTTTTTATGGAATAAACATGGAGAAACAATAATGAAATAAGCTTTGAAAATCCTATAAAATTTAAGTTAAAACTACGATTGTCTAACAAATACTAAACCAAATTAAGATAAGTTAAAGTTTACCTCTAATTAATCAGAGCGGGACCAACGCAGAATGTCGGAAATCGGCGAGTGAACGCAGTCACACCCGGTGGTGTCAACGCGCAGACTGTGTTGTATTTGACGCACAGAGTAAACTGTATTTGGCATATCAGCCTGAGCGAGCATTCAGCGAACAAGTGTCAATAATAATGACGCCAAGGTCACCTTGGCTTGGTCACGTGACCTAGCGGCACATCTGACGCAAACGTGCCAAGAAAACCATATTGTGGTTATACCTGTAAAATGAGTGTGAAGTTTACTAATTAGTTTAATTGAAGCAAAACTGTGATTTTGAATTTTCAAAACTTTACATACTTTAATAGCCAACTTAATAAACGGTACCAGTGGACTGACACATACTTTCTCCCTTAATGAAATTTAAAAAAGACAATCTGTAATAAAACTATCATGTTCTACAAAGTTATTCTAAATATCATTTAATAATTTATTGTTCAAATTGTATGGGGGGGAAACCCCCCCACCGATAATACTAAGCTTTTTTAAACTGGTTTTGTTCGGTGATTTGACCTTACGCTTCATACCAAGTTTCATGGAAAACGGTTGGAAAGTAAGGAAGAAATTGATTTTTTTATATTCTCCATAAGAATAACATTGGGCGCTTTCAGACAACGTACTGCGTTTATCGTGGACAGTAAATTTAACTTTTCTCTGGAACCGTTAGTCGTAGACAAATAATTCTAATTACTAATTTGTTTAGTTTTTTAAGCTGGTTTTAATGGTGCTAGTCAAGTTATACTTTACTTTTATTGTTTTCGCTGAAAATTTAAAAATTTGATTTTTTGACATTTAAAAGCCCATAACTTTTGAACCGTCATTTTTACAGATATGCGGGTGGTGTCAAATTATTTAGTACTTTGTACACTATAAACTGTCAAATTTTAATCAAAATCGTTAGAGCTGTTTTTGAGAAAATTGGATTTTTCACGTTTTTTAAGGGTTTTTAGGGGTGAACTACCCTTAAAAATCAAAAATTCAAAAAAATGAAAAAAACGCCTGGAGATACCGTGAATATATACATACATGCCAAATTTCATCTAAATCGGACCAACAGGGTAGGCTGTGGCACTGTACACATCCAGACACACGGACACACGGACACACGGACGGACAGACATCACGTCAAAACCCACTTTTTTGGATTCAGGGGACCCCAAAACGGATATATCCACCCTCAACTCAAATTCGAAAATTTTGACGAAAACAATACTTTCTCCATATACTACGTATAAGGGGAGAAAGTAAAAATCACAAAAATTGAATATTAAAAATTATAGATAATTACTGTTGCTTAACTAAAACATCTTTTTCGACAGTATGAATACCGGTTTTTCCGTAGGTATCAACTTGGGTTAAATAAATACATAAATGTTTATATTTTATTAATCAAACTTTGCTTTTACCAATTTTCACCGAACTAAAGCGTCTTGAGTTATGCCCATCCAAAAGCAATTATAACTAAATATCACGTATCACGCTCTCCCCCAGGACCAATGAATCCCGGCTATATACCGCACCGTTGCTAATCCCAGTTTATTTTGGGATCCCTCGCCAAAGTAGCCCCATATTGTGTGTGTGTGTGTGTGTGTATGTGTGTACAGTGCCGCAGCTTACCCCGTTGGTCCAATTTAGATAAAAATTGGCATGTATGTATATATTCACGGTATCTTCAGGTTTTTTTCATTTTTTTGAATTTTTTATTTTTAAGGGTAGTTAACCCCTAAAAACCCTTAAAAGACGTGAAAAATCTAAATTTCTCAAAAACGGCTCTAACGATTTTGACTAAGATTTGATAGTTTATAGAACATAGAATTCTAAATAATATGACACCAATCGCATTCCCGTAAAAGTGACGGTTCAAAAACTACGGGCTTTTAATGTCAAAAAATATTTTTTTTAATTTTCAACGAAAACAATAAGGGTTAAAGTAGGAAGTTGCCCATCACCAATGCAACCAGCTTAAAAAAACAAACATAGTATTTTGAATTATTTGCTTACGGCTAACGGCCAGAGAAAATTTAAATTTACTGTCCATGATAAATGCAGTATGTTGTCTGAGAGCACCCAATGTTATTCTTATAGAGAATATTAAAACATCAATTTCCTTGTTTTCCATGAAACTTGGTATGAAGTGTAAGATCAAATCACCCAACAAAACCCACTCAAAAAAGGTCGTTATAACAGACAGGTGGGGGTGGGGTTCCCCCCGGTAATACCAAGCTCATAAACTGCTAGGTAATACCCGAAGACCAAGGTCACCTCGGGGAGTTGTTGCAGGTTTTGTTGCTGGACTTATCGATTATGGTGATTTCCGAACGTAAACAACCACTGATTTTTTTAAAAGCAAATCTAGCTTCTTATATGTAAAAATACAAAACCCAATAACTTCAGTAACTGTAAAATGTATTTGGCAGCCTGGGTGAGCATTTAGCGAACAAGTGTCAATAATAATGACGTAATATTCATTAATATTGGTTTTAGTATTTTTTAAACGGAGCTTTGGTTATATCATTTTGGAACCTTGAAGAAAATGGGTTATAATTATTTGTTTGTGAGGCCTGCGTGGCTGGAAGACCCTATAATTGTAACTCGGATAAATACATCTATAGTTTAATTTGTTAAAAGACTGTCATTATACACAATAATCTTTTAGTTAATATTAAAAACATATCACACATTTTTTGATCGAAGATGAATACGGGCAGCCTTTTTCAATAATCAGACAGACAAATTGTAGCTACTTTTATAGTAGACCTACAATATTAGTCTATATTAGTCAATATTAGTACAATAGTTTGTAAACTTGAATTAGTGGTTGTTTATTGTAATCTTTTTAAAATAGTTACTAGCAGTACGCCCGTACTTAGTACGGGTTGTAGGGTTCTGTGTTACATACATAATACTGGTAAAAGTCCTGCATCTTAGTGGTTTCATGACTGTGGTTTCATACTTTTGATTTCATTGGATTGAGTTTATGTATATTTTTTTATTTGATGAAATATTTTTGTTCTCAATACTTTTTTAAACGAGAAATCGTTTTAAGCTATTTTAGTTTAAACATTTAAAACGGCCGCATTTTAAACTTAAACATTTATTCCAATTGATATTTTTGTCTAAATTGGGACTTTATTCACTTTGTTTTCATGTGCTCTGATCGCAACAATGGCGTTGCCGATGATTGGTCCCAGGTGACTTGTAACGATACTGTTCCGTGCTTTTTCGAAATTGTTTCAATTGAATATCACTTTCCAGGTTTGATATAACTACTAATCCAAAATCAAAAGACAACTGATATAGTCTTTATTAAATTGAAACTAGTTAAATAAAAATAGCAATAGAATAACGCTCGTCCTGGAGCGTTGTTTCAGGTGCACACACGCTGCTCTGACGACCGCTTATAGTTGTCACGTTCATGATTGTAGAACCTTAACAAACGTCACCATTTCACCTGGAGCGTTATTTCAGGTGCACACACGCTGCTCTGACGACCGCTTATAGTTGTCACGTTCATGATTGTAGAACCTTAACAAACGTCACCATTTCACCTGGAGCGTTATTTCAGGTGCACACACGCTGCTCTGACGACCGCTTATAGTTGTCACGTTCATGATTGTAGAACCTTAACAAACGTCACCATTTCACCTGGAGCGTTATTTCAGGTGCACACACGCTGCTCTGACGACCGCTTATAGTTGTCACGTTCATGATTGTAGAACCTTAACAAACGTCACCATTTCAATGCATTTCAGGTGCACACACGCTGCTCTGACGACCGCTTATAGTTGTCACGTTCATGATTGTAGAACCTTAACAAACGTCACCATTTCACCTGGAGCGTTATTTCAGGTGCACACACGCTGCTCTGACGACCGCTTATAGTTGTCACGTTCATGATTGTAGAACCTTAACAAACGTCACCATTTCACCTGAAGCGTTGTTTCAGGTGCACACACGCTGCTCTGACGACCGCTTATAGTTGTCACGTTCATGATTGTAGAACCTTAACAAACGTCACCATTTCACCTGGAGCGTTATTTCAGGTGCACACACGCTGCTCTGACGACCGCTTATAGTTGTCACGTTCATGATTGTAGAACCTTAACAAACGTCACCATTTCAATGCATTTCAGGTGCACACACGCTGCTCTGACGACCGCTTATAGTTGTCACGTTCATGATTGTAGAACCTTAACAAACGTCACCATTTCACCTGAAGCGTTGTTTCAGGTGCACACACGCTGCTCTGACGACCGCTTATAGTTGTCACGTTCATGATTGTAGAACCTTAACAAACGTCACCATTTCACCTGGAGCGTTATTTCAGGTGCACACACGCTGCTCTGACGACCGCTTATAGTTGTCACGTTCATGATTGTAGAACCTTAACAAACGTCACCATTTCACCTGAAGCGTTGTTTCAGGTGCACACACGCTGCTCTGACGACCGCTTATAGTTGTCACGTTCATGATTGTAGAACCTTAACAAACGTCACCATTTCACCTGGAGCGTTATTTCAGGTGCACACACGCTGCTCTGACGACCGCTTATAGTTGTCACGTTCATGATTGTAGAACCTTAACAAACGTCACCATTTCACCTGGAGCGTTATTTCAGGTGCACACACGCTGCTCTGACGACCGCTTATAGTTGTCACGTTCATAAATGTGAAGTTCAATGTTCGACGCGGTCTATTAGGCAATACAGCAGAGTTGCCAAAAGTGAAGAACGTGCTTATATCGCTTTCAAGTAGGTCAAACGACTTCATGGTTCGTGGTTCCGAGTCTCAGTGGTACTTCTTCAAATTTGAGTTGAAAATTTTGAAGAAATAAGTATTGTTTAGAAAGAGCACAAAATAAGATCACAGTATTTTCTACTTACTATAGTTTGAAAATATAAACGACATATATTAAATTAGTTTAGCTTCAGTTTTTTTGCCCATTTAAACAAAATTTGGTCTGAAGCTGAAAAAGGAAAACTCATTCCAAGTTCATTAACAACGCTGAAAGACGTGTTTGAATTAATAAGAACCGTATACATTCCAGCCGAGCTTGTTTTGTTTTCATCTCTCGTAATAAAATAAAACAAATATAATGGAAGAGTTTTAAGAATATGATATTTTAATCACATTGTTGCAAAACTAGTGCATGAAATGCCTCGCTGGATGGAAAGTGGCACCGGTACATCTATCAATGATGATTTAAACACTGTCGGGGTGGTAATATAATGATAATAGGATGGTTATTGACTTGCGTTGTTATCACATTCTTAATGACAACGCTAAGAGGATCTAACTTTTGCTATGTTTCCATGTGCTTAACATATTAAAGTGTCGTAAAGAATAACATTTTCACTTATTTCTTATAGAACAAATCAAACCTAAAACTTAAACTACTTGGTTAGGTTTGAATTACAACGTGAAATTTACTTAAGAATCATTATATTAAATACACAACTAACTTTGTCTCGTAACATTAGACAAGTGAATAACTAACTACCTGAGCTAGTGTATTACATGTCTAAATATATAAGACAAAGTCGTGTTAGTTACACGCATTTTAGCTCGAGAACGGCTGGACCGATTTTAATGATCTTTGATTTTTTGGATTCGTCTCTGCTCCGGCCATGCTTTAGGCATATGCAGTTTCCATAAATTCAATTAGTTTCCATTTTATAGCGTTTTAAATTTCTAATTTTAACCTTATGGAGACTAAGTTTGTTTACAAATGTTCTACAATAAAACATTTGGTTTCTTAAAACAGCTGTTGGTTTACTCTCTGTTAGTAATATGCTTTACTATCCAATGCCATATGAATAATTCATTAATGTAAAACTATGAAGTAAATATGTGCTGTACAAAATGAACAGCATTATTCGCCACGTTAATAGTTTAAGGTTTTCGGGAATTATGTACTGTATTTATATTTTTTTATAATTTATAATTTCTGTATGATTAAAGGTCACGTGTTTATATGTTTGCCAAATAAAATAATTACTGTACAATGTTAATACATTTTAGGTTTATTATAATAATCAGCTGTTGAATATTTAAAGCTTTCACAACGAAGCCGCAATGCTATTCGACTTCAGAACATGGCCAATCTTAAAGTTAACATTTTTCATTTCTTTTTCCTAACACAATTTTCTGTTAGGCGTTACGAAGTTCGCCGGGTCAGTTAGACAGTAAATCCATTTTATTAATTTAGAACGATTAATTGAACGAAAAATTTAGAACGAATAACTTTTAAGGCTGTATCAAATGATACTTTACGTTGTGTAAAAAATGCAATAAACATGTTATTATGGGTGACATATAACGCTAAAAATACACAATGATAAATATTAGTCCCCTCCGAGAAGACATAAAATTACAGGTTTAAAAATAGGTATTAATATACAATAACTTAAGCATAGGAAATATACCAATATATTAGTTCCAAGAAATATTGTATCAAATACAACCGGATCTTGATTGCATGTAATGGTAAAACACTTGTCTAAGAATGACCTAGAGTTTTAAGAGGGAATCCTTTAAAAATACCACTAGATGTGATACCACCGATGCACAGACTCAAACGCTACAATATAAGTAATGTCTGAATAATGTTGATTATTGAGGACAACACACATTATTACATTTCTTATGATGCAATATAACTATTATAATGTCGTAGAACAGAAGGTAATATAAACGCCATCCACCATACCCTAACAGGAAGCCCTTATGTACTTCTTATGACGGAGACTCTCCGTAACAGTATAATTTAAAAATAAAATCCAGTTTTTTAAACTAAACGACTGAAAACCCTTCAAAAAACATAAAGAAGTGATGTTATAACACAAAATAGAAACATGGTAAACCGTTTGATACAAAAAAATTGGATACAATATAGTACTTAGCTGCTTAGACGTAATATTACATTACAAATAATGACAGGGGAAAGCTTTCAGCTGGCTGGCGGGTCAGTGATGTATTGCAATTGATGAGGCCCCGCATAAACCACTGGATTGAACATATTGGATACAATATAGTACTCAGCTTTTAAGACGTAGTAATACATTACAAAATATGACAGGGGAAAGCTTTCAGCTGGCTGGCGGGTCAGTGATGTATTGCAATTGATGAGGCCCCGCATAAACCACTGGATTGAACATATTGGATACAATATAGTACTCAGCTTTTAAGACGTAGTAATACATTACAAAATATGACAGGGGAAAGCTTTCAGCTGGCTGGCGGGTCAGTGATGTATTGCAATTGATGAGGCCCCGCATAAACCACTGGATTGAACATATTGGATACAATATAGTACTCAGCTGCTTAGATGTAGTAATACATTACAAAATATGACAGGGGAAAGCTTTCAGCTGGCTGGTGGGTCAGTGATGTATTGCAATTGATGAGGCCGCGCATAAACCACTGGATTGAACATATTGGATACAATATAGTACTCAGCTTTTAAGACGTAGTAATACATTACAAAATATGACAGGGGAAAGCTTTCAGCTGGCTGGTGGGTCAGTGATGTATTGCAATTGATGAGGCCACGCATAAACCACTGGATTGAACATATTGGATACAATATAGTACTCAGCTGCTTAGATGTAGTAATACATTACAAAATATGACAGGGGAAAGCTTTCAGCTGGCTGGTGGGTCAGTGATGTATTGCAATTGATGAGGCCCCGCATAAACCACTGGATTGAACATATTGGATACAATATAGTACTCAGCTGCTTAGATGTAGTAATACATTACAAAATATGACAGGGGAAAGCTTTCAGCTGGCTGGCGGGTCAGTGATGTATTGCAATTGATGAGGCCGCGCATAAACCACTGGATTGAACATATTGGATACAATATAGTACTCAGCTGCTTAGATGTAGTAATACATTACAAAATATGACAGGGGAAAGCTTTCAGCTGGCTGGCGGGTCAGTGATGTATTGCAATTGATGAGGCCCCGCATAAACCACTGGATTGAACATATTGGATACAATATAGTACTCAGCTGCTTAGATGTAGTAATACATTACAAAATATGACAGGGGAAAGCTTTCAGCTGGCTGGCGGGTCAGTGATGTATTGCAATTGATGAGGCCCCGCATAAACCACTGGATTGAACATATTGGATACAATATAGTACTCAGCTGCTTAGATGTAGTAATACATTACAAAATATGACAGGGGAAAGCTTTCAGCTGGCTGGTGGGTCAGTGATGTATTGCAATTGATGAGGCCCCGGATAAACCACTGGATTGAACATATTGGACAAACAACAATATACATTACAGTGGCTGAAGCTCAGGTAAAATAATAACATTACAAAATAAATATGACAGGGGAAAGCTTTCAGCTGGCTAGTCATGTAGCAATTGATGGCCATAAACCACTGGAAAATATATATATATATATATAGATTAGATGTATTAATATTGTCTGTACACGATAATATAATAAATAGCAGCGCTTTGTAAGATGTATCCATAAATATGACGGAAACCAGCTGGATTGAACAGTGATGGTACAATATGGAACATATTTTTAAAAATATATAATACATATAATATACAATAAGCAAAGCTCATTGGTGAGGATTTTATTGTATTGACAATTTATGGAATAACATTACAAAATATACATATTTCAGCTTCTGTAGTTAGTATACATTGTGATATATATTGACAGGAACGATTACCATGAACAATGATACAAAATATTGCAGATGCTTAGATGATAAGTTAAAAATAAAAATAGTACTCAGCTGTTGTCAGTATAATTTAAAAATGAAGCCCCGATAGAACTTGATTGAACATATTGGATAATATAGGAAATATGGTTAAGTAGTAAAACATTACAATATAAAAATGAAAAGCTTTCAGCTGCTGGTGGCTGGCGTCAAGATGTATTGCAGGGATGATGAATATTGGATCATAATTATAATAATACAAATATTGACAATATAAATATAGTTGATAGAAATAGAATAGCTTTCAATACATACAGTGAAGTTTTGCTGCTAGGTCAGTGATGTATTGCAATTGATAAAATAAACCACTGGATTGAACATATTGGATACAATATAACAGCTGCTAATAGGTAGTTAATATGACAGGGAAAGCTTTCAGGCTGTCATCATGATGTATTGCAATGATGTACCACTGGATAAACAGTTTAACATATTGAAATAAGTAGCTTAATCAATACATGATAAACATTACAAAAATACACTGGGAATACCGGCTGGATGGATTTCAGTCCAGTGGCGTTAGTATATTATTAAAATTGATACAGTACGCAATTTTTACAAAAAAATATATTGAACATATTGGATACAATTGCCAGCTGTAGTAATACATTACAAAATGACAGGAAAGCTTTGCATTGATGGAGCAATTAATATATAATAAATATAGTAATGAACATATATATAATATAAAATACATAGCATTACAAAATATGACAGGGGAATTGCTGGTGGTCAGTGATGTATTGCAATTGATGAGGCCCGGATAAACCTGAACAAAACATATTGGATACAATATAGTACTCAGCTGCTTAGAGTAATAATACATTACAAAATATGACAGGGGAAAGCTTTCAGCTGGCTGGCGGATCAGTGATGTATTGCAATTGATGAGGCCCCGCATAAACCACTGGATTGAACATATTGGATACAATATAGTACTCAGCTGCTTAGATGTAGTAATACATTACAAAATATGACAGGGGGAAAGCTTTCAGCTGGCTGGCGGGTCAGTGATGTATTGCAATTGATGAGGCCACGCATAAACCACTGGATTGAACATATTGGATACAATATAGTACTCAGCTGCTTAGATGTAGTAATACATTACAAAATATGACAGGGGGAAAGCTTTCAGCTGGCTGGCGGGTCAGTGATGTATTGCAATTGATGAGGCCCCGCATAAACCACTGGATTGAACATATTGGATACAATATAGTACTCAGCTGCTTAGATGTAGTAATACATTACAAAATATGACAGAGGAAAGCTTTCAGCTGGCTGGTGGGTCAGTGATGTATTGCAATTGATGAGGCCACGCATAAACCACTGGATTGAACATATTGGATACAATATAGTACTCAGCTGCTTAGATGTAGTAATACATTACAAAATATGACAGGGGAAAGCTTTCAGCTGGCTGGTGGGTCAGTGATGTATTGCAATTGATGAGGCCCCGCATAAACCACTGGATTGAACATATTGGATACAATATAGTACTCAGCTGCTTAGATGTAGTAATACATTACAAAATATGACAGAGGAAAGCTTTCAGCTGGCTGGTGGGTCAGTGATGTATTGCAATTGATGAGGCCCCGCATAAACCACTGGATTGAACATATTGGATACAATATAGTACTCAGCTGCTTAGATGTAGTAATACATTACAAAATATGACAGGGGAAAGCTTTCAGCTGGCTGGTGGGTCAGTGATGTATTGCAATTGATGAGGCCACGCATAAACCACTGGATTGAACATATTGGATACAATATAGTACTCAGCTGCTTAGATGTAGTAATACATTACAAAATATGACAGGGGAAAGCTTTCAGCTGGCTGGTGGGTCAGTGATGTATTGCAATTGATGAGGCCCCGGATAAACCACTGGATTGAACATATTGGATACAATATAGTACTCAGCTGCTTAGATGTAGTAATACATTACAAAATATGACAGGGGAAAGCTTTCAGCTGGCTGGTGGGTCAGTGATGTATTGCAATTGATGAGGCCCCGCATAAACCACTGGATTGAACATATTGGATACAATATAGTACTCAGCTGCTTAGATGTAGTAATACATTACAAAATATGACAGGGGAAAGCTTTCAGCTGGCTGGTGGGTCAGTGATGTATTACAATTGATGAGGCCCCGCATAAACCACTGGATTTAACTTATTGGCTTTTCCAAATTCCGTTTTTATGTTAACAAATTGAAACATAACTGTATTATGTGGATGAATTCTTTCAGCTGGCTGGTGGGTCAGTGATGTATTGCAATTGATGAGGCCCCGGATAAACCACTGGATTGAACATATTGGATACAATATAGTACTCAGCTGCTTAGATGTAGTAATACATTACAAAATATGACAGGGGAAAGCTTTCAGCTGGCTGGTGGGTCAGTGATGTATTGCAATTGATGAGGCCCCGGATAAACCACTGGATTGAACATATTGGATACAATATAGTACTCAGCTGCTTAGATGTAGTAATACATAATACATTACAAAATATGACAGGGGAAAGCTTTCAGCTGGCTGGTGGGTCAGTGATGTATTGCAATTGATGAGGCCCCGGATAAACCACTGGATTGAACATATTGGATACAATATAGTACTCAGCTGCTTAGATGTAGTAATACATTACAAAATATGACAGAGGAAAGCTTTCAGCTGGCTGGTGGGTCAGTGATGTATTGCAATTGATGAGGCCCCGGATAAACCACTGGATTGAACATATTGGATACAATATAGTACTCAGCTGCTTAGATGTAGTAATACATAATACATTACAAAATATGACAGGGGAAAGCTTTCAGCTGGCTGGCGGGTCAGTGATGTATTGCAATTGATGAGGCCCCGCATAAACCACTGGATTGAACATATTGGATACAATATAGTTTTTATGTTAAAAATTACATATGACAGTGGAAGCTTTATATTAATTTATTTGAAGATGTACAATCATCCGTGGATAAAACTATTGGATACAATTTGATACAATATTAGATACAAATCTGAAAGCTAATATGTGTTTAAACACAAAAATCTCAGAAGGAAAGTAACATATTGTGGGCTCAGTGGTGTGATGTGTATAAATTCGGATAAATATAGGTTAATGAATGTTTTATGGTACAGATACAGTCAGTGAATGTATTTTTATTGATGTGGCCCGCTTAAACCACTATTGAACAGATATGAAGTCAATAACTGATATGTAGTAAATATTATTAAAATATTGAATGACAAAATTTATTTAAACGCTATCACTCAGTGAAGCAATTATTCAGAAAATAGCCGGATAAATACTTTGATATTTACAAATTATAGAATTTTTTAGACTTTATTGTAAACATATACATAAAAAATATGACGGGGGTATTGGCTGGCTGCGGGTCTGTGATGTTACAATGATGAGGCAGCAATTTTAATAAAAACAATATATTATTGCTTTTCGTATATATATGTTTTTAAGTATATTGTTGTAATCATATGTGATGTCATATTTTTATGTTTTAATCTATTAAATAAGAAATGTAATTTGCTGTTTAAAAAGAATCATCATTTTTTATAAATACAATAAATATAGAAACAATAACCAATATAGATGTTCTGAGTAACATTGAAGCACTATATTTTAGTCTTTTTTACTGATAATAAAATATTTAAGATGAATTTCATTTAACATTAAAAAGTAAAGTAGCGCATTTGTAGCGGCTCAGAGGGGTATAATTTTTATTAAACCCGATATAATAGTTTCAGTAAATAAGATGTTAATAGAAAAGTAATGTTTTTTTATTATTAAAAATATTTACAACTATTTTTCTTATAAAATATTATTTATGACTTAATATTTAATTAAAATATAAAAATTATATTTATGTTTAGATATTTACAAAAAAAATTATTTTATTTGACAAAGTGGCTTAAAAGTTCAGTTTCTGCTTGAGCACTAAAACTTAAAAAATTATAAAATTTTATACTTTTTTAACATTTATTATTTGTTATTTTATGTTTTGGCTGGTTTGTTTGTGTGTCTAAATAAGGTTTTTCATATTATATTAATGAATTATATTTTATACTTTATTTATTTCATTTTATATATTTTGTATATGAGTATGTTACTTTTTTATTTTTTATATTTATTAATAAATTAATTTAAGCTTAAATTTATTTTTTAACTGTTCTTAAATATAATATTTTAAAAAATACATAGAAAAAAAAAATTTTTAAAAACAAAATAAATTATAACTGTTTTTAAAATGTTAATGAATAATATAATTGAATTATAAATATTTTACAGAAAATATAATTATTTTATAAGCATTTTTATTAAGATTTCAGTAAATAAAAATTTTAAGTATTTTTTTTTCATAATGATAACAGTATTGTCTTATGACTTATTCTTATAGAGAATATTAAAAAATAAATTTCTTCCTAATTTTCCAACTGTTTTCCATGAAATGTTTCATAGAAACATTTCATACATGGGTATGAAGTGTAAGGTCCCATCAAACCCCGCTCAAAAACGCTTGGTATTACCATACAACCATATGACATTACCATATAACGTGAAGCAGGGAAGTGATGTTGTGAGATAACTAATGTATTTTGGCTGGCGACTATGGCTTAGAGGGGGTAGCTTTGATAAGACAGATGTTATCTCTCCATTGTTGGTGAATTCTACAGTAGATACATTACATTACTGTGTATGATACAATACACATTACCACATAACGTGAGGCAAGGAAGTGATGTTGTGACCACGAGATAACTAATGTATTTTGGCTGGCAACTATGGCTTAGAGGGGGTAGCTTTGATAAGACAGATGTTATCTCTCCATTGTTGGTGAATTCTACAGTAGATACATTACATTACTGTGTATGATACAATACACATTACCACATAACGTGAGGTAAGGAAGTGATGTTGTGACCACGAGATAACTAATGTATTTTGGCTGGCGACTATGGCTTAGAGGGGGTAGCTTTGATAAGACAGATGTTATCTCTCCATTGTTGGTGAATTCTACAGTAGATACATTACATTACTGTGTATGATACAATACACATTACCACATAACGTGAGGCAAGGAACTGATGTTGTGACCACGAGATAACTAATGTATCTCGGCGACTGTGGCTTGGGGGAAGCTTTTGGTCAGACAGATGTTATCTCTCCATTGTTGGTGAATTCTACAGTAGATACATTACATTACTGTGTATGATACAATACACATTACCACATAACGTGAGGTAAGGAAGTGATGTTGTGACCACGAGATAACTAATGTATTTTGGCTGGCGACTATGGCTTAGAGGGGGTAGCTTTGATAAGACAGATGTTATCTCTCCATTGTTGGTGAATTCTACAGTAGATACATTACATTACTGTGTATGATACAATACACATTACCACATAACGTGAGGCAAGGAACTGATGTTGTGACCACGAGATAACTAATGTATCTCGGTGACTGTGGCTTGGGGGAGCTTTGGTGAGACACCTGATGTTATCTCATCTTTGTTGATGTATTCTGTGGGCTTTAGTTTTCATACATGGGTATGAAGTGTAAGGTCCCATCAAACCCCGCTCAAAAACGCTTGGTATTACCATACAACCATATAACATTACCATATAACGTGAAGCAGGGAAGTGATGTTGTGGCTACGAGATAACTAATGTATCTCGGCTGGCGACTATGGCTTAGAGGGGGTAGCTTTGATAAGACAGATGTTATCTCTCCATTGTTGGTGAATTCTACAGTAGATACATTACATTACTGTGTATGATACAATACACATTACCACATAACGTGAGGTAAGGAAGTGATGTTGTGACCACGAGATAACTAATGTATTTTGGCTGGCGACTATGGCTTAGAGGGGGTAGCTTTGATAAGACAGATGTTATCTCTCCATTGTTGGTGAATTCTACAGTAGATACATTACATTACTGTGTATGATACAATACACATTACCACATAACGTGAGGCAAGGAACTGATGTTGTGACCACGAGATAACTAATGTATCTCGGTGACTGTGGCTTGGGGGAGCTTTGGTGAGACACCTGATGTTATCTCATCTTTGTTGATGTATTCTGTGGGCTTTAGTTATAAGTAGTTATAACATATGAGGAGATAAATACATATTTAGACACATGAATGCAGTAGTAATGGTGTATTGCGACCCAACATTCTTTATGATTTGTCTGATATAAGGTTTTTGTATAATAATGTTATGTTTTAGGGTTTTTAAAAATGAGCTATTCGTATAGCATATTTAAATTTATTGAAAAGAGAACAGTTATTAAACTACTGATCAAATATTAATATTAAAATGTTATTGTTGCTTATTTATTTGAAATTATTACTATACCTATTACTAATACATATTTAGCTAGTGTCTAATGTAAATATAAATTAGTTATACTATAAAGAAGTATTATGTCTTGTGTATAGTGAAAATATACAGGGCTTTAGCTTTGAACTAAACTAATTGCACTAGCCCTTTTTATTATATTTATTATCATACTATGAGACTAATGGTAAAGGAATTAGCATTTTTTATTTGACCTACCTTCATATTATGAACTACACTAAATTGTTATTATTAATTTCGTTTTATGTATTGATTAAAGCAATTAGTATTCTTTTGCTCTTGATATCGAGAAAATAAAAATTAATACTTTAAAATGCTCGGACTACAAGATATGAATTTAAAATAGTATAAGCGATTTAAATTATAATTAATAATTTATACACTCAGTTAAAAAAATTAAAAAATCAATAGATTTAAAATTGTATGATTGAATGGGCCAAGTTAAACATTACGACTAATGAAATTGAAACTCTTACTCTCTGAAACCATCACTGTATAGTAGAGCTTGGGGTTTGTAGAAACATAATAGGAAACACTCATAGGGACGCCTGGAAGTTGTAGATGCTTAGTTGGAAATATGGACGCATAGTTAACACCTAACGTTCTTGTCTAAGATTTAATTTAAGTTTGTTCCTAATGGAAAAAGTTCAGTTAAGTTTCTAGGTATATTCAAAATTAAAATATTTGGCAATCTTGCAACTATTTACTTTCTAGGTAAATTCCTGACTGAATGTCATTAGAGTTTCTTCTTAAATGATTGAAAGTCGGGTGAAAATTGGTTAAACTAAACTTTGTTGAAATAAACGCAATAACTGTTGATAGTTTGGAGGCTCGTGTAAACCAGATTTCGTTTTATTGTTTATACTGTTAAAAACAAAAATGGAATAATTATCAGGAGGAACAGTGAGAAGGGCTGATTATCTGACGATAAAATATCATGCTCCATTTCCAATGTTATCATTCAATTCACTCCATCACTGTTTCAATTATCACCGAGATCAACATTTGTGGGGTTTCAGTCAATAAGTGGTTCTGTTATGTCGAAAGTGCTTGGGTTAAATGGGTTTTAATATTTTATCTGGAATTCGGTTTATCATTGGTACATTTTCATAAAACCGTAAAATATCTTTTCAGTTGAAATGAAAATTTGTTAATTAAACATTCTTTAAAATAATTTGCAGCTTGATACTACTTATGAATATTTTAAAATCATGGAACAATCCAGATTTGATAGTGAAAGCTTTTATTTAGTTGAGTTTGTTATGCAATAATTATTTAAACGCAAAGCTGCAGAAATCATGTGATCTGAGTGTAATGGGCTGTAAGACAAAAATCGTAAATATATTTGCTGTTCATAAAATTATCCGCAACTTTCAAGTTCGGACCTGAAATATTGATTGTAAAATTAATCCATTTGGATGGGAAAATTCCATTAATTTGTCCATTATTTAGTCGTTTAAATACTTTGGATCAGAAATATTGTAATGTTGTCTAACACGAAGTATTAAAAAAAACTAATCAGGCCTGACACATATAGTTTTATATATTACATCATTTTACATAGTTTTATATACTACTGTATTTCAAACCGCAACAACCAATTTCGTTATCTTAAAAATAAATTTAGTTTAATTTTAATTCAATTTTTAACCAACAAAACATCATCCCGAGAATTTGACGTATAAACAACTGTTGTTTTGTTCTTCAGGATTATGTTTCACAAAAACTTGGAAACAAAACAACCCATTGTTTATTATTTTATATTAACACCGCGGATGAGAGGAAATGTTGCATGCCACACATCCGGTGTTTGTTCATCTCTGTATGCAATATTTTCCCATTTGTACCACATTAGTTGTTTGTAGATATAGCTCAACGTAAGGTTTAAACGAGTACAGTTATTGATAAAGGATTGATAACAAATAAAGTTATTAACTTTATAATTTTTTCGCCCGGCATAAAGAAAAACTAATTTAAACAATATATTTTTAAAATATACACATATCCTAATGACACATCAAAACTATTAACGTGTTAATAGTTTTGAACGAAGATTCAATCAACGATAGGAACTCTCAAATCATACACAAATGATATACCTGTACAGTCTCATTCTAAGATATACTTGTAGTTAGACAAGTATTAAACAAGAAACGCGTATCACTTGTGGTAGGATATTGTTAGGACTAACTATAGACGAGATGAAAAAAATTAAAATGTAAACTCAAGGTTTTTCGTAATATTTTGCCTTGCGGTTGATTTGACTTAGAAAAATATCACAATATCAACTACGTTAAATATTTATGGAGAATTTTATAAAGATTTTATAAATATACGACAAATTATAATATGTTTATGAAACATCAGAATGTTTGAAATAGGCCTTTATGATGAATTAATAGTATAACCTATGATAGTAAAGGCGAGACGTTTATTGTGCCGTGCCGCACCACGTCCCGCCACCTAAATATATAAATGTTTAGGCTTACTAAAACCATAGATGAACGGATAAAAAACGTACTGGCTTCCCGAGCGCCGAGCCATCGATCATGTGACCGAAGGTCCTTTTCAAATGTCGAGAAATACAAACGGCGTCTCTTCCCAATTCTGCGAGGACTACCCATGAGAATTTACCTATTTAAGTGAAACCTCGACACTCTAATAATGGAGAGATAAGTCTTAGTTTTAAGGGGATATAGTAGGATAGGGAAATCAGTATTATGATTATTATATTATGTAATTGTAACGTGTAATCAGTTAATTTAGGTCGGCAAGGTAGCAGATCGTTACATAACTTCTTCCAACATTGTCCGCTTCATTATAGCTGCCAAAGTTTTCTCCTTGACATAATGTGCGGATAATGTTCTGTTCTACGGTCGTATCGCCTACCAAGCGCCACGTCTCAACTGTACCTTTCATAATATACAGGTCATTTCTGAACTCGATCATTGATTAAAGAAATACATTGACTGCAATGAAATTAAATATCCGTACATAAAGAATTTACTTGAGCATGAGCTGCTTATCTTTATCTCAGTCATAGCTTTTTCATTATAATTCATAAATTATAGTTAATAATTAATAATTAAATAATACATAATTGTAATTCATAAAACAAAGACACAATTGAGTGCGTAATTTAAGGTGAGTATAGATGACGCTTGAGTGAAAAGTCATAGACGGCTACATTTTAATAATTCTAAATATTAATATAAAAATATATAATATGATATAAATTTATATAATAAATATATAATAATGATATGTAAATATAAATATAATGAAATATAATAAATGTGTGATATTAATCACGGAAAGCAGATAATAGCAATGAAACAGGTTTATAAATCAATAAAAATCCCCGTAGCAGCAGGCATGCGTACTTGGTGAACTTTTATTCATTATCAAATCACTTAAGCTGATACAAACTAAGATAGATCATTGATTAAACAACTAACAAAATGCGACCCTAAATATGATGTAAATACATAAGCGATACTTAAGAAAATAGAGCTTGTATCTTAATTTTGTTGTTTATCGATTGGTTACGAAATGTTTTTAACATGTTAATTAGATTACACATACAAAGTGCAGACATGCGTTTGTTGCTCATATTGGGAAATGAGGTTTGCTGACATAAAATATTGTCATTTGACAAACATAATAAACATAATCATAAAACTAGGAATCAAAATGTCGTAGAAAAGATCAAGTTTCAGGGGTCTAAATCAGATTCTTCGATGGTAAAACTCGAGGTTGATTGAAATTTTATATTAATACGCAATAATTAGTAGTATAACTGTATAGCTAGTTTTATCTCAATACTAAAGTAATATGGAAGCTACAGTAATTAGCTTATCGATGTCATTTTTATAACTTGGGTAATAGAATAACATGGGTAATGAGTGAGTAGATTTACTACCACAGGGAACAAAAAAGATTTTTCAGCAAACGGCATTAGCTCTTAGTTTTATGAAGTTGTTAAAATAGCTCAGGTTACATGTAATATTACTTTTAAATAATTTAAAAAATAGACCAGTGAGGTTTCCTTAATTTTTTGAATTCCACTTTTACAATATATAAGATTATCATTCATAACAATTTCACCAATAATAGTCTTTAAATGTATTAATAGTTCTTTCAAATTTTCATGTTTTTCCAAAGGGACAACAATCTGTTTTTTTTTTTAATTTTGTTAGCTTTGCACAAGTCAATTGTATTGTATTTTAGTGCTTTCAGCTATTGCAAATGTAAGATAAGTTTTTGTTCGTAAAAGAGTTTTTCAATTCTATTCTATTCTAAGTTTAACCACAATATTTCAAGTAATAAGGAAAATAATAGTTTTAAATTTTCCCCATAAGAATAACATTTGGGCTAGGATAGTCAACGCACTGTGTTTCCCAGTTGCTATATACTAGTGACCGATTGATATAAAGCGACAATTCAAATAATAAATGGTTTTTTGAGCTGATTTAAATTATAGTAATGAATGTTTAGCTTTTAATGAAATGTATATTAAAGCCCCAAACCCCCCTTGGATATACCGATTTGTCTGGATTTCTAACTTAATGGACAATTGCACATATATATAGGGTAGTAGCTCTATTTCACTAAAATAACATTACAATAACAGCAAAAGAATAGCTTGTTAATATACTGACAGGGAGGAGGCAGTGGCTAGTGCGGCCTGTGTTTGGCTAATCCTCGAGCGAGGCTGGCTTGGGAATAAAGTTGTTGGTCAGAAATGATTAATGGTATTATATAACGCGCGGAAAGCTTTACGCTGTGGGATCATGTACAGTACCATTAACACAGGGTCAGGATTACCGTGACTGTAATGTAACCGTGCATTTTACAAGAGAACAAGTAATGTTGTCAATATTTCGAAATCAGTGATGAAAGTGCTGTGAGATTTAGCGAACATATTGACATATATTGGCCTATACTCCATATCTGTGGCGTCGTAACATTTGAACGTCTTTAAATTTGAGACTGTATGACATAAGGATGTATATCTTATTTTAACCAAAATGTAGTTAGAAATTGATTACAACTGCACTTGATTGAAATTAATTATAATAAATACTGATCAACCTTTGCCAGTCATCTACTAACATCACCTCTACTCGTTAATTTACATGTAAAATACGTTCAAACGAAGAAATAGATGAAAATTCTTCAATCACTTGTTATTTGGAGAAATCTTGGAGAATGCTGGATAAAGTTTGCGTCCAATATATCTTGAAAATTACAAGATAATGCTTTCAAAGGGGCTAAAACAGCCGCATTAGCAGTAGGCTCTCCCATTTGGGAGGGGGGGCTGCTGTGTTGAATACTTTATCCGATTGGTATTTTTTAACGAATACATTTTAAATGACGTATTTCAATACCATGCATATATATTTTAAATGTTAAATTATGCATTGGAATCCACGTTTTCTACAGCAAGTATTGTAAGTACTGTACAGGTATTTTTTATAAATTGATAATTTACATTAAATAAGTAAAGAGGCGCATTTAAAATCTTGGTGTCGTAGAAAACCTGGTGTCTTAAATGTGGGATTGATTTTAACTCATAAATAATTTTCAATTAGAAGAAGAATTAGAATTTAAAAATAATTGTCAATTTTCAGTATTAGTTCAGTATATTGAACTCACGCTAAAACCATTTAAAAAAGATATCTCTTCAGAATATTGAGCATTATACCTTCTTAACCTTAAATATATTTTATAAGTTTTCTATGTGAATAAAATGGATAAAAATAAACTTATATTTTTACCATAAATTTTTATAGTTCATTATCGGACTAAAATTTAAATTTCATTAAGTAAACATTTTTAAACTTGGCAAAAGCAGATTTCAGAAAGTGGAATGTACTAAGAGTGGAATGTGCTAAGTTATCTTGTATCAATAACTATCCGTAATTCTTCATAAATGCGTGAAAATGAAAAATATGGCCCGGGTTAAACCCTTACACCACATTTCCTGCGGTAATAGCTTATTCCTTTGTATGGGTTTTATGAGAATTAATCACAGAAATGGTAAGTTTTTACGAAACTAGTTATTCCCTACAACCCACAAAATACACCAGTATTTATTCCAAATGAAACTTCCATAAGTTTCACGAAGTACGTACGCATTAAGTATGTAATTAAGACATTAGGATGAATGATAGAGTACATGTGCATGTTAAAATAATTTTCATTCAAGAGAATCAGCCTAAATAGTTTAAACTATTTGTGATAAAATTATATTGAAACGGTTTCGATATTAAGAAATTGATTTAAGCTTGTTAGAATGATACCAGGATGTAGTGAATGGTTTCTGATACCGTAATGCAGAAGAGATTAGCCAAGCGTTTGAATATTTTGTTGCTTCACCAGTAAAAATGGTTTATGATTAGCATGCAACTAAAGTTCTACTTCCATCCACCCGATACATTGTTCACAGTTTATGAATTCTCATGCCTGACAATATTGTGCTAAGATAATTTTCACCACACATTTTTTACGATAGAAATATGAACCGGATATCTACAGCTTACTTAAAATTAAGTTACCGGAAATCAAATTACTAAATATTTAAACAAATGAATCTTAGAAACTAAAATTGAATAATACAGTGTTTTTGGTATATACATACAACCCCAATTAATTCAGTTTATTGAATTATATACCATTATCAAGGCATTAGTTCTGGAGAGGAATAAAATATTAATATCCATACATAAATATATCAAAGGGCTTTGCTGAAGTTACAGACTAATATTCTAACATAATATCTAAATACAGCCTACTTATCCTTCGTCATATATATGAACCATCTCATAAATCTCCCGGATAAAATAAACGTAACTAATGGTCCAGTGGCGGCTCGTAGGTTTAAATAATAGGATGACTCAAAATATAATGAATACATTATAAACCAATCATTAAATGAACTCGCAAATAGGACCGAGACCGGCTGCATCGTAGCAGTTGGTGCGTGCGCAATATACGTACACTAAATTAAGTAAATAAGCCTATACAAAAATACCACACATGGGTCGTAAAATGCATACATAACCAAGCAGCCGACACGACTTTGATACGACAGTTTGATTAATTAAACGTGGCGCTTTCCCAGCCATGCGGCGAATCTTGAAGTTACTCGAGGGACTAACGTAACTGCTGTGTTGTGTCCGTCGTAGAATCCTTATGGGCCGACCGCCACTGCAAGAGTCGTAATATGTAGTAGATCATAATCTTGCAATGCAACTATTTTCACCTTTACTACTTTACTTTACTGAACTAGATCAAAGATTAGTTACACTTCCTATATGTAAATTCGTAGGCCTGTTTAAAAAATAATTATATTTGTTAAATTTTTAATTCGTTAAAATAATTATTTTTTCCAGAAATATGTTAAACAATATTACAGTAAAAAACTTCAGGATAAATATTTTACAGTTAAAGTAGAAACTCAAATGGAGTGTTATAAGGAGGCGTAAAATAAATAAATAGCAGGTTTATATATTGAGAGGTTTGATGGTTATTCTAAGCTTGGATCAAAGGCTCAACGGGATAATGCTGATCGCATTGTCCGGAGTTTTAACACATAAAATACGAGTAATATAATGTCACGAGCACTCAACCAACGGATAAAGTCTTGTTTCTCTATTTTGGCTACCCTTAATAGATTAACATTACATTTTTTAAGGGCTATGCAAAGAGTTTGAAAGGTTTTGTCATCCGGAATGGCATGATTTGTTGCTTGAAAATGTAATACTAACAATCAAGTTGAATAAACGGTATCAGTGGACTGACATAAACTTTCTCCCTTCAGCAAATTTAAAAAAGACAATCTGTAAAAAACTATCATGTTCTTCAAAATTTATCTAAATATCATTTAATAATTTATTGTTTAAAAAATAACCATCCCATTTCTGAAAATCAAAACAAGAGATAGAAAGAAAATTAATTGTTCGAATTGTATGAAGAAACCCCCCCCCCTAATACCAAGGCTTCAAAAAGCGAAAACCAACTCAAAAGTTGGTTTTGTTGGGTGATTTGACCTTACACTTCATACCAAGTGTCATATAAAACGGTTGGAAAATAAGGAAGACATTGATTTTTTAATATTCACCATAAGAATAACATTGGGCGAATACATTCAAAATTCATCCTACACACCAGGCCGCGGTTCCTAGCCTCAGCACTCATGAATTTTTTATTTATACTTTTAAGATTACAACTAAGAAATAAATGTAGGCTACTCTTCTCAAATGGCTCGATATTTTGTAATGGGAATGAAAAATAATACAAATGAACAAAAAAATGTATAATCATCGACCTTTGTTTTTGATATAATTTGTTTACGTTTCATAAATCCCGCCACAGGTTTAAAACAAGATTAATAAAAGTCACGAATTTAATTAGAAAATCAAATGAAACTGCGGTAATAGCTTTCGAACAATGCGCCACAATTAATCAACGCAGGAAATCAATTGAGTTTATCTTTTTCGCACTGCATAATTACTCCAGGATGTGTATACATTTTCAAGTAATATTTTTACTGGTAACTCTTGATTTTGTTTGCACTATTTCATACTTGACTTGTTTTAAATCATTCATTCTTCTTTAATCTATACTCATTTTCCATGAATTAGACGTGTATCAAATGGTGTAGCATATTGTAATTAGAGTAAATGGAAATGCGACTGCAAAGTCGATGGAGGTAGAGATGAGTACAGTATGTATTCACCAAGTTTCCACATATCGTGGCATGACAAAAGGTTCTTATTCCTTCATGCTGTGATTATAATATGATTATCCTGCAACATATTTAGGTCAATGCTCAACTATGTATTTGGGGTTTAATGTAGTATAGCTTTTAATAATTTATAATTGTTTGATATCGTCAATGAATAGTTTTTAATGTCTCATTATTTTGATATTTTAAGTTTGAATTTCGGAATCTGCAGTAGTCAAGTTATTTGTATTTGTTTTATTTGGATTTTTTAATGTTCAGGTGAAGCAAAAGTAACCTATTTTAGAACCAACAGGGGGAGAATGAGGACATGCCGGTACGTTATAGTGCCTGCCTTCAAAACTGAAGGTCGCCGGATCGAATTCTACAAGGGTCGAATCTGGATCCAGTTGCCATTTCGTCATTTGGGTATCAATTAATGATGCTTCCTAACAACAGGGTAACGTTTAGGTAGTGAGAAGACGGGTTTGGACCTGGTTTGGTTTTTTTATTGGAAGGGGCGGATTACTCCCAAGGCACTTCAGCCGTAGGGGCTTTTTGCGCCTGTGAGGGTTGCGGCATTCCCGGGTTTGGACCATTCCCATCAATATAATACAATACTAAAACAATACGTTAAGCAGTCATATTTATAATCTAGGTAAAAATAATTTTTGTTGCTAAAACAGTTTTAGGAATTACAATTTTTCATGATACACAATATATTTTATTTATATATATTGCTTGCAACCTTCAACGAACAAAAAATACTTAAAAATAATAAATAAAAACATTTACACATAGGTGATTTACCCATGTATTTCAAAAGTTGTTGTTGTGTAAAATCGTACATAAAACTAGTATAAATAGGCTGTACATTTGTTATAAACTAAAATAAAATGGATTATCGTAAGAACAATACTGTATTATGATTATTAGTACTTGTAGCGGTACTTATAAACATATTTAAATCAAAATATTGGTAAAATTTACGTAATAAAACACTAAGGCTTGTTGACACACAAAGATCAGACTGTTTGAAAATTTAGGGCTATAACCTAATGTTTTTTACTCAATAGGAAATAAAATTGTTAATTGTAAAAATAAAATTGGGAACTCAATAGTCAATGGCGAAGTCATCAATAAGAGAGAAAATTGACCTTATAAACATACTATGGGGGAGCGTCTGACATGGATCACGTAATTAGTTCCTCTATCCACTGTCAATATCGCAAGCACTAACGAGAGCACAGCAGGCGAATTGCATACCGGGGAACTTCCACTTCCCCCTTTCGGTGTATCGAAAACACATTATTTTCTGTTTATCATAAAAATCCTAAAATAACCGCTCAAAATGTTTGTAATAGTTTTATATAAATTTTATATAAGGCCACCGCTTTATTATATTCGTGACATATTTCATAAGTTAGGGTGAAAGGTTCACTGAAACATAGTTTCTATTACTGCTTCAAGATAGCGTGACTAGGACGCATAATAGTTCCAGTTGTTGCCACGAGATGGTGTAACTAGCTTTGCGGTAGAGCCACGAGTTGTGGCATGGTCAGCTGTGCGTTATCTCCCATTGTCCGCTTCTAACTGAGACACTTTATTGGCAAAGTTTTCTATTGTGTACCAACATCTACTTTGTATTACTTTGTGTTTTTATTTACTACTTACTTTGTATTACCTTGCACTTACGTCGAATCTGTTGCTAAAACTCTTTATGAATGACCCATCTTTATGTATCCCATCTTACCCTACATTAAAGCTAAGATGGGATACCTCAATACCGTATAAGGATATGTTGTTAAGTGACACACTCTTGTAATGTGACAAACAGTTCCAGGTTAGAATCCTAAAGAGTAGAGGTTTTTAGTGGGTAACCCCGTTTTTTAAAGGAGTCCCATACTACAGGCTGGCCACCTGTGTGTATAAAGCATTTCTCTAAAAAAAAGCACACAGGTTTATAAATTTATAATATATTTTTTTATACCTATAACATTCTTTCAGTACACTTTAACCTTACTGTAAGCAAAATTTACAAACGTGATGTACTTCGTCATCCTCGTCCTCTTACCCGCACATGAACAGTGAGCCCCTTTTTACACGAGGCACAAGGAGCCCATTCTCCCTAGGTGTTCTTTTTATATATCCGTATCATGTTATAGAATAAAAATATAATTATATTTCTTGCATTATGCAAATTTATATCTTATGTATCGTACGGTACGGGCTACGTAGTGGAAGATACCCCGTTTTGCCCCAGGCACCACTTTTAGGCTATGGTAATACTAAAGTACAATATATATATTCTATGCATTAATTTATTTCTAAAAATGCACGTTTTATTGATAATACTTAAGATTACAAGAAACACTTACTTCTCTTACCTTTTCACATCTAAAAACTATGAGAAATTACATAAGCTTAGACGAAAAACATGTTTTGATTGGTAAAAGCCAAAGGTTTCTTCAAAATGGCTACCGGTTAATGGTAGTGTCAGCCACTCCCATAGCAATGCCAGACTTGATAAACTATTCAATACTAGGTTTTAACATCTGTTGTAGTTTCATTTACAGAAAACACGCTCTCCCCTGCTATTCAGTAGATGCGAGAGATAAAACAAAAATGAACTTAATATTTAAGTATAAGAATTATTTAAAGAGTGTTTAATGTAACCGCGACATTTCAAAATTATCATTTAGAAAACGCTTGCCGTAGTGACGTTATTGAATAATATCCTCCAGTGATCTAAGAGCATAATTTCTAACAAAAATAACAACAATATCTGGAATGAAAAGTAATTTGATCAAAATACCAGTTTGGTAAAGGTTGGAGAAAGTTTTCATTTAACTAATGATTCATCACAAAAATATGACAAGGGAATGCTTTCAGACGGTTTCCAGCGACGAGGTCACTATCGCTCGCGTTAATGTTGGGCTAATGTGTTTTGATATTTGCATTTAGTAACAATCAAACTGTATTTTTTTATATATTTACTTTATATAAGGTAATACTAAGATTAATACTGCATTTATAATATTTTTAATATATTTTATTAACATCAATGATGACTCTTTCCAATACCGTATTGTACCCAGGTCTCAGGAAAGATGTGATACATACGATATTTGTTTGTTGACATATTTACAGATAATTTATTTTACAGCCACCCTTAGCAGTAGTAATCTACACCAAACGAACATTGAACATTATATTAAAATGTAGAACAGCACTTTATTTTAATTACCTCAGTTAAATTGAGTAAAACAAATGTTACGTATTAAAAACCTTGCATTAGGAATAATAATACAAAGGAATAACTGGAGAGCAAGAGATTAGTAAAATTTAAAAAATAAGTCAGGAACTCAATTCTCAACATAATATGATATGTTATCCATGTGAATTTTATCGATAACTTAGCAAAATTTAGTTTATTAAATCACTATAGTTGATTTTTTCTCAATCACTTTTAGGCCTATACACATGATAAAGTTTGATTGATAAAAATAAATCACGGTTTGTAACATTTAGATGATAAGCTAAATTTTGGTCACAGATTTCTTGAATTCAACTTTTGAAACTTTTGTTTAAGTAAATACAGTAGACATGTTAATTTGTATTTAAAAGACATATGTTACATCTAATACTGATAGTACCGACGAAATTTTAAAATAATGGTCGAGTTATATAAAAAATGCAGTGTACTCTCCAAAATTGTTGTTGTAAGCAAGTATACTGCCTTAATTCTCTATCTTATTACTTTTTTTCTTATTTATTGTATCCGGCAGACGAAGCTCTTTATGAACCCTCAGAGGTCGATTTTTCACGGGGTGCTATCGGAAGAGCAATGATACAATTTGGAACAATGTGATGTCACTTTAATGCACAAAACAGATGCTCATTATAATTTCTATTTTCTGTGGTAAAACTCATAATTGAAAGGAATGTTAAGATGGAGTCTTGAGCATGCTGTCTGATCCGAGTCTTCAATCCGCTGGTATAAGACGTCGCTGGATCTCAAAGTAACAAATGAGACTATTTGGCGATGCGGCGTCCCAAATGACTCATGAACTGTTGATTATCCTCCCTGTGACTGACAGCCTGTTTATCGCCAGATTAATCAAGTACTCTTCTCCATTTTGAGCCAAATTCACCCAACCATGTGAGGGATTGAATCTTACATGACATGTTTTTACTTACACACACACACACACACACACACACACACACACACACACACACACACACACACACACACACACACACACACACACACACCCGCGCGCGCACACACACACATACGATCAAAAACCATACTTTCTTTGTTTTTCATTCTTTATTCTTTTTTTGTTTTGGACAGAAACAATACTTTATCCCTAAACTATATATAAGGGGAGAAAGTCTAACAGAAAATATACAAGAAAAGCTAATTCAAGCAAAATATGTGTAATTAATTGTAAGTAATTAAAGTTTGGTAAACATATCATATGTTGTTGTACACAAATATGCCAACTCCCTAAAACAAAAGTGGGTTAAAGTCTTTTTGACATGGATATGTCTTAAATCTGGGGGGTGTTGGTGATTTTCAAGATGGAAAATATGTAAACAGGTTTCCATAGAAACTACCAGAGCTATTGTATTGAACGTTTAATATAAAAGAATAATAACAGCTGTTTAGCTGAAATGAAAACATTCTCGTATCAAAAACATCCGTTTTTGGCCCTAGTGATGAATTATGCACTAGTATAATATTGTAAAAAACTTGTTTACCTCGAAGAATTTGTAATTACGGTTTTTGACATGGATACGTCTAAGTTCTGAGAGGGGGAATTAGAAATATATCAGACCAAAATTTGTAACGGTGACGTCATATGCTTAGTGAACTGAAAACATTCCTTTAGACATATCCATGATTTTGATGATGACCTTTTTGCCACACGGAAGTAAACACTGTGTTGGCTATGTAAGTAAATAAGTGACTGCATATTTTTAATCTTCTCTATACTATAATTTGCGATGAAAAATATACATATTATAAACCTGTTATTCAGTTAATGAACTACCTTTAAATTCCACTAAACTGTATAAACCTCGACACTAAAATGTATAACGGGATAAACTGTAGAACCCTTAGACATGCCATTGACTGTTGGTCATTAACAGTTATTATTAACAGTCCTGTCTAAGGAAAATGCCAGCCTTAGTCAGGAACAAGACTACAAGATTATACCACAATCATCCTACTCTCATTACTCATTCATACTTGGCTTAAAATACCCACCTGGGTAAGTTTCAAATTCAGTTAAAAGTATCAAGTATAGAGTATACATAATCATACTAAGAAACACAATCTGTCGCAAAAGATTTGAATAATTGATCGATTAAATACTTTTTAATCTTTCCCGATAAAGTTTTAAAAAATAAATGAAAACTAATTTCAATTATCGTGGAGCCATTTCATATCCATGTTTTCAAGGACGAATGAAGAAAATAATTCGAGAAAAGTGAATTAATCCTATCAACCAAACAATATATCTTATTTACCTTATAAGGTAATTTTTTATTTTTTCAGCGGTATTTCCAGACATTAGTCACTAACCATTACTAAAAATAAAATTTGTAGTAATAGTTTTCAGTTTAAATTAACTATAATGCTAGTAAGGCCTACCCAAAAAACAATTAAGATGCAATACAACGATAAGTAAACCCCGAGAAAACAGAGGTGTTATCAGCGAGGAACAACTGGTGACTTGGCCGTCAGTTCATGAATATTCATAATGCACTGTTATATGATAACCTATTATTGGATTGCGATTCATTATCTCTGCCAAAACAGCTATCTTTTCATTTATCTGCATTTCTAATTAACGCTTTTCACAATTAATTTAACCAAAAATAATTAGAGGGACATTTAAAGGGAGTTAGGTATAATTGTTACAAATTTTATCTTTGTTTTCAACATTGTCAAGAAAGGTATAGTGGCAATTAGATAGTTGTTTAAATAGAAATAGTACTCTAGTCACTTTGAGTGAATATTATCTAATACATTTCATTGTAACTCATTATTTTGTTAATTAGACTATAAGCAAATGTAAAACTAGCTTTTGTAAAATATTAACTATGTACGAAATATTTTCAAACTTACTTTTAATGTCGAAGTTATACATTAGTGAACTTATATATTGATATCAGAGTTTTTAGAGGCTACTTCAGTTTAATGAAAGTGAAATATTTGTTAAATTAAAATTACTACACCCAGATATATATAAATAAACAAATGTAAACTTTACGTAGGGAAAAATGTACCAAATTCACGAGATTGATCAAAAATATGCCTTTCAACTTTATAATAATTCAAATGGATAGCTATAAAAGTGCCCAGCTTTGTTTGAAAAATAACATAAATGCAAAAAATAGCTTAATTTCTCTAGACTCATTAGCATATATCCGAAAATGTCAAGGTAAATTGTTAAGCAGCTTATATGTGATTCAGGGACAGGGTGGCTGACATGGAATAAAATTAAGCTAAAGTTAAATATCACGATTTTTAGATTGTATCAGAAACATTTTTCATACAGTAGTACGTTTGTAATTTATAAATAAATGATAACTTTTACAAATGGTAAACAACGAGCTAAGCCAACTATAATGATCAATATTTTAGTTTGGTAAAATTTGTCTCTACAATGTACTATACAACATAAATTATGTTTTCCCGTAACATTGAGTTCTGTATAAGTATATTTAGAATCCTTATCCCTAGAGTAAATAATTGATGGATCCTTGCCAGCTAAACGTATCACAACGCCGTGCCAGCATAGACACCGATTACACATTTAAAACGATGGAAGGTGGATTACATTTTAACTTTAAATTTTTTGACACTACTAGTTTTGTTCTAACCCGTATTGTGTAAAAATGTTACTATGTATTACAATACATTTCAATCACAGCATACTGCGTACTCAACGAATATCCACATCGAACACCAAGCAGGCTACATAATTAATGCTAGTGATAGAATCAACCAGCTGGACTATTCTCATTTTAAATACAACGTTAATTAAGAATAATTAAGTTAATTAAGTTATAATTGACTAATAAATGCAGTCAATTAACCACATTTTATCATAGACTTGACTTGGTAAGACGTAGTTTAGTCTCCTGTTGACTTGCCTCCATCCAATGTTAAATATAATAACACCGGCTGATTGGTATAGGTTTTATTTTTTTATTTCATAATTCATTTTGCTATGAAATCATAAAAGGTTGGAATTTTGAGATCTTCATAAATTTAATGGTTCATATACCTCTCTAAAACAATCTTAGTAGTTGAAGTGGCGCAACTATAGTTTCGGCCTAATTAGGCCATCATCAGGCACAAGGATAATAATTTTTTTCTTGAATTTTCACTTCATTAAAACTTGAATAAAAACATAATCCAAAAAGTAAATAAACAAAAATAAAAATAATTTCACAACTGACACAATTTAAAAATACAGCTGACATTTGACTACACAGAATATCAGCATGTTAATTCAGTATGTAGCCTGTATCCCCTTCTCGCCTTCCAGTATTCTAATAATAAATTTACTGTTTTAAAAACCATGGAACGTTATTAGCAATTATTAAAAAAATGTTTTAAAGACTATAGAGGTTTTTCTTTGTAGACCATAAAAGAAAGATCCCCTCAAACTGGGCGGGCATAAATTATCATTGATATTAGAACAGGACTTAAGTCTAAAGAGAGAATGTTTTATTAATAATTCAGTAAATGTTTGCCTTGTAAATTTTGTCTTTGTTTGATTTACTTTTAAATTTATATGATGTTTGAAATTAAGCTTTGTGTTTAATAAAACCTCTAAATATCTAACAGAATTAGCATTAAGTTGCCAGTTTTGAATTTCAATGGTGCTTCGAGGAATGAATATCCTTAATGAAAAAATTTGAATTTTGAGTTTTAAGGTGATTTTTTTCCAATTCGAAGACCAATGAGTCCAATGTCTGTATCCGATTACAGCATTTCAACAACAGTGTCAACATTTTGACGCTGTAAAATTAAAGCAAAAAAGGGCAAGGGTAGTCTGAGCAGGGACTTGGATATACAATTGAACAAAAGAGATCCCAAGACTGAGCTCTGAGGCAGACCAGCTCTAATTTGATTAACGTTTGATTTTGGAATATATTTCCTCTGAAAATTCGTATTAAAATATTTTTAAACGATTAAATTAATCAATATTAGGTCTTACCCATTTTTAAAGGTAAAAGTACATTTCTTATTAATGATATGGAAATATTGTGTGTGAGAGGTTCAGCTGAATAAATGGCGCTATTTAAAAAGTAGTTCACGTTACTTTCTTAGAGTACATTTTAAGTGGAATAAGGAGAAAATGTATTTTTCTGCAATAATTTCAAATTTTCTGCACCAATTCGCAAGACATCATTATTTAGTTTAAGAGGAGAAATCGTTGAACGTATATTAAGCATTTTTTGGATGTCTGCTGAAGAAGTATACTGCATATGTGATATTTATGAGAACACATCTACAAAAATTAAATATTCATCTTCCTTGACAAAGTTCGTTTCCTGTTATATAGGCTTTATTTTTCTCACATGAAATTACAAAGTAACATATGCTTTTCTTTAAACGCAATGTGTCCAGATTGAACTTAAATCACTTTTTACCTTGCAACACCTTAACTTAGTACCTTTTACTTAAAACGTTTAATCTTAGTATCTTTGTCTTTCAAAGGTCTTGGTCATCTCAAAACGTTGTGGGCGCTGATTCTTGTAATACAGTTATACACCTTTCGTGAATACTAGCAGTAATTTCGTCTTTGTACATCCTCGATACAATTAAAACATTAAAAACACTACAATAAGGGTGGAGTTCAATGTTAAAAAGTTTTTCATGAGAATAAAAGTGAGGTAGTATTTGGTAGGGCAGTATTAGTAGGGAGGGAGTTATTGAGTTCCTCTTTCTATGGTGTAGCTATTGAGTATTGAATTCTTGACAACGTATAGTGCACAATATTGGGCTCCTGCGTCCTATGTCCACATATTAAAATTCCCGTACAGTCCAGCTCCTGATGAAGTATCCCGAGGCAGCCGAGCGATCTCGTCTGCGATGCCATGGCGGCGATATTGCACTGGCACTGGATCAAAATAACTCCCGAATTGGAATCCTTCACTACATTCGAAACACATGTTTTTAATCTGTATATTTCATGTATATATATAAATATAAAAGTAAAAAAGTATTCATAATATTTCTTTATATACTGAATGTGAAACTATTTTCACATAGAAAAAATCGAAATAGGGAAATTAATGGTATGCCGAGTGTAAGCATGAGACTTATTCTGCATTTCCATTTCAGATTTAAGTTGGTATGCAATTAATATTTAGGTTAAGAGACGGGTTGATTTCTTGCAATAACCTAACCTGTCCATAATCCAGATGCGCGGACATGACTGAGAATTAAGACACATAAAGATTAAGTTCATTTTTCAAGAGAACGTTTAGCATAAGTAAATATTTTATTAGGAAGACCGTTGTGGTGTTAACAGTAAATATTAAAACCAAAAATCTAATCTAATACAAATATATATGAGTTAGTATTTAGGTTACCCTGTTGTACGTTTTATCTACTATGATCTCAGAGGAATCATTAGGTGAGTTTACTACGCTGTTGTCAATCATATATGAATGAAAATAGAAACGATGTATCGGTATAGAATGAATATGACGATGAAAGTTCATTGTTTTTATAATTTTTTCTTTAATTTTATTGTTGTAAAGGATATTTCAGGGAACCCTAACAATGTATTAACGTAAGAGTGAAATGTTCTTGTCTTGAAAGAAATTTAGTGTTTTAATCTATTGGCACCTCAACGATCATTATCGTTTGAAAAATTTAAGAATTTTTTAAGCTATAAAAACTATATTTTATAAAGAACAAGAGATGAAATCTAGCAATACCCAATGAATGTTCTCATCGACAAATAAGGTCTGAACGATGCCATGTTGACACACGTTCACCACACACTCTCCGCCATAGAACACACAGACAATGCTATGATGAAACAAAGAGAATAATGTAATAGCTCACCAAACAAGTCAAAGGCATGCACTCGTAAATACAAAAATGTGTAATTAGTAGAAGAATTAATGTCCTTAATCTGTTTAATTAATTATATATATATATATATAACGTTAATAAAGTTCTGTTCTTAAAAAATATAATTCTTATAATGTTGTAGCTCAGAATAGTGGTATAAAGCAGAGTAATATTTTAGTAGTTAAAGAATTTTAATTTTTACAACTATAACGTATTACGGAATCAAATACTTGTATTTTAACCTATCATCAATTCCCTCCCTGTGGTTAGCTCAAGTATCTCCGTGTTTATGAAACACATTTCATTATTTTATCTTTTAAGTTTACTACAGTGGTTATTTGATATCAAGATTATTTGTGCGTTTATTTAATTTGTGTATTTAACAATAATATCATCTGGCAGGATGATAATACCCTATGACAAGCTTGTGATAATAATTGTTCTCATTTGCTAGTTATCAGCTGTTAATCTTAACTCAATAATAATAATTGTCCATTATACAATTACCGTAACAATTGGTCATTTAGCTAATTTCCATTTACGTAAGTATTAGGTACTAAACAGGTGTTGGTTATTACTTTCGTTTAGACACCTATAGTCTATAATTTAAACTGTACAGAAAATTGTATCACATTAGTTCCAGTTCACATGGAAATTGTTTTCCCCTTGAGGCAAGTTTGGTAAAGTTATCGGAAGTTTAATGGTAGTATCGATCTCTTGTATCGAAGGTTCACCAATATTGTTGTCTGATCGAAATTGGCTTAAAGAGGTTCTCATTCTTCAGCTTCCAACTTGTTTTCTCCAATAAAGGCTGGTTCATCTCGGTGTTTATAAAACCCTAGAAATTATAACTACGATTCTCGGCTAAATAGTTTTTATAGTAATACGAAAATAAAGCGTCTCTATAAATAAAGGAGTTGTTTCAATAAAATAGCTCAATATATAATACAAAATATTTCGATGTATCATTAGAGTTCAAATAAGAATAGATTGTTTTAATATGGGTAGTTCTCAATCTATTCCCATAATAATAGAACGATAACGCCCAGCTTAAGTACTTAAACTAAACATGACATAATTTCAGATTCTCTTAAATAGGACATGAACTAATATGGTTTCTAAGACTAAGTATCACAATGACTAGGTATGTTAAACGACAGGTGTATTAAATGGGTTAAAACAATAGTTGAAAAGTATGCGTTGACAGACACACTTAGCTCAGCTTGTATATTATACTTATAAAACTCTAATAGCTATAAAAAAGTTTGAACACTGAATAACATCACGTTTACTGGAATTACAAACTAAAAAAATTAACAAAAACTCAAAACGTCTAAAATATTTGGTCCCATAAAAGTTCACAGTATTACAGTGTTGGTGGCACAGAACTGATTCATTACTTCATTAATTATTACCAAAACTATGTTTATTAAGTAGCGTTCATTCCTGCAGACAATCTTTATGCTTAATTAAGAACTAGGTGTTATTAATTGTGATTTTAATTACTTTCAAGTCCAACTAATGAAGACTTGTAACGAAATAACCCAATTAAAAAAGTCCTTGTACTTTCGGCTAAATGCTTAACTAAAATGTTCAGTGTGTTTACAAAAACATTCGCTTTCTACCAAGAAAGCGAATGTTTTTGTAAACACAACAAATTGTCCATCACTAGTTACCGGAAATATTAGTACTGATGATTTATTAGTTTTATTAGTAATTTAACAATTTTTTCTTAATAATATACATCTATGCCCCCAATCCTATGGAATTGCTTCTATCGTATTTGCTTTAGTAAATGTCAAAAAAGTTTCAACAAATGAAGCGATGGGACTGTACAGGTTTTTAAAAAAGCTTGCTCCCAGAGTCTGCTAAGCTGCACCTCATGCAGTCACTAGTCCTGTCGGTCTTCACTTACTGTTTTCCAGCCTACGGAAACAGCATTTCTCGAGAAGACATGAGCAGAATTCAAAATCTCCAAAACTCTGCTTTCGTTTAATTTTCTGCTTGAAACGCTTTGACCAAGTCCCTCCTTTTAGAGATGCTGCTAGGATGGTGGTGGATCCGGTTTGTAGGTCATAACGTGCTGCATGGTGCATAACATTCTGCTCCAACAAGAACCTCACTACCTTTGTGAGCGGCTCTCCTTCCGGGAGGAGGTCTCACAGCGTAGTAACCGTCATCGAAGGCTCCTTCACTTCCCAAAAATCAGACTTGAAATTGGAAGGGGGAGTTTCTCTTATTTCGGCCCGATGTTGTACAATGACCTCCTCTCTGAACTTAAAGGTTATGCAGGCAAAACTTTCAGAAATAAGCTTATAGAATTATTAAGATTTGCATACTGTTTTTTTTAGCTCTTTTCGTTATTATTTGTTTTCCTCATTGTTATTAGTATGTTTTTTATAGTTGTGATTTTATTGTTATATATTTGTTATTAGTTCTTGATTAAAATTAAATGTAACGAGAGTAGTTCTGTAAAGCAGTTGTAACTGAGAAATGCTCGATAGTAAAAGGAAATTTTATTTTTATTTATTTAAATGTGTCAACATTTTTAAATTTCTAATACTTACAGCGAATAAAAATAAAAATTTATATTTTAAATTCATAAATGTTGCATATTCCCATGAAACATCTAAAACTACTGGTAACTGTTTCATATTACACAGAATATACTGTATCAATTCAATAAGACTGGGATGGTGACGTCATCCTGTAATCCAGCTACTTGGAGGTCACGAATTGTGGATAGTTGTGAGCGATGGTCGGTGGGTGTAGTGTTCTCTTTTGTGGATTAACGTCCGCACTATTGAAAGCTACGTTAATCCGCAAAGACCATCCTCATAATTAGACCAATTCGTAATTCAGAGGTTGTGGTTCGGATTCCACGTTAAACTGTAGGTCCCTTAGCTGCCATCGGCTGTTGGGCTATTAATTAACAGTCCTGTCTAAGGAACATGTCAGCCTTAGTCAGTAACAAGACTACAAGATCGCGCCACAATCATCTTACAATCAACTCTCATTCATACTTAGCTTGAAATACCTACCTTGTGGTATGGTCGCCATTTCAATAATCTAATCTAATCTAATCTAATCTAAGAAAGTTTATTACCGGTATTTAGAATTAAGTGTGACGTTTGAGCTAGGATAAAACATTTTGATAATTTCGTAAAGTTTCGCTGTACTTCATTAACGAAAATTGTCTACGACTCAAAAGTTAGAAAATCTATAATCACTACAGGTAGTGAGGTACTGAGTAACTCTCCAATAAAAACTATTTAAATCTTTTGCGTATTTATTAGTTTTAGTTATGGTAATTTTTATAATGTCATATTACCAATTATATAACTGGTTACTAATTAATGTATCGGATAGGGTGTGAGTCCAGAACAAAATAATAAGTTAAAACTAATTATCGTAATCCTGTAAATTAGGATGAACTTACATGAACTCTCTATAGTTATGAATTAAAAGGTAATAAAGTTTGCAGGAATCGACAATAATGAACGTCTTTGTCTGTATAAAACTAATTATTCTGTGAATGGAGATGAAAACTCCTTCCGGGACGGAGAGGAAAGTTTCCAAGGAGATTTTAATCTCACTTATCCAAATTATATAACGTTTATATGACCTCAATTAAGAATTTGATATGATCCTAATGAGGATATACAGGATAAACAAAAATAGCGATGTGTTTCTAGAAAATAGCAACACTGTACATTGAATTAAAAAAAAGTTCCTAACCTATACTTAAAAAGTTGGGAATATGCGAGAATTGATGTTAATAAATGTCTGCATAAAAGGAGATAATATCTATGTAGTGGTAGACAATAAAAATTCGTATGATCAAAATTTTAGGAAATAATGTTTAGTTAATAATTGTAATCAAACCAATCCTGTTATCTTATTTTAATGGTAGTGTGAACGGTAATTCCCCACATATAACTGCGTATTTTTGAGGTTTCAAATGTTAAAAACTTAAAATATACGAGGTGCACTATTTTGTATTTTTACTTCTGTACATTTTACCTCAAAATGCCTAAAACAAAAAAACAGCATCATAATAAACAGACTTGATAAATAAACAAGATTATCAAGAGTGTGAATGTATTAATATTTTTATTAGATTGTTTTGTGCATATTGCAGATAGAATGATAAAACAGTTGTGGTGGTAGAAAGTTTCTACGTTTTTACAAAAATAATATAAAAATACAGTAGTTAATTTTGGAACGAAAATGTTATAGCTTTTGAAATAAAAAAGCAAACATTAGTTTGGGATAAAATAAGCTAAGTTTCTTAGAAAACCTTATATACATATATATATATATATATATATATATATATATATATATATATATACATATATATGTGTATATATATACTAACCTCAGTTCAGTATCAAGTCTTTGATATTAGCTTTTCTAATATATTTTTTAGTAAATTGAAGTCTCTATGATCAGGGATCACTTAACTGTGAGGAATCTTATCCGTGAATATGAATAAAAACCCAAAAATGCAAAAATACAATTAATTGTACATAGGCTTATGTGAAATTTGTTATAATTGTCAATTTTAGTGTAGTTCATTTAAGATTTGAATTTTTATTCCCTAATGGGGGAGTAACAAATTGACTCCAAATCATGTAGCATAAGTATTATAACCAAAATATTTGAGAACTAAATTAAGACTGAAATGTCCTTATTTTTCACCTTATTTCTCCGTAAAGATTATAGAGGAATTTTTTGATAGTAAATCAAAGAAACTTTTATATAAATACTTGAAAAAAATTTAATCTTCTAGCACAAGCTTGTCGTGATGCAATAAAAACTTCGTTAACCTGCACTTCTTGGTCTGAAACAATAGACCCTCATGTATTGTATTTCAGATTTATAGCGACTGCTTCAAACTTGATAAAACCTAAAATCATTGTTTTATCTCGTTGTTTCTTTGTACTCCTAGTGTACAAATCTGTGTGACCCCCACCACCACCATAACTGCGGGCTCCGACACTGTCCGTTATTATGTTTTACTCCTAGTTTCCAAATCAGTGTGACCACACTATCATTATAACCGTGGGCTCCGACACGGTGTGTTTTTTTACTCCTAAGTGAATTCATAACTTTCGTCAATGTGAATTTAGGTGAAAATGTTTGAATTTTTATTTGAGTTGAGTTTTCATTTTTAGAGCTACAGACATGAACTATTTCCTAAATCAATTAATTTGTAATTTCGTTATTGACTCAGTAGTAATAATTCTAATGACTTTAATACATCATAATGTTTTGTATTTAAGACGTATTTGTTCTAAATGCTTAGTTGCGAGCTAAACTGTTCATGATAATAAATCTTATCATAAATTTACATCTATATACGTATAAAAGTGATATTCATAATTGAGGAATGGAAGTAATCCCCTAAACAAATAGCAATCACGATTTTTGGAAATATGTATTTTCGGCAGTAATTTAACCGAAACACAATACCAAAGCTGTTTGAGAAGTTTAAATTGCTGCAGTCACGAGGTCAGGAGAGCTCTCGACGACTCGGGGCTTTGAATTACACAGCTTTGATGTTATATTAATCGGATATGTTTTTCAAGACATTACCCTTGAAGTTTACTTTGGGAATCAAATTTATATAGGTCCTAAAACCTACAGGTTACTTAAAATTTAAAAATGAGCTTTTGTTTTTACACGTTTTCTTTATCTCAACTTTTCTGTGTTCCAAACTTACTAGTTTAAAACGTGTGGAAACAAAAGCTCTACTCTACATTTACTATGTAACATTACTCTACGTGCCAAATAAACGATAAAATTTACAAGAATTTAATATAATACTTCTTTTCTATTGCTACTTTTATACTGAGACGAGTAGCTGAGACTTGTATCTTCATAGCACATTTTACAGCTCCCATTTATACTTTATACTAAATATATAAGTTTAATGGTAAATGCTTCTTATTTTACATTAACAAGTATTATTATTATAAGTCTTATAATTCGTTTTAAACAGGTTATGTGAAACTGTGAGTTTTAGTTTTATAGGCTAAGTGGTGTAGATAAGATTTATTGTTTGTTTGAAATTCATAATAGTGATGTATTTGTAATTATTTATTTTACAATTAATTGGACTTTTCCTATCACTCTTGATGTTTTAAACTACACGACGTTTCTGTAGGTGGAGAAACTTCTCTATTTTCAGGTAATGTAATGTCTAAGTTACAAATATTAATTAGATCTGATCTGATTGTATATATATTTATGTATCAGTATACCTATTAGGGGCCAATACATGTTAAAATGTATGAAATTATTTGGTTTATCGGTATTCATCAAGATTTTTACAAGTAAAATGCTACAAAAATAAAGGTTTACTCAGTAAAGTACAATTTAAATATTTCTGTTTACTCTTTATTGAGAATTACTGTACAAAAGCATATACACTTACTCACTATAAATAAATAGGTTTTTACACATTATAACTACATAAAATAATATTATATTGCATTGTACCGTACATAAGTTATTAATATCCAGTCTTAGTTTAGTCTTCAGCTGTACAGACGAGTTTCAGCATCTGTGACATGAGCCTGTATGAAATAAAAAAATCATTCAGTTGAATTATTTAGACTAATAAATTGTGAAAAGTAGTTAAATTCAAGATACCTAAAATATGATGGGCCACGTACTGAATTTCCTCCAAACACACGTTAGTTTGACGCCGGTGACGTGATTGTTAATTTGAACATACTGAAAAACTGAAGCACGTTTGTTTGATACTTTGGTAAATTTTTGTTTCTTTAGTTACAACATAATATACCTAGTTGTAGTGCATTCAGCTGTAATTTTTATTTATAATGTAGAACGTAAAGTCTTGATGTTTCATTGCGTTATGTAAAAAGATAATCGTAAAAACTGAAAACTGTATAAAATGTGTAAATACGACCAAAATCTGTTATACATTCACAAACATAGATATACGAGTGTATATCTATATTTAGTTATCACAAGTATGTTGTTTGTGCGTAAATAGAAAATAATCTGTTTCAGGATATACTCAACTCGTGGATTGGAAATAAAATTATGATCGTAACACAACAATGTTTACGAAATAGGTTTGGATGAAATATGAAACATTAGAAATATTCTGACATTTTTGGTAACTAAAATATTAACATTCAACTCATATTTTGTAAACATACTTGACACAAATGTCATCATGTGTTTGTTTACGTGAACATTTTTCCTTTATTCTAGTTACCTTAGTTAAACTTGTAAAGGTCAAACGTTCCTGATCAGACATCAGCGTCGGCCGAGCCCGACCTCGGTCAGATCATGAGCGGTTACTTCTGGTCAGCCCTTCCTATATAGCTAATTCTGTTTTGGAATCTCGCTGTCTTAAATGTGTTCTGTGTATAATGCGTTTTTAAATTTAATTTATTATTCATGACGACAAGATTTGAACAACCAAACTGACAAGACTTGAAAATTTGACTATAAAGTCTCGAAACTAGTCGCTGCTGACTACAATTATTATTGTAACCTATGTTTAGTCAATAATCAATTCTGGAAGCAAAAAAGTTTGGATTAAAAATATAAGTACACTATCAGATTGATTGAAACAAAAAAAATCTAACTTACTAGTTAATTTGTTAAATTCCATTTAGCTGTTTCCAATGGTGATATCAAAAAGAGTTGTTATTATACTCATGCAAAAATCTGACGAACCCACTTTCTGATACGAATTTTCTCCCAGACTTATGATCTGCTTGGACTTTGATCTTGCATTCTCAAATTATGATTGAAATTTGTAGTAAATCAAAATTGTGCTGTTTTACACAAGTATTGTACCTAGAAACACTTACTGGCACATATTTATTTATGATTCCCCTCTTTATGTTTACGTTGTTAAATAAGTTATAAATAAAAAAAAAATTGAATCGAAATAGACTTTTAATTAAAAAATAAAAATAGTTTAGTATTAAAGTCAAGTTACACTTTAGTGTAAAAATTATGTATAAAAATTTATTATCATACATTAAATGTATATTTCATATATTCATTATTTATATATGTATATTTCACCACTGTCATCACTATACACACGTACTGTAAAGGTCTATACCCATGTAGTCTGAAAAAGCCCTCATTAAACAAACATAAAAGTATGACAGTTTTAGTAACAAATCTTTCTTTGCTTCTAGTTGATGCAAATTTATTTCTAATATTGCACGGAAAATTAATAAACATTACTAGTGTTGGGGCAACCCATTAATAATTTACAATATGACATCTGCTAGGGTCTCACCTGTCATTTGATCTTGCTGAAGGCCTGGTCGGCGACGTTGGGCATCCTGGGGACGAGTTTCTTGGGGTAGACCAGGGTGTGGCGATGCTTGTAGATCCTCTGTACTCCGGTCTTGTCCTTCATGTAGTGCCAGTAGACCGTCTCCACGGCGCGACCTCCTCGGATGACTCTCGTCGTCGACTGGATACCCATGCTACAAATACACACATAGGGGTCAGTGCAGTTTGTTACCCTATTAGTTAATTATATATATACATGATTGCAAAATGTACAAATTATTAAAATTTTTCGATGACATCTATTTTTTCAGATAAAGCCATGTATTTTACGTAAACTATTGCTACAGAAGTATAATATATTTTATTTTGTACCTTAGTATTATTGTGTATTTTAAATGGGTGTATTTTTTGTTTCGGTAGGAAAAAGTCCACCTCTGGTCAATAATACATGGATATGAGTTGGTGGCCTACTTGACACCTAGAGGAATCGGTAGTCCACCTCTGGTCAATAATAGACTCTGGTCAATAATACATGGATATGAGTTGGTGGCCTACTTGACACCTAGAGGAATCGGTAGTCCACCTCTGGTCAATAATACATGGATATGAGTTGGTGGCCTACTTGACACCTAGAGGAATCGGTAGTCCACCTCTGGTCAATAATACATGGATATGAGTTGGTGGCCTACTCGACACCTAGAGGAATCGGTAGTCCACCTCTGGTCAATAATACATGGATATGAGTTGGTGGCCTACTCGACACCTAGAGGAATCGGTACACCAAATCCAGTTTCGTCAATCGTATCCTTCATTAAATAATATTGAACAGTGAATTTCATTATTGCCCAATTGAAAAAAATGACTGGGTCCGGATCCAAGTCGTTATCTGTGTTAACTTCTAAAAATGGCTTTGTGGATGATAAATAAAATGATAATTCAAGTAGAAGTTTATTCTTCTCCCCCGCTTCGATGAGACTGTTTTAACTCAGTTCGCTATAGTATAGTGTCAGCTGGTAACTGCTGTCTATATGTACTTGATAAGACGAAACAACGTCCAAAAGCTAGCCCCGGCAGACCATCTGGTTATATTGCCTTCCAAACTTTTGTGAGGCGGCTCGTCGCTTAGCAGCGGGGTGCTGTCCACACTAGCTTAGCTGTACGATCGTGTTTAAAAGTGCTTTCCCAAACCTTCCTGAAAAACTGGACGAATTAACATTTCCTCAGTCTCCATACAGCAGTTTTGGTAGTAGTTGAAAGACATTACACCATTCGTCCTCCTTAACAAAAATGAGTGTGCCACCTGAGGTAGTGTGGGCAGCACCCCGCTGCTAAGCGATGAGCCGCCTCGCGAAACCTTGGAAGGCAATAAGACCAGATGGTGTGCAAGTGGTAGCTGTTTAACGTTGTTTCGTCTCATCATGTAAATATAGACAGCAGTTTCTAGCTGTCACTGTACAACAGCGGACTGAGTTAAACCCGTCCCATCGAAGCAGGGGAGAAGAATATTCATCTACTTGAACTTGAACCCTGCTATGAAGATCACGACGTTAAAACTGACGTCATGCATCAAAAATTATTACTGAAACTTTTTGGATGGTTTAATTCACAAACGGAGTAGTATACAGTATAGTTTACGGGTAAAGTCAAGGTACAATCTCGGTCCTATATGTATGTATTACACGCATATTTTTAAATGTATGTTTAATTTATGTAAATTAAGAGTATACTCGTATACTCGTAAGTTCCTAATTTACCAAACAAAAACTCTCATCTTTCTTGAAAACACTTATTTTTCTTTTTTAACGAGAAGAGTGTTGTATTTTATGCACAGACTGCACATGGGATGGGGGTTAGCGTCTGCGGCTATGGCCCTAATAAGTGTAAACTACTTACTGGTTTAATAACAAATCACTTTGATATAGTAATAAAAGGTTTTTATAGTTACGATAAATAATGTAAGTCTAGGTCAGAGTTTTTTTACTTGTATTCCTGTGATCTATGTCCAGATGTGGTTAAGTGTAAATGTTTGAAAACGTTATGAGGTTACAATCTTTAGTTCAAACTTTATTGTTAACTAAACATCAACACACAAGAGCAACGACTAATTTATAACATGGTTAAGCTTTTTATGTAACTATCCAAGTACTTAGATATTGTCAATACTGAGAAAAACGAGGAAATAGAAGCCAGCTGTATCATTTAACTATTGTTATTTTTGAAAATAGTATTAAAATAGGTCATAGATTGATGTTTTTATCTAAATTATTTTTTTATCCTTAAAATAAAAAATATTCTTATAAAAAAGCATTTTGTTTTAGTTCATGTAGGCACATATTTTGACACCATGTGTTGTACATAAGTACAACACATGGTGTATATTTGAATATAAATTAAAATTGTTGTATGCTGATTATATGTAATGTATTAATGTTATTCATTGTAGAGCTTGTTTAAATCTGTTGCGTCAATCAAAGTGTATAATATAAAAGGTTGCGTATATACGAGTGAATAAGACTTTATATTTTAACTATGCATATTTGAAATCCCTTTCCAGCAAACGGTCGATGAACGTGGTGGAACTGAACAACATAGCTTCGTATTTTACTCCGATAGTGTTGTCAATGGAATATGCCCCAATATTAAAAAAATAACCGTCTTTACCACACAATTTATGGTGATTGGTTGACCGTAATTGGCCAGTTTAGTATTTGTGAAGTGGAAGTGAAGAAAAGATTTTTTGAACAACATAGCCTCATAAATTACATACTACGTACGTAGTACGTTCATAACAGATATTTTTCGCCCCTCTCACCAGTAAAATAGAATTGTTTGATCTTATAGTAGGACATCAATTAAGTAGTTAGTTTCTTTAATTTATAATAACAATAAAAAGGTTATGCTAAGTCAATGGTAAGATATCGGTTGTATTAAGAGTAGAAATCAATTATTATTATCGATCTAAATTCCAGGTATCCACAAACAAATTAGTACAAGTATAATTTTAAACTCAAACCACTACGACTCCCATCAATTTGTGATGTTTTGGTTTTTAGATTTGTTTTATATATCATAGCTGTCGTTTAGTTAATCTAAAACGATATTAAAGCCTAAAATAGAAAGCTACAGATAAATAGAAGGTGGAAAATTGTCATAGTTTTCGAAGAGAATTATGACAACAAAAATGATTAGCACAACTTTGGTTATTGTTAGTGTTAGTGTCTGATTTACACGTACCCTTATGTTGACACACCTTTGTGACTTATGTATATAATATGTATATAATTTGTTTTATATTATAAATAAAGATTCAGACGAACTAACTTGACAACAATGACAGATAAAACTAATTTTGGGACGTGTGCGATGCCCTACAATATTTGTTACTTATTATTAGTTTTTCCACATCTCCAAGTTTTTTTGTATTATTCAGACTAGCTAAATAAAGGTGAGAATATAGATTTGTAAATATTTAATACTTACGTGTTTCAATTGAGTTAGCAGGCAAAATAAGGAAGTGAAGTGGAAAGGCGCACAAGCATGTGTGACACGGAGGGAGGGAGGGATTGTTTATAATGGCAGGGCGGTGACGTCGGCGTTTCACAACCCATGCACTTTATAACTGCACCAAATCATTGCATTGATGATCAACGTGACCTGGTGAGATCACAGGCACGTGACTGATACAGATCATGTCTGGAGAGAGATGCTCAGCTTTGGACAAGAAATCGTGCAGGCTCTATTGTGAACAATATTAGTATCCGAGAAGAGAATAAAGATACCATGGTATATAATGATATAATGGTATAAAATGTAGATATACGAGTAATTTGGAGCACGCTACTGGTTTGGATACTCGATCTAAAGATAAATAAGCTTTCAAGATACAAAAGATATTTGAAGTACTAATCAGGTTGTAAAAGGTAAATAAATAATGTTATTTAACAACTATTATGGTGGTTGATGGTAATGAAATGTAAAATATTACCTACTATTATACAATACGACTAAAGAAATTACTCTTTCAACGGCAACGATTTTTAGCGACTCTAATTTAGATAATTTTTTTAATGTTCACCAGATTTCACTTTAGTGCTTATTGCGAGCAAATTTATGCAAACTAAAAAAAAGGTATGACTGTTTTCCCAAAAATATTATCAGTTACAGCTTAGTAAAGCACGTCTGGCATAAGTAAAAGAACTATGTCACACAATGAAAACGTCAGACAACCAAGCTTCAATTATATTTAAAACTGTTTTAGAATTATTTTAAATCGTTTTAGAACTAAAATGGCTTTTTATTCTTTTTTAAATTTGTTGTACATGTTTATACATAATTAATTTTTACATTTAAGTAGATCCAGTTTGGAACACAAAGAAATTGTTATCGCTTTTCATGAGATTTCTACTTTAATAGAAGTAAAAATCGTATGTTTGAATAATATATCTGAATTTTTATACTCATTGGCTATACAGACTTCAGTAAATACCAATACTAATAAATCCAAAAAAGTAGCTGTTAAACATTTTTATGATTATACATCCAAGCAGTGGCTAAGTGCTAAAGCTAAATGCTCGTGCGCTCGGATATGTAGAGGGATTTAAGAATGTTAACTCACGTAATCTGATTTACATGGAAAGAGAGTCTTTTGAAACCTTAATACCCAGAATTTACATAAAGAGTGAAAAGCCACTTATAAAGTTGAGTGAGGACTCTATTGAATCTATCAAAGGCGACTTTTCAAATACTTGTTAAACTGTTATATTCGACCAACAAACTTCTTTAGCGCTTCGGCCTTGAGGTATTTATATTTATTTTTTAAACATAATAGCACGAACTATTTCATTCCTTAGAATAATGTCTATACAAAACCCTATACCATTGGTACCTATACCATCTAATTGAGCTGTCAAGTGAGAGCTAAAAACAATATAAATAAATTACTATTATAATTAACTAACGGAGCGTATAATCTAAATCTGTTTAACTTTGAAACTTCAATCCTAACATTTTGACCTGTCTTTTTTACTATGAACCTTTACTATGAACTGCAAGATCAAACTAAACCTTGATCAAAGAAATATTTTTTTATAAAAACGGTAATTTGAAGTTCTTCAACGTCATCGTCAGACGCATTTGTGAAGCGAGGCGTGTAAAGCCTTTGTTTAACACTATTGTGTCAGAAGCACGACGCCAGATCGCAGCACCGAGTGGCTCTGACGTGATCTGTCATTAGTCAGCACTGATAACATGCTAACCAGATAAGAAATAATGCTCAATGTCGAGTTCAATGTCAAACATATTTCCGCCTTTTAAGTTAAACAGAAAATCAGTTACGAAATCAATAAGTTCATTTACCGAATCAATATTAGTTGAGATTATTGAAAAATTGTAGTATTCTTATCTTATAACTCAAATAAACCATGAAAATCAGAATAAAATAATAATGTGGTGTACTAATAAATCATTTATATCCTTGCCTTTTTCTTGTGTGTGGAGAGTTTTAGGGATTTAGGAGGAAGGTGGTGAAGGAGACATTTTTTGGTCTCAATCAAAATCATATCGGACCAATTTCCCTTACCATACCACCCCAAACGCATTTATCTACATCATTTAGTGTAATTTCACATCCAGAGTAATTATGTGGTTTTAAATCTCCTGTGAAACTACATTCACAGTTTCACTGTGAAACTGTGGCTAGGTCACTTTTCGTTGGCTCAAAAGAGACTACTTCGGAAAGTTATCTGTTACTGAAGCCGATCAAGACCAAAATTCTTAGCCTTCAGTACTTTTTATAAAGAACTTTCTGTTTAATTCAATGTATAACACGTGTAGTGTCTTTACACACACACACACACACACACACACACACACACACACACACACACACACACTATATATATAAGTAAGAATCATCATGGGTTTATTTCATTAAAGTAAATTTTACTGCATATTCAACAAATGTCAACGTACGTATTATCGTGCCAAAAAAACAATATTTTTCTAGATTTTTAAATTCACCTGCTTTAGAATCAAAGACCTTTTTGAATTTTTGACTTTTTTAGACTTTTATTTTACTTTAGAATTTCAAAGTAATTTGGTTAGCAAAATTCTGATTCAACAGGCAACCCTAACAATTACATCTGGGTCGTTGCCAAATCATCTGGTTTAGTCTGGGCAATCAAGACCCAACTAATAAAAATCTAAGTTAGTATTACTATTATCATTAATAACAACAGTAAAATTAGGTTGTCAAATAATGCCTTACTTTATGAAGAACTTCTTCATGATAAAAGAATATATAATAGTTATTTATTATTATTTAATTTTAAGAGATTAAGTCTTACTCATATATCTTATATTCATCTTATAGCAAATATTTTCATTTGGTTGTAACATTTAATAATTTTTTATACATAAATTATTTAATTAAGAGAACGAGGGGCTCAAATAAGTGGGATATAACACATCAAAATATCCTTTGGACACGTGCCCCATAATAGACGTGCTTGTGACTTTGTCACTCAATATTTCAATCCTCTCGTTTGTAGAAGATAGTCCGGATTATTTACTGTAATTGCATTGAAAACATGCTGTAGGAAAGTTTTGTTATGTTATCGCTCAGTAAGTCTCCAGCGTTTGTTTGGTTCTGGAGCTTTATCAGCGTTTCAAGATTTCCACTCCCCCTCCACCCCTATCTGCCCATTGGTCATACCTGATAGCGGTCTGAATCATAACTGGACGAGGGAGTGTCAAGATTCAGTTGCCTGCCTGGAACTTCTGTGGGTAAGTTCGGTTATTTAAAGGAAATAGTTTTACATTTTCAACAAAAAAGAAACTTTAAAAAAAGATTATTTATTAATGCTACTAAACACACTTTTAACACAGTAATACTTATAGTTTTAATTTTAATGGATTGTCTGGTCTAAAAAGAATCAGACAATCCATTAAATTTGAAAGCCGTTATAAATAGATTCCTTAAAATACAAATGATCTTTAAAAAAACTACTTCTTCTTAATACTGCTTCGAAAACCTTTGTTTTCCATAAATGAGATAATATTAAAAATATCCTCTGTCTGATTCAGCTTATGTTTAAGTTATAAATAAATCTTGAGATTTAATACAATCTGAATAGGCTGTTCTTAGAAATAAGAAGAGGTTGGAAGGAATTTATGAGCAAGCTGTTTGCAGTACAGATACAATATAAGCTTAACTTAATGTGAAGTAAGACGAAAAATATAGATTTTAACACGGACGGAAGTTTTTTTTCATACTCACACATTTTAAGCTTGAAATTAGATGAAAAACTGAAATTTCGTTACTGGTGACGAAATATAATATATTAATAGATACTAAAATATACAATGTTATTAATTAAATCGACACCAATTTAACTACGATAACAAATGTCACAGATTTCTACTCTCTGAATTAATTGTCTTGGTTTTAACATTTCCAAACAGTTGAAAATCCTTAAAACATCGTTGAAGGAATCCAGAACAATCAATACATTTGGGATGAAATTTATGCTTGTTTTACTAATATAAAATGGCATTGAAATAGAAAATAATTTGAGCATGACAGCACCTTTTGAGTAAACTCTTGCATAGTATATTAATATTTTCCCAATAAATACCACCTAAATACACGGGATTCTTAACGTTTACAAATGGATTTATCCGGTATTTGGACTGAGATAAAGCTGATAAGAAGACAAATACTTATCAAGGTCCATGAGAGATTTCACTTGTAATAATCGGTCGTTCGACGTAGTGGTTGTATCCAGCAAGTGCGAAGTCTGGGAAGTGTAAAGTTGAATATAATGTGATTGTTTACTTTCACTTAGAACTGTTTTATCTTGTCGTTATACAACTATTCACTTTGGAGGTCGAATAATCGTTGAATAATCAAACATCTGACAATGCACGAAAAAAATGATGATAGCGCTATCTGTCAATAGTCTAGTACGTTAGACTAGCTGTTTATTACTTCAGACAGTTTTTAGAGATATCTGTTCCGGATTTACATTTAAAATTGTAAGGTTTTTAGACTTTGAAGATTGGGAGTAAATTTTAGTTTTTATTCAGTAGGTCTGCTTAAGGTTCACCAAAAAATACTGAATAGGAAAACATATTATTATGTTTCGATAATGTTTCAACTATTTCTAATGACATAGTTAAAACATTAACAATCAGCCTCAGGATTATAAACATTAACTAAATAGTAAAAGCTATTGAGTTTATGCAATAATAAATACAATTACTTTACGCTAAAAGACATAAAGTAATCTCCATAAAAATCAAATCATAGCCTAGTAAAAACTTATAGATACAGATATAACCCTCATACAAGAACAATAACATATTCAAGAAAAAATAAGCAGACTTTGGCATAGATGAACAATGTACATGTGACTGATACACGTCAACGAGTTATTTTTATGACCATAACTAATAATGTTTTGTGGCAGTTTTATTCATGATTTTATTTTTTAGACTTGCAATATCCTTGCTAGACGACTGATAATAGTTAGCCAGGTAGAAGGTTAGCACCGGCCGCAGAGGAGGGTCTCTAAATTACAACTCCCCAAACGCCTCCCTCATCATCCTCCACTGACAGCTGCCGTCCGTTTATCCGCTAATTGCTAAAATTACACTAGACATTTTCTAATTAGAACTATTACGTGCAATATTAAAAACAGTATTAAAACAAAACAACAACAATATTAACAATATTTAAAACAGTTTTTAAAGAAACTCCAACGAAAGAGCTATCATGCAATCAAAGAGATATCATAAAGTGTTTATAAAAACTTTGAAAGCTACTTTCATCATAAAATATAATTTTAACCTTGAGAGAAGCATAATAATAAACTTTTTATAATGGCAAAACATTTTTGTTCCATTAAAACTTAAGATACATTAATTTAGTCATTTGTAATGTTTTGTGACGCAGCTGCAATAACACTCAAGGAGTTTAAAACCAAATAAAATACCACACGATTTTGTTTTGTGACATGTATATTCAACGCCTAATTTGTTTTACAGTTTTAAATTTAACCTCTAAATGCTAGTACTGTTGATATTTGACGTCAACCCACTGTAGGAGAGCATCTTATATAAGTAATGTCAGTTGGGTCTATCGCCACTTCTAGTCTAATTGATTGTTAAACTCAGCTATATTGTGATGTCCACTTTCATAGTTATTATTACGATAAAACACAACACAATAAGGTTCATGGCACCTGTTTCAACTATATTTCATTAAGTTTTTGTTATCTTGATGTCATAAATGTTATATGTAAAGCCACACATGGATTAATTAAAAAAACAAAATGTTTAAGTTTATTTTACCAAGTTTCAAGAAGTATGAAATGCAATATATTTACCGTATGAAGATCCTTTATTTCTTCATGAATGTAGTTTGATTTCCTCGATACGTATTTTCAGTTAAATATGTTATAAATAACAAAGTTTTCATTTCGATCTCAATAAACTGTAGAATAACAATAGATGCTTTGAAATAACACAAATACAAATAACAAATGCCATTTGAAATTCACATTCACTATTATTGTTAATGTTAGTAGAGTTCTTTTTTAAACTAAGGATTTTAAAATAAAAAATAAAAACTATTCTAAGTGATTAGAAACGCTAGTTTTAGTTGAAAATATACTTTATAACATTAACAGCTAGATTGATTGTTTTGTTGGGTCAAATGAATAAATTGAAAGTTTATTGTAATTTAAGAATAAAAAAGGCACTATCACGTTTTGCAGTTCTTATAAATAATTAAATATAGACCCAACTACGTGGAAATCTGCTATATTTTAACTGTATTCATCATATATTTATATATTTACATCTAGACTAGAATTAATTGTTGGATGAATCAGATAATGTTTCCCGCAAAAAGAATCTTAAGGCGGCTGATACCCGGTACAATTTCACAATTGCACCGGTAAATACCACTGATCTGTATTTGAAAAGCTAGAAGCCACCTGTTACATAAACCTGCCTAGTTAAGAGGCGACAGGAGTCAGTCCAGGCGCTCACACGCTTAAAATGGAATGGGTTTAACTATCTTTTATTTGCTCGTAAAGGAAATTTATTAAAAACAATATACCAAATACAAAGTATTTTATAGGTCCTTATCAACATATTAATGTGTTAAACTACCAAAAATAACGTTTAGAAATATTTGATTTTTTTGACATTAGAAAATTAAAATCCCATAAGGATTTAACCAAACTAATTATGTTGTATTATTTTTGTTCATCAGTGGAAAATTTCAAAATTTGGTCCTAAATAAACCTCACATATTCATAAAATGTATTGAATAACTTTTTGTATTTGATTTGCTCTTAGCTATAATAATTATTTTAAGTGCGTGAACTGTTCACGCACTTTTGAATAATAAAATAATAATAGAATAATAAAATATTTCTAAACCTTATTTTTGGTAGTTTAACACTTTAATATGTTGATAAGGACCTATAAAATACTTTGCATTTGGTATTTTGTTTTTAATAAATTTCCTTTACGATCAAATAAAAGATAATTAAACCCATCGCATGTCTGGGCACCTGGACTGACTCCTGCCGCCTCTTAACCCCCGTTTTTTAATAAGATATTATCTATCACATATACTGAGAATAACCTTGCACTACCAGGTAATTCAGACACCGTCAACCGTCAACCGTCAACAATGAGTCTCAGTTTCTCCACTCGGTTGGTACGAGGAGGCAACGCTGTACAGACCGTCTACTGGAGGATGGGCCAACCTCGCGCCCAGGTGGCACCCAAGTTGGTCAAACACGGGCGCGTCTTCGTATTCCAGCGCGAACCTCAGGCCTCCCTCCTGCCTCCCAACGTCTCCAACAGGCTCTCCAGGCACCACGTCCAGCTGTGAATGACGTGAACTGGGTTGTGGCGTTAGTTGGACATATGGTTAGATTAGTTTAAGTTTTAACATGTTTGCGTTGTTGAATGTGTTATTTAGCGAAGTTTATGTACGTTATGTTATGTTAGGTACGGCAATCACAATTTTACCTCTAATTTTTATTTGAGATGTATACAATTTTATGTGTGTGTTTCTGTAAACACAATAAATCCAAAACTCTTGTAAAAATTGTCCGATCAAAACCAAATTTGGCTGAACTGTGTAATCCCATATTTATTCCGATGAGTTAAAAACCAGACTAATAGGCTTACCAAAAGGTGGGTTTTGTATCCCAAAGGGAGTTTTTGGGGTTTTTATACATGTTACAAAGGAATACCAATGAGATTTAATAAAGTTATAAAAGAATAGATAAGTACCGTGTTTCGTATTTGAATGAAAACACAAACAATTATTTAGTATGTTGAATCGTTTGCTTTTTGTCAAGAGGTTACTGAGATGTAGAAACTGATAAACCCAGTATGTTGTATTTTGGAGCTCTAATATTAATCATATGAGGAAAAGGTTAATATAGCTTAACGTCTCATCTATTATTTAGAAAATACTGCTTAAAACCTCATATATACATCATGATACTGTAAAGTTAAGATGTAATAATGTATGCTACGAAATTTGAGTATTTACTGTTCTCCGTGGCGGAAAACGTAATTACTCACTCCTCCAGTTCTTCTCATGAAATATAAACAAATTTATATAACTTCCTTGTTATTTGAAATTTTGTGACATAATAGGTATGCAGATTGATATAGTTTAGGCCTACTACTGTATATTTAAAATGTAAATTTTGTTTACTCTTCGTGACAGCAAACCTACTCAATATTTTCTCATGTTATTCACACGGAAAATAAAACAAACTATACAAATTCCTAATTAATCTCTGTTTAGGCCTGGTTCCAATCAACATGAATTTAATGGAATGAAAATATAATTATTAAATCTAAATCTAATTAATAGAAGATTGCTTGGTAATCAGGTTCTGCATTGCAGTAACTACTCTACGGGAAATAAAATTGCTATTCATGCCTGAATACCTCTTTATCAGGGCTGAACTAGCCCAGAAGTCATTTGAAGAGTAGTAATGATACGTGAATTTCTGAATTCGTATAAATTCAATATTCAATAACTGACAGAAAACATACAAACTTTTACCAATGTTTCTCCACTAAATTTTAACAAAATATAGCTTTTACAACTTCATTATACGTTTATATAGTTTAAATACAAACATTGCATTACAATTCACTTAAATAAGTTCACCCAACTGTCAAATAAATTAGTTTTCCTAATAGTATTTATAATTTAAATGTAACAATTTATTAGCTTAGTATTTTTTTGTTCACAGATTGTCTTCAATTCGGTTGTATATAGAAAATTTCCATGACGAGTATATTGGAGGAAGTCTTTCAAGAATTTGAGGTCTTGTAAAAAACAACTAAGAACAATAGGTATATTCAATTCATTGTGAAATGTAAGCCTATTATTTTATATTTTTATTTATTTTCCTAATAAAATTGACTATTAAAAATGATATAAAAATTATTTATATTTTTACATTGTATACAATACCTACTTTGTTCATATTTACTATAGTTATTATAAATATAGCATTTACATTTTTGACATGAGTAATACGACTAAAACAGAATATCATCTCACTGTACATTTTCAACTTGATGAAAATAGTTTTACGAAACTCTTACCTATAACCCTAATTTGTTCACCTGGTTTAAACAGACGGTTTCTTCTTTAACCTCATCAATAACCTTTCTTTGAATTAGAATTACGTTAGTGGTATTTAATTTTGACTGTGGGAAAATAAATACCACGGTTTCAGTGCATTCATAACTGCAAATGACAGCTGAGAGAAGATTAGATTCGATTAGTTAGTTAGTTAGATTAGAGGTAAATAGATGCAAAGGGGACTGATTAATCGATTAATTGCAATGATAGCCAGAGGTAGTGTTCGACTGTCGAGCGGTATGTGATAATTATACTGCGACAGGAGGGGTTAGGTATTCAAGTTGATACGTTATACCCAATTGGAGCAAGTCCGAGTTATGTCCAGTTAGAATCTACCTCAAGTTTCTAGCGGTTTGTACTTCTATTTTGCAAACAGTTATCATATAAAATAACATAATCACAAGATTTTAGACTAAAACTCTCTAATTTGTAAAAACCATATGATTGTTATTACTGGGAACAATAATTATTAATAAAGATTATGATCACTAGCGTACAACTTCAATATCAACGTCACAACATTGTTGCAGGATCTTAAATTGCAATTTGCAAAATCATACATTCTTCTTTACCTCTTGAAGAAAAATGTGCTTACAATGTCATAAAAAAGTTTTTTCTTGTATTTCTCTACAAACCTTCAACAAGGGGATATTCCATATCTCAGACCCCCCGTATATTATGTCCCCAAAAATTACCTTTAACTCCGCCCATGGGGCAGGCAGGGTTTATTACGGATTATTGTTGCGTTTTGAGGAGTCTAAATACCTACCTCACGCCGGAAGATACCATTAGCTACTCTGAAAAATAATACAACTTTTGCACATCAAACTTCCTTCCACTCATAAAATTACTTTCCGCATTTTAGTTACTGAACTCTGTAGCAGCTACAAAATGATGAAAAGCTCAAAACTATTGCATGCGTCAAGACGATCGTGTCATAACTTTTAAATCTTCTGCTTTAACATATTATAAATTCAATCTTTTATTTAATGATTTCTAAAGATGAATAGATTTAAATATTGTTAACTTTCAAAAATACTCATACTGTGATAAATCTTGGAATTTCGCGCTATCTTGTCGTTAATTTTGAAATTTTGGATGGGGGAGCTGCAAGAAACACTCATTTACATTCCTTGATACAAAACCACAGTATTTAATCCATCTTTCCCTGTAACCGCCTTCAGCTTATGGTACTTATTACTTCAAAATGTAAAACCCCAAAGAAACTGGTTTAAACCATAATGTAAACCATGATATTTTACAATATAAAAGGTTTGCAATAATAATAAACGGTACCAGTGGACTGACACATACTTTCTCCCTTAAGTAACTTTAAAAAAAATCTGTAATAAAACTATCATGTTCTACAAAGTTATTCTAAATATCATTTAATAATTTATTGTTCAAATTGCATGGGGGAAGCCCCCCCCCCGATAATACCAAGCTTTTTTGAGCTGGTCTTGTTCAGTGATTTGACCTTACACTTCAAACCAAGTTTCATGGAAAACGGTTGGAAAGTAAGGAAGAAATTGATTTTTTTATATTCTCCGTAAGAATAACATTGGGCGCTTTCAGACAACGTACTGCGTTTATCGTGGACAGTAAATTTAACTTTTCTCTGGAACCGTTAGTCGTAGACAAATAATTCAAAATACTAATTTGTTTAGTTTTTTAAGCTGGTTTCAATGGTACCAGTCAAGTTATACTTTACTTTTATTGTTTTCGCTGAAAATTTAAAAATTAGATTTGTTTGACATTTAAAAGCCCATAACTTTTGAACCGTCATTTTTACAGACATGCGGGTGGTGTCAAATTGTTTAGTGCTCTGTACACTATAAACTATCAAATTTTAATCAAAATCGTTAGAGCCGTTTTTGAGAAAATTGGATTTTTCACGTTTTTTAAGGGTTTTTAGGGATGAACTACCCTTAAAAATCAAAAATTCAAAAAAATGAAAAAAACGCCTGGAGATACGGTGACTATATATATACATGCCAAATTTCATCTAAATCGGACCAACGGGGTAGGCTGTGGCACTGTACACATCCAGACACACACACACACGGACGGACAGACATCACTCCAAAACCCACTTTTTTGGATTCAGGGGACCCCAAAACGGATATATCCACCCTCAACTCAAATTCGAAAATTTTGACGAAAACAATACTTTCTCCATATACTATGTATAAGGGGAGAAAGTAAAAATGGATTGATTCATTTATTGTTATTTTAGCTGTAAATAAGGTTATGTGGCATCAATAAGTAAATGATGACACGATTGGCCGGCATCTGCCAGCGGATCTACACCGAGCTGTGATCACATCAGCAGCGGGTCAGCAGCGCGGGTCAGCCCCTGGCGGGCCCAACTCTGGTCTGACATAGCTTTTACAGTAACGTACTAAACTTAAATTAATACATAAAATAAAATCTTATAAATCCAATAAAATAAGTGCTAAAAAATTCAAAATAATAAAAATAATAACCTACTTCAGTTTTTTTCTAACTTTTGAATATATTATAAACGCGGGAGAAAAATAACAAAATGTGATTGTATTTTTACTTCCCTGTGAAAAATAGGTTAGTCACGAATTTGTCAAATAAAATGTTTTCAGTTCCTCTAAACAGCTATAGCCGTATGAAGTCACTGTTTCAAATTTTCGTCTCGCAAAATGGCAACATCCCCCCGAAATAAGACATATCCATATAAAAAAATTATAGAGACCGTAAGTTATTATATATACAAATAGGTAGGCCACTATTTTATGATAACATTTACTCACTAAACATGGAGAGAAATAAAAACTGTAAATTAGAAATTTATTTTTGGTTGACGTAAACATAATAGTAATTTTCAATTAGGCTTTTGGTTAATTAAAATATTCGGTAGTAACATTTTTGGTGTTTTGGATGTTTCACTGTAAAAAAATATAAAAAGTCTAGTGACCATAGAATAGACTTAAACTGTAGTTGGAGGATAAAGTAGAATTAAATTATTTGTACCTCAATGTTCTACACTTCTGTGTGTCTAAGAATACGAGTCATACAAGAAAATGTAAACTAATGCATCAAGTAAAATACTCGGTGTGAAAATGGATTAAATTATGTTTTAGTCAGAGCTAGTTAAAAAATTATAAAACATGCAAATATGTGGTACTTTAATGTGTAAAATGTAAGAAAGGTATTTAATATATTGTTACTGATTTCTACGGTAATCAAAGTTTAACTTACAACTTAAGGTTATATGGGCGAGCAACGTTGAATTATTTTACAGTTGAATGTTATTAGTTAGACATTATAGGCCATTTAGCATAAACGAGCCTCGCATATTGTAGTAAACCAAATATTAATGTGAGTTATTCTGAATGTGGTTAGCGAAGGGTCACGTGGCAATGCCCTGTGTGTGTGTAGGAGGTCTGTGTTGTGTACGGGTGAAAGTTCACTAGCAAGCGGTACGGCGCGGCGGGCAAAGTGTAAAGATGATTTCTGCTAAATTGATAGTCATTGTATCGGGTACGTACTATTGTTATCAAATATTTGCAATATCACATGTTTATGTGTCAAAAGTAAATAAATATGTACGCTTTTTGTAGTTAACGTAAAATATGAAAACTAACATTACTTGAGAAATGTTTTTCAATCCTCATTACCAAAACAGAAGTGACACGATATTTTGGTTAAAAATATAATCTGACCTCCAAAAGTTAAATGATAAGCTTGAAATATTTAACATTAGTAAAAAATAAACTAGTTTGGCACTTATAGCATACGATTTCCGTGAAATCAAACACCTTTGAAGGTAAAACGTTCAATAGTGTTTTAGTCCTAATTCAGGTTTTATTGGTTTCCAGATGATATAACAAAAAAATACAAACATATTAATAGTTTATAGAACATTTTGCAACCAGCTCTGTGACAACAAACAATAGCTAAGTCCGAAATCGTCATGTTCACACGACGAAGGAAGAAGCCTGCGACAAAATATATGGGTGTTATGCTCGGTATGTTTCATGTTCTACCCGAGAGGGTGATGGCTGTTTTAACACTTTCTTCGAGTGTGAGCGTTTTATAGAAGAAAAGCGACAGCTTCACTATTCAGTGGGATTTGTAACTGCAGATACTATTGTAGAGGTATGCTTCGAGGCGAGGATGCGTGGGGGCAGTTGTCTCCCACCGCACCAAGAGAGATGAGAGATGTTTGGTTGACTGATAAGTTTTCCTGAAACTAGTTTCATATTCCGTTATGACGTTACATGACGGACACGTGTTACATGAAGTTAACCGAAAGGGGTTCCGGTTACGGCCTCGGTTTCCCGGGGCCCTTAGGGCTTTAGTGGGTATGAGTCCTACACTGGTCCCGTATGGATTCGCGCATTCCCCTACGTTAAAAAAGTCTCTTACATTTAGGTGGCGTTGAATGGCGGGGTGAATAGAAGTTAAATTTATGACAACAACAACCACTTACATCTAAAACTATATTCAGTTTATAGAATATTAGCAATAAAACATGAGTATGCATTTTTATTCCTAATAAAATAAAGCTAATTAGTGTGAAAAATTCTTCCTAAAAATAAAATTTAGTTTGGTAGTAATTGAGATAGGAAGTTAAAGAGTATTTTAGTGAATCCCATTTTATTTACTCTCGTTTAAATTTTTATTCTTTTTTATTATATTTATATTGCTAATGTTGAAGCTATATAACTTCCATATTTACCAAAGAAAATCAAGTTTAGCAATTAAATTATATATTATTTTAATTTGTATATTCTTTAAATTCATAATAGGTTTACTATGCAGAGGAAACTAGTCATCTACATAAATTTAATGTACAAAATATAATTCAGTTGCAATTAATAAAAGCACTACGCGCATTATTACTGTTACAAATAATAATATAAATTACGAAATATTTTGGTTCTATTAGTAATTAACAGGAACTAATTATATGTGAAGGTATTGCTATGTCTTGGCTAATTGCTATTGGCTAATGCATATTTGTAGTGGTATTAGTTACCGACAACTGTTCAGTAACCGAACGTGATAATGTAACACTTGATAAGAGATTATCAACTCTCTTATGACATAACAACGTCATCTTGACGCTAAACTATCAAGATAATAATATACAACAAACATATTGTTTGAGATATAAAAAATGTATTTAAAATATATAACAAAATATTTGCCTATTTTCCATAATATTAACATGGGAAAGAGTATGCAGGGTCCCTGCTGTGAAGAACCCTGAAAGTAGGCGTTTCTAGCGAATAGAAATTTTATTATGACCATTTATACCAAGTATTATCAACATCTGTCCATACATTAAGGAGTATGCCTATTCTCTACATGATTAACGTAACAAAAGAAAAGCAATTTTAAGCATAAATGGTTGGATCTCAACCACATGAAGCTAAAAATCAAGTTGCACCAAAAAATATAGATTGATGAGTGAAATTTTAATTTCTCCTTATCCTCCATAAGATTAACATTGGAGCCCCAAAATACAACGTACTGTGTTTAGATTTTTTAATATCTTGGTAACCGTTGGAGATAGAGCAAAACTTGAAAAGAACTAAACTGTCTAGTCTTTAAACTGATTCTAATGGTGAAAGATAAAATTAAAAATATATTTTATACAGCATGTGTAAAACTTAAAACCCCAAATCTTTATTACACAACCCACCTAACTACCCGTTTCTGGATTACGAAATACCTATTCTTGGCACCTAAAAATCGATAAAAATAACATTGTCCCGGGCTTAAGTCTTGCCATGAGACCTTCGGTTACAGCTTCTTTCCTATGGGAAATTTGCTAAAATCTATATTCCGATTTGTTTGTAACAAAGAATAATAAACTAATTTGGTTTTGGCCAATCAGATTGTCCAGTTTATCATTCAAATGTAGTACCACTATAACTAGTAACATTTAGTTGTTTTGTAAAACTCTTAAAACACAGTGAAAACCTCACTTTAAAATGTGTAAAGAATTAACATAATGAGGGGTGATTAGTGTTAAGTTTTTATTTTTATGTCTCTAAACCAGACAAAGTATGATTTAAAAAGAATTATAAAATTCCGGATCTATTGTTAAGCATATTTTCATTTTGATTTGATTTCACCGATAATATTAACTGAGTAGGTTCCATTGCTGCAGGACTCTTTTGGATTCTGTCACTGATTTCACTTTATCAAAATTTTAAACCACCAAATCATGCTAACGAATAACTCTCCGGCGTCTGAGGCTAACCCAATTGTGGTTTCATAAATTAATTGTGTAACCTTTTATCCATTAATAGTAATGTTCAAGTGAACTTGCAGCTCGGGATCATATATTTTGGGAATCAGGCAAGATGAAAACTCCAATATTAGTTTCTGATAATTGACCAAATTTGTGATTGTCAATATCATATTATACCGTCATGTACTAAATTACGGTATAAAGGTAATCTAAATTGATTTAATAATTCGTCTGTAATGTTGGGGGAATAAATTACAGAGAGAAGCAATTAACTATTGAAGAAGGTGGAAACAGCTCTGTCAAGTGCAGATGTTCCTATTTCCAAGCGTTTTGAGGTAAGAAGAATTTTTAAATATATACAATCAGAAAGTCTTCAAGATATTTTAAAATAGTTTAAAGGTTGCGCTATTTTAACAATAAATTTGGGATGCATAAATGATTATTTTCTTATAGAATGTAGCGAGACCTTTAAAATACGTATTTCATTTTTCAATCAAGTTTTATGGGCTTATATCAGAAATGATTATTAATAATAATATACCTGATATATACCTTTTACCAAGCGGAAACTTGAACCACTACCCTATTACCCTATGCTAGTGAGGTACCGTACTGCAAAGTCATTACATATTTGTATAGGCAAGCCAGAGGAGACTGAATTTGATCTGATAGTCTCACTGGCCCTAAGCTACCACGTTAAAACAATTCTACATCTTTTAACTCAACACTCATTTCTTCACATTCCAGTGCGCTTGTTGAACACGTAAGATAAGTAGTATGAATAATTATATTGTATGTTTGGCTGAAAATGTAGCTGTTGTTACCAGATACGCCTAACAACCAGGAAGAGGTAAAGCACGAACACCACAACAAAATGCTATTGCCACTACTAAAACTGTATTTTGGTTTGGTTAAACCAAACCAAAATACAGTTTTAGTTTATGAAAAAACATCTTTATGAGAGAATCAATTATAATTTAACAGAAAAAATTAAGCCATTACCACTGAAATACAGAAAATGCCGATCTCTTAAGAGGATAACCCCTATGTTAGCTATACAGAAATATTTTACTATGGTAAAAATAAAAGAAAATAATTATATATTTATAAAATAATTAAGAAAATAATATTAATACAAATTTTAATATGAAAATTAATTGTGAATGTAAATATAGAAGGGACATTTATTACGCTATACGAAAGAAAATTATAATAAAAGAGGCATCGAACCTACAATCGTGTCTTTAAACACATGGCAAATTATTAGGCACCAAAACTGACCTTCAGTACGTTAATCAAAATTTTAATAAAAATTAAAATGTTTTATGAGTAAATGACTTATATTTTGTTTACCATACAATAGTCATAAAATTTGTGGATCCGTCCGTGTTTTACATTAGTTGAACTATATAATGCCCCACCAATATACGCTATGCGTCACACCTTTTGACTTTGAGCTCGGTTAAGGCCTCGAACACAAACGAAAGTCCACGCCCGCTATCGATGTCTCCGATATCAATATCGTGCTAGCTGACGTAACGATGTCAGCTGATGAGTGTTTTTGCCAACAGCTGACGCGTCACGAGCGTGATTGTTGGTAAACACTTGTTCCATGCGTGGGTTCTGGGTATATAACCCTCATGAACGCCCTGTGCTGGTAGTTGGTCAATACGCTCTTGTGTTGTGTGGACACAGCCTCTTTATAGGTAAGCATGGTCAGTGACTGGGACGGGTCAAAACTAAATCTTGATTAATATTTTGGATGAATTTAAAAATACTTTTGTTATTTTTAAGGTATTTCAATACACAAACACAATTTTTACAGTAGCAAAAAATAATTAATTTCACTCAGTGTACCTTAAATTGATTTATAGTTTTTGCTAGTCAAAATATATTTTAACTGATACCATTTTATATGTAGTTTACTATTTCATTCTGAGCCTTTAATTTTTGTTCGATAGTGTCAATACAATTTTGGCTAAACAATGAACTCCTTGGTTACGAAAATGATATAATATTTGTCACAATAATTTGTTTCGCTCATATAATTCGAAAATAAGATTACAACAGAACACATTATGACAAATGACGAAATGAAAAATCATTTCTTTGGTGATAATAAAAGGTTAATACAGTTTAAGTTAAATGCCCAGTAACGTCTGATGTGAACAACCGTCGTTTTAATATTCTTCCTGATTTATTTTTCTTCTTTTCTTTGATTTAAAATTTAAAATATTGTTCTAAGGATATCTTAAAATGAAACAATTGTAAAAGTATATAACTACACATTTACTAAAACAAAGCTTCACCTTCACCTAAACCCATTCATGAAAAAACACACTTGTTCTAAAGATAACATTTGATTGTCATAAAACAAAAATACATGTGGTGTATAAAAAATATGAGGGGATACCCGTCAGTGTTAAATACAATGTCCTCCATAAATAAGCGCAGACAAATCTGTCCCATTGCGAAAACTAATTTGCTGTGCTGAGCCTTCCTGGTTTCCACAAGGAAACAAAAGATACATCTTCAAGAAAGTTGAATTTAATATGATGTAAATACATTTTAAATGGCTAAGTTATTCACGTAACTACAATAATTGTTGGTATGATCTCAATAATAAATTAAATCATTGATATTTACACTATTTAATTAATATTTTTTTACCATTTGATTATTGGTATTTTATCAAGTTTACGATTTAAATTTCAAATAGTAATTTTGAGACGACACTCTAAGGTATTCCTTCAAAAACCTTTAAAATCTCTAATATGCCTTTATTAATTTAATATTACGTAATGCGTAAAATTGTACGCATTAAGTCTGCCATGCACACATTTTACGACGATTTTGAACAAACTAGTCAAACTTTTAAAATATTTGTATTTAAAAAACCACACATGAGATTGACAAGCGTATGTATGTAATTTTATCATATTCTCACAACCTTTGCGGAATTCATACTCGTCAAACATCAACATCCAAAATTGAAAGACACTCTAAAGAAGGGTTGTATCAAAATTATTAAGTAGCCGAAACCAATGCAATTATACATTTTTTAATTAAAAAGATTGTGTTGACAATGTGAATATATGAACTTTTTATATTTGTAGACTTATTTTCGCCCATGAGATGACCATTTACAAAAATGTGTACAAACTAACCAGGGTCGCAAACGGAAAAGTAAAATATTATCCAACAGCTCTCTAGCCTTTGTCGTACTCAATTAATTTTGTATTTTATTTTATATAAGTCGTAATACCTTGAGAAATCGTTATTTAAAACAATTATGGAATTTCTAAGCGCATTCTAATTTGCAGCAAAAACAGCAGAATGACTCTGACATGGGCCAGTCGCGTGGTGCGAGGGGGTAACGCTGTGGAGACAGTGTACTGGCGTGCCACTGGCGGCAGCACCGTCGCCAGCAACTCCAGCAGCAGTGGTGCCAAGATGGTGAAGGTGGGGCGGCGTCTCAAGCTGCGGCAGTCTCCACCACCTCCACCACACCTCCACACCAGGCTCACCACATCTGGGCCAGCAGCCGCCGTGTGAGGCTCTGGATGAGGTACGTGACACTGACACGTACGTCGTACACATCCGCATCGGTGGTCAGAGATCACGAGCTCAGAGATGCTTGGATATCCAAAAAACACAACAAGCGGAAAGCGCAATCAACGTAATTTGTTGGTTGTGCTTACAGAAAACAGAATTGATACTATTCAATTGATAAAGAAATAATTTCAGACAAAAAACAAGCAACAAGGAGTTTTTTTATTATTCAATAACAAATTATTTGCCAAACACTATTATGGAATCATTTCTCAAAATTTCGCAACGTAGTCGTATTTATAAACTATATATTGTATCAAATCATCTGATGGAAAGTAGACTGTCTATACTGTCCACATGTTCACTTTTGTTATTAAATAGTTTATTAAAACATAAATTATAAATATGAATTTCATTTTCAAATTGTAGTAGATCTTTATCGTTTAGTACACTAATACAAGAACTTTTTTAACCTCTTATATTAATTTTTCTTCATTATTTCAGATGTTATCTTCAATCAAAGTTCCTGGAGATCTTACGAATCACGTTTTTGGTTTACTTTCTTCGTATTCATAATTCGTCTTCATCATCGCCTTAACATTTTGTATTGTATTTATGTATAAAGTTATTATGTGTATTTATCCTTAATATTTATTAGTTTAGTGTTTTATATTGTGTGCCAAAGCTTTAACTAGTTATAATAAAAATAATATACTTTTATCCAAGATTACATTTTATTACCCAAAAATCAATAGAAATAATAAATACACTTAACATTAATAATTATAATAAATAAAGAAAAAGAAAAGTAATTGGTAGTATTTATTTAAGTACATAGTTAAGTTGAAGAAATATCTGAAAAAAGTTTAATGCTATTGATAAAATAAATCAGCCTTTAGACATTTAGATAAATCAGCATTAAAAAATATAAAGATAGCAGGGATAATGATTGATGCTATCAGTAAAATATGTAATATGAGGGACGTGACACTAATAAACTTATGAACTATAAGCGGTGATCAGTGATCACACACTGGTGGGTGGTTATAAATACCACTCCCGGGGACTTTGCAACTCGGGCCTCAAAGATTGATGACTGCTCGGAGACAGTCTTAACAAGCCACTTAGGGTTTGGGTGAGGTGTTCCGGACTGTTGTAATGCTCCATTATCTTTGGGGAGTGATCTCAGTCATCAGTAATCTGTTTATATTACAATACCGTGCTAGAGTAGTAAAAATAGTCTATACTGGCACAACAAGTTTTAGAGTAAACGTTAAAACGGTTGATTGGTATATTTTAGCTGAAGTTTATTTCTATGTTAAACCTGAACCGTAGCTGAATATACTGAGCAAACTACGAGTACTTAAACTTGTTCCTCCTAAAAATGAATATAACTAAGAACTTTATTCCATCGCACTTTGAAAGCTCTATTAGAGAACAATGAACTCATAGCTTTTCAGTGTCCCGAGTTTAGCATTAGCTAAGCTAATCAGAATACCCCCGTCGCAGCAGACCTGCGTACTCAGCGAATTTCCAAATCTATTATATAATAATAATACATGACAAGTTTGGTCAACATCTGTCTATAGACATGAGAATTATTTGCCTATTCTTCATAAGATTAACTTGGGAAAGAGTGTGCAGGTTTGCTGCTGTGAGGAACACTGAGAGTAGGTATTTATACCATCAAAAATTTTTATTTTTAACATTTATATTAACTTTTATCATCATCTGTCCATAAATAAAGGAGTTTGCCTATTCTCCATATGATTAACATGGGAAAAGAATATGCAGGTTTGCTGCCATGATAAACACATAAACAATGATTTTTAAGCATCAATAGATGAACCTCAACCACATGAGGACAAATATTAAGTTTTATACAAAAATATTGGTTAATAAGTGAAATATTAATTTTTCCTTATCCGCTATAAAATTAACATTAGATCCCCGCTTTCTTCTGGTCTTTGACACCATACCCCCCCACCACACCCAGCAGAAATTAAATAAACATAGACCTCCTAAACCCTAACCCTCCCAGCACAAAAATCAAAGATTTTCGTTTAGGCATGGGATGCAAATCCTGCTTTTTTCTCGTCTTTGATAACAATCCCCTTCTACCCAAGCCTACAGATAATAAATAAATAAACGAATCCACCCTAAACCCTATTCCACCCAACACAACAACCAAAGCCAGACACTCGTTCGGTCGAGCGCAACCTGCCCTCGGCTAAGCTCTGGTCTTTGTTCCCAAACTGAAACCATCCATTCACTAACCATAATCACAGTACCCGCAACCAAAACCTCACTTAACCCGCAACCAAAACCTAACCTCAAAAACTATCCTTGGCTGAAGAGGACATAGTCCTATAACAGCCACAGTGGGCCTTCAGCCCACTGAAACCTCACATTCCTTCCTTCCTTCCGGAGCCTCAAAATACAACGTACTGTGTTTAGATTTTTTAATATCTCGGTAACCGTTGGGGATAGAGAAAAACTTTAAGGAACATAATTGTGTAGTTTTTAAACTGATTCCAATGGTGAAATATAAAATTAGAAATTTTTAAAAATACATGTGAAAAACGCAAAAAACCCCATTTTGGGGTACAAAACCCCCCCAAACTACCCGTTCCCATTGACCGATATGTCTGGTTTACGAACTCGTCCGAGCATTTGTAAGAATACATGTCTCTACCAAATTTGGTCTCGATCGGACCATTTTTACGAGAGTTGTCGTGTTCACAGACACATATATATATATATATATATATATATATATACATATATGTATATGATATATATGATTATGTAGTTCACAAGTAAGGGCAGCTAATATAGTTATTATTAAATTAAAAGAACTTGTGCTCCCTTTAAACATTTTATTTCTTACATTATACACGACACGTGTTTTGAAACTTAGTTCATTTTCACAGTGTATTTTAACTTAAATTTATGTAAATAAATAAACAAATATCAGTCATGTGATTTTTTTAAAACATGTGTAAATTAAAAAATTAAATTTGAACTTGTGATTTTGATTAAGTTGTAGATTGATTATTCCTAATGTTTAGTATTATATTAAAAATAGGGTTTTCTTTTTCTAAGTTTGCTATATTTAGCATATTTTCTTGATCAATTTTAAAATACACTGTGAAAATGAACTAAGTTTCGAAACACGTGTCGTGTATAATGTAAGAAATAAAATGTTTAAAGGGAGCACAAGTTCTTTTAATTTAATAATAAATACACACACACACACACACACACACACACACACACACACACACACACTATATATATATATATAAATTTTAACGACTATTGTTTTTGGACTCTGTGCACCTCAAGATGAAAAAATAACATGGTCCCGGGCTCAAGTCTTACCATGAGACCTACGGTAATAGCTTCTTCCCTTTGGGAAATTCGCTAAAATCAAAAATGTTTAAGGTAGTCTACAATCAAAGAGATAGAACTTGTTAAGGAACGGCGATCGATGTGTACTATTATATAAAATGGTGCTATGATTAAATAAATGTTATGGTGTCAGTAAAGTAGCACAAAACCTATATGGAATACACCAACAACTAATTTAAACATATAAGACATCCAATAAACGACACGGAAACTGGGACCTGAGGGATCTTCTACCACACCAAAAATGTACCGACAACAACGACGGTGGCCTTGAGGTGGAAGGTGGAGGCAGCTCTTGGTGAGCGAAGCGATTTAATTAATATATTGTATTGTGCAATAATAAAATAATTGTATTGTGGCCTCAACACTTGAAATAAAAAGTAAAAAAATACAGTAAAGCTAATCCACTCTTGAAAAGTTAGGATCAACTGGAAGTAAAGTTAAACTTTAATGGGGAAGTTTGATATTGATAAAAATCGTTACCTTCATTAAATATAAAATATTTAAGTCACAAATATGATTTTTTATCTAATTAATTACTTTCATTTTTTGTTATTACTTCTGCAGTAATAATAATAATCATTAAGGAAAAAGGCTGAAAATACCTCTAAAAAATCTCCTCTGCTGTTTACTAATGCTGATTGCGGGAATGATTAAAGTGAATACAATGTTTCAGAGGTAGTCAGGAAATTAAGACTCCTCTCGGTGAGTGCTGACGTTGACTGAAACCGGACTGGGGGTCAACATCTGTAAGTCTCACATTTACCTATATTAACTGAGTGCTGACATTGACTGAGACCGGTCTGGGGGTCAATATCTGAAGGTCTCACATTTACCTATATTGACTGAGTGCTGACATTGACTGAGACCGGTCTGGGGGTCAATATCTGTAAGTCTCACATTTACCTATATTGACTGAGTGCTGACATTGACTGAGACCGGTCTGGGGGTCAATATCTGTAAGTCTCACATTTACCTATATTGACTGAGTGCTGACATTGACTGAGACCGGTCTGGGGGTTAATATCTGTAAGTCTCACATTTAGCTATATTGACTGAGTGCTGACATTGACTGAGACCGGTCTGGGGGTCAATATCTGAAGGTCTCACATTTACCTATATTGACTGAGTGCTGACATTGACTGAGACCGGTCTGGGGGTTAATATCTGTAAGTCTCACATTTAGCTATATTGACTGAGTGCTGACATTGACTGAGACCGGTCTGGGGGTTAATATCTGTAAGTCTCACATTTAGCTATATTGACTGAGTGCTGACATTGACTGAGACCGGTCTGGGGGTCAATATCTGTAAGTCTCACATTTAGCTATATTGACTGAGTGCTGACATTGATTGAGACCGGTCTGGGGGTCAACATCTGTAAGTCTCACATTTACCTATATTGACTGAGTGCTGACATTGACTGAGACCGGTCTGGGGGTTAATATCTGTAAGTCTCACATTTAGCTATATTGACTGAGTGCTGACATTGATTGAGACCGGTCTGGGGGTCAACATCTGTAAGTCTCACATTTAGCTATATTGACTGAGTGCTGACATTGACTGAGACCGGTCTGGGGGTCAACATCTGTAAGTCTCACATTTACCTATATTGACTGAGTGCTGACATTGACTGAGACCGGTCTGGGGGTCAATATCTGTAAGTCTCACATTTACCTATATTGACTGAGTGCTGACATTGACTGAGACCGGTCTGGGGGTTAATATCTGTAAGTCTCACATTTACCTATATTGACTGAGTGCTGACATTGACTGAGACCGGTCTGGGGGTCAACATCTGTAAGTCTCACATTTACCTATATTGACTGAGTGCTGACATTGACTGAGACCGGTCTGGGGGTCAACATCTGTAAGTCTCACATTTACCTATATTGACTGAGTGCTGACATTGACTGAGACCGGTCTGGGGGTCAATATCTGTAAGTCTCACATTTAGCTATATTGACTGAGTGCTGACATTGATTGAGACCGGTCTGGGGGTCAACATCTGTAAGTCTCACATTTACCTATATTGACTGAGTGCTGACATTGACTGAGACCGGTCTGGGGGTTAATATCTGTAAGTCTCACATTTAGCTATATTGACTGAGTGCTGACATTGATTGAGACCGGTCTGGGGGTTAATATCTGTAAGTCTCACATTTAGCTATATTGACTGAGTGCTGACATTGACTGAGACCGGTCTGGGGGTCAACATCTGTAAGTCTCACATTTACCTATATTGACTGAGTGCTGACATTGACTGAGACCGGTCTGAGGATCAATATCTGTAAGTCTCACATTTACCTATATTAACTGAGTGCTGACATTGACTGAGACCGGTCTGGGGGTCAACATCTGTAAGTCTCACATTTAGCTATATTGACTGAGTGCTGACATTGACTGAGACCGGTCTGGGGGTCAACATCTGTAAGTCTCACATTTACCTATATTGACTGAGTGCTGACATTGACTGAGACCGGTCTGGGGGTCAATATCTGTAAGTCTCACATTTACCTGTATTAACTGAGTGCTGACATTGACTGAGACCGGTCTGGGGGTCAACATCTGTAAGTCTCACATTTAGCTATATTGACTGAGTGCTGACATTGACTGAGACCGGTCTGGGGGTCAATATCTGTAAGTCTCACATTTACCTGTATTAACTGAGTGCTGACATTGACTGAGACCGGTCTGGGGGTCAATATCTGTAAGTCTCACATTTAGCTATATTGACTGAGTGCTGACATTGACTGAGACCGGTCTGGGGGGTAATATCTGTAAGTCTCACATTTACCTATATTAACTGAGTGCTGACATTGACTGAGACCGGTCTGGGGGTCAACATCTGTAAGTCTCACATTTACCTATATTGACTGAGTGCTGACATTGACTGAGACCGGTCTGGGGGTCAATATCTGTAAGTCTCACATTTACCTATATTGACTGAGTGCTGACATTGACTGAGACCGGTCTGGGGGTCAACATCTGTAAGTCTCACATTTACCTATATTGACTGAGTGCTGACATTGACTGAGACCGGTCTGGGGGTCAACATCTGTAAGTCTCACATTTACCTATATTAACTGAGTGCTGACATTGACTGAGACCGGTCTGGGGGTTAATATCTGTAAGTCTCACATTTACCTATATTAACTGAGTGCTGACATTGACTGAGACCGGTCTGGGGGTCAACATCTGTAAGTCTCACATTTACCTATATTGACTGAGTGCTGACATTGACTGAGACCGGTCTGGGGGTCAATATCTGTAAGTCTCAAATTTTACTATATTAACTGAGTGCTGACATTGACTGAGACCGGTCTGGGGTCAATATCTGTAAGTCTCACATTTACCTGTATTAACTGAGTGCTGACATTGACTGAGACCGGTCTGGGGTCAATATCTGTAAGTCTCACATTTATATATTAACTGAGTGCTGACATTGACTGAGACCGGTCTGGGGGTCAAATCTGTAAGTCTCACATTTACCTATATTAACTGAGTGCTGACATTGACTGAGAGTCTGGGGGTTAATATCTGTAAGTCTCACATTTACTATATTACTGAGTGCTGACATTGACTGAGACCGGTCTGGGTCAACATCTGTAAGTCTCACATTTAGCTATATTGACTGAGTGCTGACATTGACTGAGACCGGTCTGGGGGTCAAATATCTGTAAGTCTCACATTTACCTATATAACTGAGTGCTGACATTGACTGAGACCGGTCTGGGGGTTAATATCTGTAAGTCTCACATTTACCTGTATTAACTGAGTGCTGACATTGACTGAGACCGGTCTGGGGGTCAATATCTGTAAGTCTCACATTTACCTATATTGACTGAGTGCTGACATTGATTGAGACCGGTCTGGGGGTCAACATCTGTAAGTCTCACATTTACCTATATTAATAGTGCTGACATTGACTGAGACCGGTCTTCAATATCTGTAAGTCTCACATTTACCTATATTGACTGAGTGCGACATTGACTACGGTCTGGGGTCAAATCTGTATCTCACATTTATTATATTAGTGCTGACATTGACTGAGACGGTCTGGGGGTCAATATCTGTAAGTCTCACATTTACTATAATTGACTGATGCTGACATTGACTGAGACTGGGGTCAAATCTGTAAGTCTCACATTTACCTGTATTGACTGAGTGCTGACATTGATTGAGACCGGTCTGGGGGTCAATATCTGTAAGTCTCACATTTAGCTATATTGACTGAGTGCTGACATTGACTGAGACCGGTCTGGGGGTCAACATCTGTAAGTCTCACATTTACCTATATTAACTGAGTGCTGACATTGACTGAGACCGGTCTGACTGAGTGCTGACATTGACTGAGACCGGTCTGGGGGTCAACATCTGTAAGTCTCACATTTACCTATGTTTTTTAACAAAACTCGCAAGTCATATTGGAATCGATTGGTTTATAAAAATGACAATATGAGAATATCATAGTTGTCTGATCAATGGAGGCTGGTTAATGGTTTTTGCGATGTCAAGTATAAATCGTGACAATTACTGTTCTAAGAAGGTGTACTGCCGACATACTCCCAATAATTTATACTGATTATTTGTATAGCTTCACAGTATCTTGGTGGTAAATCTATTAACTATTGTGTCGTATAGTTGATGACTATTGATGACTTTTAATAAACTAATTTATTAAAATAATAATAATGATACGATAAAATCTTGAACAGGTTTGTAGGCTTACTGGATATCATAATAGATTTGGCTTCACTCTGCAATACGTTAATCTACCCAAATTGTGTTATATAACCGTGCGTACTGAAGCTAACTAACCAAGCTCACAATGTAATTGGCAGTGAATGATGCTCCTACCGAGATCCTAAAATTTACCCACATTTCAATAATGGCCTGACAAAAGAAACTTTTAAAGTTTCTCACCTGGCATATTCACTGATGCCTATTGCAATTTAAAATTGATTACTGTATTAAAAGTAAAAAACATTATTTAAAAAATAGTAGCATTTGAGAAATATTATAATACATACATACATATACATATTTACATGGATGTACATATATACATGGATATATACAAATAACATGGATGTAGATGGGATGCTCGATAAAACACATGTATAAAGAAATGTTTTGTTTAACATTAAAAGTTGAAAATGCATTGTTAAGATTTTTATATTTATGGACGAATTCTAAACTTTGAAGTTTTCTTTAGAATATGGTTGATATTCTGAAAACCATACTGTCCAAAGGGTATAAAATATCTTTTGAAGTTTTATTGACGCTTCCATAAATTCTTGAAACGAATAGAAAGGTGAACGGATCGTAAACCTGGTCGAGACTTCTAATAATGCAATGAACGTGTTCCGGTTTCATGTTGCAGGATGCCGATCTACTCTTGTTTCATTTTTCCTTTAAACAAATGAGTAAAGAATTTACGTTCTACACAGTTTATATTACGTTGTGTGCAGCCAAAACAACACACAATACATTTTTAACAGTAAATAACGTTATTAGTCTTGAAAGTCGGAGTTTAACGGGAGATTATGGTTGGTTTCGGGCGAGACAAGGCGAGTGCGGTAAAACATCTCGGACGTGTGTCATATGCTATTTAAAAGGGTGGTTTCCTACCTACACAGAATGTTACGCAGCGTGCTTTGTGATTAAGTGCGCCAGTAGCCGCTTACTGCGGAAGTAGAAAAACGGCCTCATTTGATTGCAATGCAACCAGTAGTTAATCATTGTTGGGTGGCGCAGTTAACGTAATCACAAAGCACACTGCGCAACATACTGAGACTAAATTGACTAAATATACACACAAGAAATTAGTTAAAATAGATTTCTATGGCGTAAAAACCCTTCAGTAAGATCTTGAATGATAATGAGAAAGCAGAAGACATTGAGCTAGAAGCCCCATAGACTTTGTTTCGACTTGTATGGAAGGCTAGAGAAGGGGTAAAGTGCACGGCGATAGACGTCGAGGCCCTGCTATCTGTCGTATATATACAAGGTTGCTATTTATCAATCTTCAGTTTGATATCGTACATTGTGTGTGATTGTTTTAATTCTCAAGCTTTTTGTTTTAATTCCCTCCAGTTCACGTAAGTAGAAGTTTGGGATAATATCTTATTAAATTCTTAAAAACACGAATTTTTGGCGCATTAGTTATTTGAGTTTGAATTTTATTGGCTGCCCAACTTAATGCAAACTCTTTACCCTTCATTTAGAAAAAAAAGTTGTATCTTAAAGAATTTTGTTTATTATTGTATGCTGTATGAGAGAGGTATTCAGGTTGGATTCTATCAGTGTCCCAAAGCATGTTATGCCACCAAGCCTTGCCGGCACCACCTTGCTGTGTTTACGGCACTGTGTATACTGTTAATTTTCTATGTTTATATAAAATTATTTCATTTTACTAAATTATAGGTGGATGAAAGTAAAATCGATTAAGAATTACTCTACTGAGGTCAACTAAAATTGCTATGTACTAACAATTAAACAAAAGTCGTTAATTTTGAATATCCATTCGTTGATTTTCTTATACAACATTTTGTTAATTTAATGAACTTTAAAATCACCAATTAATTGTCAGGGACAGACGTTCTGCATATAGAAACAGCTGGTCCCATTGTGTGGTGTGCAAATGACGTTTGATTACAAGCAGCCCCAGGGCCCAGGGGAAACTGGAATATTAGTTTGTCCGGATAACTATCAGCCAACCATAGTTGGTTGGCTGATAGTTATCATGAGAGTAGCCCACTGATAACAAGCCAAACTTTAGATGGGAATCACCTCATGAATGGCTCATGTTACAGATGTACGTGACACACGTATGTGTGGCATACATACAGTAATATTACCAATCAAACTATAGATGGATTAATTTGACTTAAATAATAAAATCATTAAAACCATTTTCTTATTTTTAATTTTTTATATTTATCAATTAATAGAGCTCTGCAAAAGTTATCGTATTTTATTATTTACTTAGGAATTAATGGACCGGTTTGATTGAAAGGTGCACGGTTTTCTTATTTAAAGAAAGGAAATAAGTATAAATTATAGGTAAAAAAACAAATGTTTTATTCAAGGCAATCTAACTCATAAATAAAACAAAAAACCATACACCTGTGTGTTCTGAAAATCATCTGGTAAACTAGAAAAGGTGCAAACACATTAAAGTAGAAGACAGTTATATCGTATACCTATGTGAGTTTTACAAAGTTATCGAGAACTTGAAACGACGACATGTTAAAAGTTTTCTACCTATGATTAGGTTGTTCTTGTGAAAGTGTGACGTTTATTTTGCTGGCCTTAAACTCCAGTTTGTTTTTTCAATTTTACTTTTATAGACAAAGTTGAATTTTATTCATTATTAGTTTCAATGGAACTCACGAGAAACCCCCATGGAATTATCAAAGTATTTTAAAACTTTATTTTCTATTTTTTGCTATTATTCTGATCTATACTTACTTAAAATATTCAGAGAAATTCAATAAACTATAAAAATACAATATTCTATAATATTCAGCTCATGAAAAATTATAATTAAACAAACAAAACATATTATAATTTGTCATTCATGAACGATTACTATTATATGCTGATTATTCTCTATTTATGTAAGTTCTATACTTAGGTAATAGTCAGTTAAATAGTAAATATTTGTAGGTTATAAATAGCTCTGTGTTGTCACTGCAGGTCATAACAACAGCAAAGTATGCAGAAATAGCACTAAAGAAAAGGGTAAAAAATCATCATAAAAAATATTATATCGATGTGAAGTTTTGGATCCAGGATCTTCTGAAGAATTGACTCTCTACTGTAACACTCTCTATGTTAATCACTACACACCGGCTTGCAGAATGGCGCTCCCGTCAACGACACGTGTGGTGCGAGGGGGCAGAGCCCTGGAGACCATCTACTGGCACGTGGCCGATGGCAGAGGAGGCGTCAAACTGGTCAAGCATGGCAAGACGCTCAAGTTCCCCAAGAAGATGGTTCCAAGAGAGCCGAGCGTGGCCGAGCAGGCGTTCAAGAAAATCAACTCCAGGCTGTGAAGGTACAGTTCCATTAACATCCACTACCATAAAACAAAACCATAAAAACATACGTGTTTAATTTGAGAAAATCTAAATTACTTTAGGTCCTATAAACCATTGAGAAAAGCTGATGGCTATTTTTGTGAAAATTAATCATAAAACCGATAAATTAGTGACATCAAGTAATATAAGGTTAGTAAACATAAATAATCTAAAGTATGAAGAACATTATGGAATCTTTGAATAATAACAAATGCATATTGGTACAGTATAAATAGCTTTTATGCTAGTAATATTATTATTTACGGTATAAGTTTCCTTGAGGAATATTAGTTGTACACTACTTATTTTTAAATGGAATATGTTTTTGACATCAATTATTGCTAGTAGGAGTTTCGTTGAGTTATTCTAAAATATTATTGTGTAACAATTTTAGTAATATTTTACTATTTAATTTTTTTATGTTTACTATCTATTTTCAAATACTTAGATTTATTTTTCTTCAAATCAAATACAAATCATCATTAGGTTAGGACCTAATAATGATTATTTATTAAGACATAACGTATTGTACATTGTTGTATTCATTTTCTATAAAGTTATTAGATACGAAATAAAGTTTTGTGGGTGTTTCAGAATACCTTTGGCCATGAAGGACCTTCATTGATTGGAAAAGAGAAACGTTTGTAGCAACAAAAGAAATGCAGAAGGTGAATATTTTGAAACGTGCTGTGAAATGTTTGAGTGATTTACTTTCCAGCAGTTAATCACTCAAAAAGGTTAATTTCTGAGCCAGCAAGTTACATAACTAAACAAGACTTATAAATGCGCTCTGTGATACTAGGTTTTTCGTTCGATGATATTATTCTAATTTTAAAATTATTATTTACTATACTATTTACTTTCACGTAATGTAATGTAATGTATTTATTATCATGTAATATAATGTCGTTATAATGTAATGCATTTATTGTCATGAAATCTCATGTTCTGAATTAATTATTTTAAAAGTCTTTATGCTCATAATTATATAATATTTAATTATATAATTTTAACCACTATTCAAAGCCATAATACCATTTTATCCATAATAAAAAATCGAATTACTTAATTTTCCGAATATTTTGTTTGTTTTACTACCAAAGTAAAGACTCAACGGTAAAAAGTAGTATAATGCAATGAATGTTACATGAAATTATTTGTATAATTTGGTCATCAACATAATTACTACGAAATTATAATATTTTGTATGACCCGTCAAATATTAAATAATTTTTTATACAAAATACTTTTAATGCTGTGTGCGAAGAGTTTGATGTTGTATATTGTGTCATTCAAAGGTTGCGTGGTTGAAGAGTGCTCTGGCAAAATCGCAAAACACACAAAGATTAGATACAGCTTGAGTCATCAGTATCAGGCTAGAGGTTATCAAACAGACTAGAAAGTTAAGCGTCTTTTAGATGAAAATATTGAAAAAAATAGTAGATAGGCTAGGTCAAAGCATCATTGAAAAGTTTTATATTTGATTCCTATAAAATGCATCGTAAAAACAATTAACATTACATACTTACACATAACATACTTGAAAACAGGACCTGACTCAGGATCAGAGTCCATCATGCTACCTCTATGCCACAATTAATTAATTAAACAACTTCTCACTGATTTTTCCCATCCCTTATTAATCTGTACATGTAACGCATCAAGAAAAATAGACTTAGCTGACCAATTATAGATAAGATCCGGATTCCATCACGCAACCGACCAACCAATATTGTTACAATCATTTTATAATGATACTGATTCTAATATAGTAACGTCCTTGTAAGCCCATTCGCTTACAAGGAACGCTTACAACGTTGTCAGGGACATTAGCTAGCACCTTTTGTTAACAAATACTTAGAGTAGCTTAAATACGCGTATTTCAGGGGAAAGTCTACCTCGCTAATCGTGGGGAAAACCCATTTGAAAGTAGCTCAACTTCAAACCACATAATAATTTTACGTAATACATAGAAATAGTATATTTAATTTCAATACAAGGACCAAAAACGGGCGTTTTTAATACGATCACAAGTTTAACAGCCGAGGCTATTAAATGTGCAAGTATACAGCAAAAAGCCAATTTTGGGCTGTGTGATGAACTATATTTTTGGTCATACTGTAAGTAAAATGAAACTATCATTTGAAAAATAAATTATTACCTGATTTAGAGTAGGTTATGAATAGTTTTCGGTCATTTATATAGTCAGCTGTTATCATTACTTGCGTTGCAGCAGTTCTTCATTGATTCCTGATGGGTTGTTTTGGTTGTCAGTGTTAGTTACCAATAGTTCAATCTCAACTATTCGAGAGATCAATTTTATATTCGCTTACCAGTTTCACAATCGATAACCAAAACGTCCGAAATACAGAAAATCTATATTGATTGTTGTAGTTTCTTTATTGATTTTACAATCGAATTATAACCTAGGACTCAAAGAATCATCATAATAATAGAAAAAGAACGACTTTTTCTCTTCAACATATGTATCTAAAACACTTGTTTTGGAGCAGTATGACGATGAAGAGTTAATTACTAATAAGGTTTGAGCCAAAGACATGAAACTAAAAAGTATTACATTGCTAAAAGTCCGTGTTTCATAAATAAACTATGTGAGACTAGCTAAATGCAATGTCCTGAGATATCATGGCCCTCACAGAAAAATAAAGCTACTTGGATTTGAATCTATAATGGGTTTTTGTTCAACCTTTGTACGTCTGATTCTGTCTTGGTGAAAAAAACAGTTATTTAATGATTTGATCAAACACAATTTATTTTAGATTTTACAATATAGACAGTAATGTAATCAAAAATAATTAGAGAAAAGGAACGTTGGCTCAAATAAGTGAACATTAGATTTAGTTTAAGTATAATTTCACATGTCTAGCCAATAACTCTTACTTTTTTAAGTAACTTAAATAAACGGTATCAGTGGACTGACACACGCTTCCCACCCTAAGTAAATGAAAAAAACCACAATATTTATTAAAATTTATTACTACAAAAATTATCATCCAATTTCTTAAAATATGACAAGAGAAAACATGTTAAAATATTTGTTAGAAGTTTTTGGGTTGGGTGTTGTGACCCTACACGGCATAGGCCTATTACGTTGCATGGAATACCATACTCCACGAGAATGAAACTATGATTTTAAGCATTTGAAGCATAAGATCTCAGCACCCTGAAGGTAAATACCAAATTAAATAAAAAAGTTTGATTATTAGGTGAAATATGAATTTTTCTTTATCCTCCATTCAAGCATTGCTTCCTTTTTATATATTGTACAATGTATAAGGGGTGAAAGTAAAGATTAGTGCTTTAGAATTGTAGTATTTAAAACGTTTTAAATACATTTTATTTGAAAACGAGTTCACGAAGCAAACTCTGTTGATGAAAAGACCATGAAACAATGAGACGCATTGTCTTTCATTTGCGCTCGTGTTATGTTTGTTATAAATCCCTTTATAAAATCTGGAAATAAAAGTGGAACTATATTATCATTTCATATTTTAAACTTAACTCTGTAGGTTCTATTCATGGTATAAGCTGCAATAATGACTTTTATAGTAACCAGTTTCACTTAAATAAAAATTTATAACCATAACTCAACTTTTTCTCTTTGTGATTTTTTATTGACTAGAGTAAAATTTTATAATTTGATTTCTAACTTTGTAAAATTTTTGATTAGGGCATATTTTAAACTAGTACCTGGAGACTGTGCTTGTTCGTATAGAATAAGATAATATTAAGGAAAATTAATATACTACTAATAATACAAATAGTTTAATAATTATTATATTGATTATGTCGGCGACAGAAAATGATGTTGTTATGAAATAAAATAAAAAATGATAATTGCTTATTTAAAAATTAATGCAAACATTTTTTACTAACCTGCATAAACTCTAAATAAAAATTTATCCGCCATGGTCGTGAATCGATCTCATTAACTCAAACGCTAGAGTATGATGCGTTGGCAGTAAGCTAAGGCGCGGTAATAGGTTTAGAGTGTTTTGTCCAGGCTCAATTATTGGAGCTGTCATAGTTATACGTATTATTATTATTACTATTATTAGCTCATGGAATGGGAATTAAAAAGCAAAAAGGAAATTTAATTTATACCAATTGGTTTGTTACAGTGGCTCCAAGCAATATAACGAATAAGTTTTCTATCAAAACACGATAGATTTTGGAAATAATTTTCTCAGCTTTTATTTGGCTCGCTTTTTTACCCTTTAGTTTTTGCAGATTGTTTGCTGATTTGATAATCTTTCAATTATTTCATACATACATAAAATAAATGTGTAAGTAAAACCTCTATTCACATCTTACAAAGAACATATTGTTAGTCATCTTCACTCAACAACTGTCAAACGTTTTGATTAGTATTGTTTACATTTGATTCTTCACATGCTTAATGTTAATTATTTAGATTTCAAAATTAATATTACAAGAAAACGGGCATTTCCTGGATATTAGACCTACCTAGACCTTATTTTCTAATCGGGAATTAATTATTTCCAGATTTTAAAGAAATTCGTTAGAGCCGTTATCGAGATCCTTGTGCGAATTTAATATATATCCTATATATATATTTAATATATTATCCTTGCTCGTATTATATTATTTGATTTGATATAACTAGAAAGCCATCTGTTCAAAATGATATTATAAGATATAGATAGTGATAGTTTAAGCCCCAAAGATTTATTGTTCCTTTTAGTATTATGTATTTAAATAATTTCTCATTCTGCATAGTTTAAATACGGTTCTGAAAAAAAATTATAGCTTTGTAGCATGGATTGTGTTTGATCCTTACAACCATGTCATAGCCCACACCCCAGCTCCGTGGGGTGTGGGTATTGCCCTTATGCAATACCCCAGGGGAGCAGATAAGCAAAATGCTGGATAACTCATAAATATTTGTTTACAGTTGATAAATCAGAAGTATATGAGTGTATATAGGTCTAAACTAATGTTTGTCTAAAAAACAGGTTTTCTAACGCCAAATACATACCAAAAAGATTATATAAATATTACAAACCAATTATTGTTTGAATATATTTATCTGTTTTGAACTATTAAATGTGAAAACGAGGAAGGCTATATAAAATAGTGACCTGAACAAACAAAGATATTTCATGTGTAATCAAAGGACGAGCTTCCTATAATTTATTTCTCAATAAATGTGGCCTACTATGTAATATTTCAAACCAGTTATAAGGCTAAATGTGTGAACATTCTGGTTCATACAACTTAACTATGCTCAAAAGAAGTTTAACAATAGTTTCTTGTGCATCTTAATGATTCCGTACCATACACATTCTGAAGCAGACTGTCTTTATGTTTTACTGTCTATATATTATGTTATTAATTACTAAACGTAAGATTTTCTTTATCATTTTGTTTGCTAATTTTTTAACTCAATGAATGATTCCACTAGTTGGATATATCAATGACGTGTTAATCCCCTCCAGAAGCCAGCAAGCTTTGAAGTTTCATAAATAGTATGTGAACTATATTGCATAATTTATAAACCGTTTTGTTGATATATTTACTGACAAAATACACTTAGATATTTCAGCTCAACCAAACTAATAAAACAAACTTCAAGTTATACTATACATTAGTAAATAGATAATCAATCCCCAAAATAGCTAGTAGCTATTATTATCATCATTAAAAAAATAATTATAAAAAAGAACTGTTAAAAATTTTATTTGTAATAAACAGAAAAATATGGCTTGCCAAAAATCTCTGCAATCACTGTATTTATAATCAAAATAAATGTTACTTGTTAAAATTAAAAGTGAATATGGAATCAAATAGATTCAAGGATCTTTAAGATTATTTTTTTTAATTTCATGATATTACATCTTAGATGCAATGCTATAATAGAAACTAGTTTTAATGGAAGATTAGTTTAGGATCAGCTAGTGGATTTGCGTCGTAAGAATAACAAAGTGCTAGTGCATTATATATGACGGGATTCTACGTGCTGTTTACTTAATCGTCTCCGTCTATCTCATCACTCCAACAACTCCATCTTAATCTACAAACTTAAGTTACGAATATCTTTTAGGTAAAAGATTAGTTGTTTTTATTCTAAAAACAGAACACAAAAACAAACAAAAAACTAAATGTGTAATACTAGTACAGTAAATATAAACACAATACATATTAGTAATACTTATATATTTTTACAGAAATATTTATATGATAAACCATTTATAACTAAGAGTTATTTTTAGTACTAAAACCACAATAAGTACTTCAGCTTTCTCATGGGTGCAGTTTTCTGTGCTCCTTGGAGCTAATGACTGACCATTTACTGCTTATGAAACCTGAACAAAGTTACAGACAGTTCCAATAACAACGAATGTGCTGGTTCTGCACTGTGCTCTCCCAGATTGATACTAATGTTACATCCCCTGTGGGAATAACACCCGTTGTCTTCGTATTTTATCGCACTCGACTGACTGCTTACACAGAATATGTTTGGATTATTAATACCTGAACAAAATGAAATATGAGGAAATATCTTAAACATATACTGAAATATGGACTTTATTCTATGCCAAATTAGTATGATAAAACATTTAAAACTAAGATTATTTTTAGTACTAAAACCAAAATAAGTATTCAGCTTTCACATGGGATAGTTTTTACTGTGCTTTCGAGCTAATGACTGACCATTTACTGCTTATAAGATGAACAAAGTTACAACAGTTCCAATAACAACGAATGTGCTGGTGCACTGTGCTCTCCAATTTATACTAATGTTACAATATAGTTGTCTTCGTATTTTATCGCACTCGAAACTGCTTACACAGAATATGTTTGGATTATTAATACCTGAACAAAATGAAATATGAGGAAATATCTTAAACATATACTGAAATATGGACTTTGTTCTATGCCAAATTAGTAGAATAAAAATACTATATAAATAAATTATACTCAATAGATTAATAGTTAGATGTATTTGAATGTATTGTTGGTAATGGTGGTGTACAAGTTTGCTCTATTTAAAAAAAATAAAAATAAATGTTTTAATTTTAAATTGATGACAGGGTGAATAAATTATCCTTATTTTTATTTAACATAAATAATTTACAAATACGCCAGTTTCAAAAACAGGTGGAAAATAACTCCGTCACAGCAGACCTGCGTACTCAACGAATTTCTAAATCAATAATAATATATAACAGCTTTGATCAATATCTGTAATAAATAAGTGAGTTTTCATATTCTTCATAAGATTAACATGGGAAAGAGTATATAAGTTTGCCGCTGTGAGGAACACTGAAAGTAGACTGGGACGGTGGCTACGTCCTGTAATGCAGCTACTTGGAGGTTACGAATTGTTGATAGTTGTGAGAGATGGTCGGTGGATGTAGTGTTCTCTTGTGTGGATTAACGTCCGCACTAATGCAGGCCAACATCTAGCAATGCTTAACCTCATTAAAACGCTCTGTAATTGCATAGGATACTCTGTTGTTAAGTAAATGGAGAATAAAATAAATAGTCTCATTCTACTTGATACAAAATAAACTAACTTTATTTTTTAAAGTACAGTATGTTTAAAAGAAGAATTAAAATCAATTACGTAGTAATTAAAATCAATTACGTAGTAATGTTGTTATGACAATAATGTACATACTTATATGTATTAAAAAAGTAAACTACAGTATGTATTATAATAAAATAAAAAAGGCTTAATCCTTAAAAATAGTTTTAACACTGCATATCTTTAAAACAACGAGAATAAAAAGGATAAACTCTGAGTATACAAAATCAAATATAAAGTTCTGAAAATTTATTTTTTTAGTACGAGTATGTGTTTAAAAAATGAATGACATTAGGAATAAAAAATTATGTTTTTTGTGGGACACATCCGTGGTCGGGCGTTCATGTTTAGACACGATTGTAAGTTTGTTTCCGTTCGTTATATCAAGGGAGGATAGAGATCATTCGTTATATAGAGGTAAAATTCGCTATATAGAGGTTTTTATTAAGAAAAATTCGTTATATAGAGGTTGATTTATTTTTTCTGGCATCTTCAAAAATTCGTTAAATCGAGGTTTACAATACGGTTCAATCGTTATATAGAGGTGAAATTAGCATTGAGTCTTATGGGAAGTTGTAGGGGATTTTAAAACTATTTTAATTTTGACCATATAAGTCCATAAATACCATAAAGTTTGACTAGTAGATATATATATATATATATATATATATATATATATATATATATATATATATATATTCCTCTGCTTCAAATAAGGACCAGTTGTCGTCTTGTTATAAAAGTTTTGAGCTGGGGTCGGGTTGGCGCAAGCGCGGTTACATAGCTCATACGTCGGTTCAGGCTGTCCGTTGACTTGGTCTAGTCGGCGCGAGCTCGACTACATACATAATTCAGACGCCGGGAGACTGGAGTGAATTACTGACCTTACCCACTGGCCTGACACAATGCTTTACTGCCGAGACTCAGTTGGTGACCGATCAACCGACTGCAGTTTTGCCTGGTACGTGGTATATAAGGATACAGCGAAATGCAGTCGGCCATTCACAAACATGTCTTGCTTTGTGTTTTATTTAATTTCGCGAGTGACGTCGAAAAGAAGGAGGCGTTGGAGTGACTGCGGATTCTATATAATGTGGAGAAGTCGTACCAAGCTTGTCACCAATACACACCATTATACACCAGGTAAAAATAATAGCTATGTAGAATAATAATAACAAAACATATTTCAATTTATGTTTAGTTTATTGTTTACTTAAGCAATTGAACACTAGGCGAACGCCTAGTAGTTCGTGTACATTTGATCTTGTACTCTCCCACAGAGAGCATATCCACATCTGGTTGGCATAGTGATTGACCAGTTCTCTTCAGCAAAAACACAATATGTAGGATTCCGTTAACAACTGTATCTAGAATTATGCTAGTCCCAAACTGTTGGTGTTGATACAATCTTGCTGCTGGGTTAGGATAGCCCTTATCATTATTCAGATCCGTAATGTTTGCCCGAGGTGGTCCCTTGCCTACTTCCAAATCGTTTAGCTTGGCTTGGAAATCTGACATCACGCTGAAATATACAAGAACATATTATTACTAACTAGTCACGTGTCAATCGATTAAACCTAAATCAAATTTACAGCCAGATCATTTTGTGAATACATAACTGTAAAAATACGGTCTTATAAATCCTAACCTAACGTAATATGGAACAGTTACAAGTATATTGAAGTATTAGACTGACTGTTAGGTACTATGTTTTTAAAATATAAATTTAATGAATAAGAAAAAGCTTTAAATAATCATTTGAGCGATATGAATATAAACAAAATTTCAAGATTAATAAGAAGAAAAACTACTTTCTTTTGCATTCCCCATATGAATAACGATAAAATGTTGTTAACTAAGTTACCAATACAATTCAAGTATGAGAGTTCGTTTATCTACTTCATGCTTGCCATTTATAGGAATTTATGGTAGTTATGACAGGAGAACTAGCCAAAATATGTTCGGATATACTATTTATTGGCTCGGAGGCATATTGTGGAGTCCTTATCTGCTTTGGTTACAAAGCTAATTCAAATCTGGGTCTCTTTATTGATCAAAGACTGGATATATAAGACGCAAACCTGGTCTAGGATCCTAGGAATTTAGCAATAGAAAGCCTTGGTTGACCCTCCCTGAAGAAGAAAAGGATCTGTGGGGAGAAAATCGACCGCTCAATACCTCAGGTTGGAATGTCTAGCGTGGGCATATAAAAAGACTCCAGTTCATTGGAGCTCCAGGAAAGAGCCAGATGAGGTTAGGGTGTGGTTTTTAACACAGCATTTATAAGCTTTATTGAGTGCATAAGGCTTGAAAACTTAGAGAGGAGTGGTACAAAGGATCCTTGAAGTGTATTAGCGAAGAGTAGCTTTACCGAACAAAAATAAACAGTTTAAACAACTACTGAAAGTATGAGTTGTCTTAGACAGTTTTCGTAAAATAATGAGAAGAATAATCAACGATTTTTTACCATATGTTTAGGAGATTGAAATCGCACTAATTGTTTGGCAAAAAAGGCTGGTATTACAAACTATATGGAAAACCACCTTTTGTATTCAAGGGGACTCAAAAACGGGCTTGAGCTTGAAAGATTGGAAAACAATAGTTGCAACATTAAATTTTGTAGGAGGATAGAGGAAAACAAATTGAAAATCTTTATGACCCACTGACGTGGAAATGAAGAGACACAACAAGAGTTCCGGATGGAGTATGTCATTCTTTTCTTCTGTAGTTTTTCCATGGACGGTTTCATTTCTATAGAGCTATTTGTATTTTTCATATAATCACAATACTGCAAAATTAAATTTAGATTGCAATTTATAAGGGAATAATGGGACTTAGTTAAAATTAATAAAAGTGAGATAACCTTGAAGGGTATAATGAATTGGAAATAGTAGGTTTAGTACTATACAAATAACTTATGACTTTCTAGTATTAAAACTATCAAATGAATCATGAAAAAAATTTCGGGAATACCTCTTTTTGAGTTTTTGATACTGGGCACGGCCACCCGTGCCCAGTATCAAACAAACTCAAAAAATCCAAAAATTAAAAAAAAAAACTAAAAAAATCAATGCCACTGGTCATTGATTTTATTAATAATATTTTATGATTCATTCAAACAAAATGGACAGTTTTTTGTCACCATAAATGTTGGTAGAGTAATTCTCATTTCTTACGTTTACAGTTCATTTATACTTGAAAAATGCATAATTTACAGGACCTTATTTACAGATCTTATTACAGAAGGGAATAAATAATAAATCAAATACGTAAAACTAAATTAACTCAGTAATTTCATAAATCATTTACATTGAATATTTTCGTTGTATTTAACATTGGTCCAAATTCATATTGATTAACTACCACTGCCTTAGTCCGTAACAATAACTCTCTAGTAGACTAAACATTATTATTTGTATACATTCAAACGTGTAAGGTTATTGCTACATAAAATTGTTTTTTTATTCCTTTACGTTCAAAAATCAGTGGAGGGATCGTCAAGTATGAATGATATTCTTACTTTTTATTATTTTTAAATAATAATGTAGTTTACCCCCATTTTTATTTTTCATTCTTTGAATACAAACCTGTTGTAATAAAAGCTTATCATATTTTACCTCTTTTCTACAAATATTTTAATAAAAAAAAATTAATTTATAAAAATAATTAATTAGGTTTATAAGGATAAGGATCTAAATACCCCCGTCACAGCAGACCTGCGTACTCAGCGAATTTCCAAATCAATAATATAATAATAATAATAATATATGACAAGTTTGGTCAAAATCTTTCGATAAACATGAGAATCATTTGTCTATTCTCCATAAGATTAACATGGGAAAGAGTGAGCAGGTTTGCTGCTATGAGGAACACTGAGAGTAGGCATTTATATCATCAAAAATTTTTATTTTTAACATTCATACCAACTTCCATCAACATCTGTCCATAAATAAAGGAGTTTGCCTATTCTCCTTATGATTAACGTGGGAAAAGAGTATGCAGGTTTGCTGCCATGATAAACACATAATCTATGATTTTTTAGCATAAACTTATGGGTCCCAACCACATAAAGCCAAATATCAAGTTTTATCCAAAAATATTGGTTAATAAGTAAAATATTAATTTTTCCTTATCCTCCATAGGATTAACATTGGAGCCTTAAAATACAACGTACTGTGTTTAGATTTTCTTATACCTCAGTAACCGTTGGAGATAGAGAAAAACTTTAAGGAACTAAATTGTGTAGTTTTTTAAGCTAATTCCAATGGTGCAATATAAAATTAGAAATATTTAAAAAAACATTTTGGGGTACGAAACCCCCCCAAACTACCCGTTCCCTTTGACCGATATGTCTGGTTTACTAACTCGTCCGAGCATTTGTAGGAATACACGTCTCTACCAAATTTGGTCTCGATCGGACCATTTTTACGAGAGTTATCGTGTTCACAAACATACACACACACACACACACACACACACACACACACATAAATATATATACGAGTAATGGGAGTTAACACAATGTTGGAGATAGAGAAAAACTTTAAGGAACTAAATTGTGTGGTCTTATAAGGTGATTCTAATAGTGAAAGATACAATTTGAAATTTTTAAAAGTTTTGGGAAAACGCAAAAAACTCATTTTAGGGGTACAAAACCCCCCCAAACTACCCGTTCCCATTGTCCGATATGTCTGGTTTACGAACTTGTCTGAGCAAATGCAGAAATACACGTCTCTACCAAATTTGGTCTCGATCGGAGCATTTTTACGATCGTGTTCACAGACACTTATATATACATAAATTTTAACGGCTATTGTTTTTGGTCTCTAGGCACATAAAGTAGAAAAAATAACATGGTCCCGGGCTTAAGTCCTACCATGAGACCTACTTCTTCCCTAGGTATGAGGTAATAGCTTCTATCCTATGGGAAATTCGCTAAAATGAACTGGCCACGGTCGTAGTGTTGTGTGGTGGCTTTTGTAGCTTGAGTAGCACGAGGGGAGGAAGCAGCGAGCCAGCTACCGCCTTTCAACTCTTCGATAAGCGGCTTAGAGCACCTTAGTCCCTTATATCCACTGCCATCACAGAGCTGAGCACAGGATATTAGATGTATTAGTTCGGCCATAATATAACAGGACACATTTTCCTCATGATTTTTCAATGATTAGCTTAAGTTTAAAGGTTACTTTTGTATTTTCTGCAATCTGCCGAAATCAAAGAGATAAAGCTTTGTGATTTCTTGTTATTAGTTTCTGTTATAATATTCAGAACAATTGATTATTAATATTCTAACCACTAATTTTTTACTAGTTCTTATGTCGTTTAATAACACAAAATACACGCTTTCCTAATTGTTAACGAAATGTTAACATGATTAAATTGTTAACGATGATAAATGATTATCTTGGTTATATACTTGATTAGAGATATAAGACTCTCCTAGAAAAACAATTACTGAGAAATTACCCAATACAAAGAATAACCTGGTATGTATATATAATTGCGCGCAGTGGCTTCTTGCAGACAACAATAAATTATCAGTAGTATCAAAATTATTTTATTAGTCTGATTTTATCTGATTGATAATATGGAATATGAATGGATGACCGACGGGAGATCAGCCCAAGAAATCACACATTCCTGATCTGAAATCCTGTCAGATAATGCATGACCCCTGGGACATTACCGACCCTAGGGCAATGAAGATGGGCAGGTTTCTTAAAATAATAAAATTAAAATAAAAATCACTTTATTGCAATTTTTTACTATTCAGAATGTGACTAAAATTCGTGACTGGCTATCCACAACGCAAGGCTAGCTATATACACGTTGACTAACGATAATCCTTTTTTTTACTTCTGGGTTGAATTATCATTAGCATCTTGTTTAGCAGGTTTTTATTTTATATTCCTTTTTTTAACTCCATACAAGCATTTATATTGAACTTTTAAGCCTAAATTAAGATTACAAAGTGAGTAAAGAAAATCTAACGTGCTCTTAATTTAGAACTAGCTAGGTTGTACGAGTATATCAACCTTTAGATTTACTGTCTTTTGAATCATTATAGAGCTTAAATTTCCTAAAAGGGAAGCATAACTTGAGTACTAAACCAAAGTGTCCAGAAAGGCTTTGAAGTCCTCTTCAATATTGCTTCCATCTCCCAAGTTCCATCTCCCAAATAATTGTTCCAATCATAGACTCGAAGATGCGATCTTTATCTTCGGTTATAAGTTGATGCAAATCTGTGGTTCATTGGTCTCACCACGCTTTGGCCTCTCATCATGTAAGTGAAATTCCAATAATTGAATTGTAAATTATGTTCCAGATAGTCACTGAGGTGTAAGTTAATTACTTCAGTACTAAATACAGAAGTATCAGATATCAATATGTTGTACAAACAACTACCCTCACGAGTAGTTGATATACAGTTCCGACAAAACCAGAGCACAAACATTCAGAAATTGATTGACAGTGTTATTTGGAATGTTTACTTCAATATTGAAATCTCACACGCAATGGCGACCACATCTGGTCTCTTCAGAAACTAAATAAACGGCATTAGAATACTTTCAGGAAATTCTCACATTCACTCTGCCCATGAACAGGATCTAAATTGTCTTTAACCGTTTCCAAATGAATCTCCTTCAAAGCCAACCGATGCCGAGTCGCTATGTTGTCTTAAGTCGAATCTGAGCTTCCTTGTTTAAAAGGTTCTTTATCTTGGATAAATAATCTTTGATAAATCTTGTAACATAAGAGTTCTGAGGCCAAAATTCCACAAGGAAAATTTGGTTCATTAAATTTTTATTTGGTTACTACTGTAGGTCCCTTCTATTGCCTTTAGATTAAATTCAATGATTTATTGGTAGCATTTTTCCATATTGGTTCTTTTACTGTCTTTTTCAGTATTCCACTACTGTGGATTTACCATCTTGTGTATTTGAAGGTCCATCATAAAATGTTAGATTACGTTTGTTATGCTTTGTTTTCGACAACCTTAAATCCAAGTTCAAACTTAAACCAGTATTCAATTGTAGCGTTCTATTTCATTGTTCCGTTTTAAAGATCGTAAACAGTTTTGGAATTGGATTGGACTATATGTATTCTTACCAAGTTTTATTTTGCGTGACACCGTCTTACTCAGATTCTTACTATGTGAACACCTGAGTAAATAAAAATCGGAGCTTCGAACATCATCAGGTGAGATCAAAACCGTTGTCATTATGGCGATTCTTAATAACTTTACTATAACTTTTAATTATTTACTTTGTCTTACTCTTGAATCAGCTCGCGGCCAACTCTCCGGCAAAAGTGTATAGACTGTGCAACAATTCTCGCGCAAGTACTGGCGCTATTTTTCTTCTTCGTGTAAACCTAGCATAATATTTCATATTGAAATACATTACTAAAAATATTGTTCTGACAGGTTATGTGCGCGCTTGCGCAAGAGTGTATGATCAACATACGAACAGCAAATGGATATGAGCAATGGACATATTTTCATACAACTGGGACATTTATTTGGCTCGACATTGACCAAAATGTTGGTGGGTGGGCGAAGAGTGAATATTGCATATGGATGTGTGGGGGGGGGGGGGGGGGGGGGGGGGGGGGGGGGGGGGGGGGGGTGGAATGGGGGGGGGGGTGGGGGGGGGGGGGGGGGGGGGGGGGGGGGGGGGGGGGGGGGGGTGGGGGGGGGGCATGGGGGGGGGGGGGGGGGGGTGGGGGGGGGGGGTGGGGGGGGGGGGGGGGGGGGGTGGGGGGGGGGGGTGTGGTAAATTTGAGAGGGGGGGGGGGTGGGGGTGGGGGGGGGAGTGGGGGGGGGGGGGGGGGTGGGGTGGGAAGTGTAGTCCCCGCTAGGACAGAGAGATAGATTAATGTATTCATATACCTTTACAAAATCCAGTTCAGTCGTGAGTGGACAAGGACGCAATGGAGCGCAACACAGATTTACGCTGGCATGGTCCTTGGTATTTTAATATTCTTTTCTTATGATGTTCGCACGCAAAATCTTTAATAGTTGTGGCCACTTCGAAAATACGCGGAAGTCGCGGTACCGCACTTGACACTGACCTTCACTACCTTCAATACTTCACTAGAACTTGATTAAAATGAAATAGACTGGCCACTATTTAAATATTAGTTGTATGTGGAAAGAAACTAAAAGGTTTACTTGAGGTAATGAGGAATTGATGAGGTGGCCGTGGACTGAGACAGAGTCACTACTAGAACAAGTAGCCTATCGGTCGTGAGCGATAAGGAACCATGGATAACAGGACATCGAAACAATGATGTCTGGAGATAAATGGACATAAATTATGTGGCTGTACTGTTTGGCATTACCTACCGTTATTAAATAAAATAAATGTTCTTCTGTCCTTAAAAATTCTCAATTTAAAAGTTCAAAGCTCCTTTTTTGAATTTTAAACAGTGATTTTTCTAAAATGTTAAAAATCACTGAATAAATAGTTAATATAAATCATGTACTGTTTATTCACATTCAGTGTTAAAACTCTTTACATGCCTACTTATAAAACCAATGTAATCCATAGAGCTTCTTAATTCATGCAAATTTGAGCTGTCTTGTTTAACACCTGGAACCGAAACTCAAACCAAAGGTGCAAAATCAACCAAAATAGTATTGACAAACTGTAATAAAAATGAGAAAACGTGTGAGTCAATGATAATTGACTGCAGGATGTTGGAGCTTTTCCTTGACACCAACAATATTTGACATCATTCTGTTGACAAGGTTTGCCATCAAATATTGTTATCACTTGTCTAGCAGGAGTGGTGGGTTTCAACATGTGTGGGGTGAACGCGTCAACAGTTGCAAAATCTGCCAGATATTTTAGACTGATTCTAATTTATCTCATACTAGCCAAAGTACCCGTTCTTCGCACGGGTTAAAAAGGATGAAAGGTGTAGTTGTGTTAATTAATTCTTAATTGTTTACAAAATGACAAAACACGAGTGTCTACAACATTTCAAAGTAACATCTGTCAAATATTGGGAGAGGATAAGGATTAATGTAATAGATACAGTCGTCGGAAAAAACTTAAAATCTACCATTACGCTATTTCAAATAATTGACATTGAAACCTAGGACGGTCACGGCAGCTCTTTCTTCTCGAACTGTCAAATTTTAGTGTTCACAGCTGTTGACATTCAAGTAATTTTATGTTTTCATTCTCTAAAAATGTAAACATTTAAACTTAGGACGTTCACAGGGCGTAGCCCGAGAGGATTTTAAGGAAATGAGTATGCCTATGTGTTGCATGAGTTTAAGATCTACCTTTGTGTAAAATTTCAAACCGGTCGGTTCAGTATTTTTCGCATTTACTTGCCACAACAAACCCACAAACTCACAAACAAACATACATACACCACCTCTTCTTTATAATATTATAGATAAGTGTACTCGTCACATTACCACATAAACATGTGGTGACTATGTCCTATGGTGAGCTTGTGGGGAGGATAACGTGTTATTACTAAACTCTCAAACTGAGTTAAAAACAAGACAATAGCTTCAATAATAGACTGCTCAATATTGTGTCGGGAAACTCTTTGTACTACTTTGGATACTCACTTTACTCGTACTTCATAAATTCAAACAGTGTTTTAAGGTAACACCCGGAATAGTTTTATCAAAATGTTTCGGCGAAAAACTATAAGATTATATACATTATCATTTTAATAATTAATTATTTTTCTTATGTGAAAAAAACCTTATCAATAACTTTTGATATATATCTATATAAATCGTATCGAAGAATATATATGTTCCTTGAGTTAGTATAATGTATAACAATTATGATTAAAGTGACTTCATATAGTATACTACTTAAAGATAAATGTAAAATTGTATATTCATAATTATAATATAAGTCAATTAATCATAATATATAATAATAAGTATATTAAACCTAATTAATAAGTCAATAAATAATATACAGGTAAGTCTACTAAGTTTGTATGTCTTACTAGCCAAGGATATCCGTTTGGGTTTGGTTACATAACACCCTAAAAGTGTGTGTGTGAAATCACTGATCATTTACTCAGTACAATACTTCAGGTTACAGAAATTAAAATGGTTTAATTCTATCTTCCAAAAAAAATTCAAAGCATATTTTTTCGAAAGTAAGAGTTTTTATACAAATACAGAATTTCAGATTAAGGACTCAATGGTTGTATATAATTTTAAATCACCAGTAGCCCTATCAGCTAGGATTAGGTATTTCATATGATCGAAGGTCTAAAGCTATTAGGGATGATTAATGCGTCGCTCATGTTTTGCGTCATTTGACATGTTGTGCCAGGTTTGACAGATGAAGGTTCCAGACATGACGGATGATGCCAATACAAGAAACTATTTGTTGAAAAACCTCAATAAGTATAAAGTTAACATTTCAATCTATAATATATTTGTATTGGCTGAGGAATAAACCAGTTTTAAATTAGTAAACTGGCCAAAATATGACATTAATACACAAATATCATATAATGCTCCACCTTCAATACCAACTTCACAAGCCACTTTCACAAACTGTAACATCAAAATATTCAATAGCTCAAGATTATCCCCTTCGTCATTATAATAACATCCAAAATGACTTTGGCGTTATTGTTATTGTAGAAAGTAATACACATTTATAAGTGCAAAATGCTATGTATGCCAATTTTCAAACTCCCGCCAGGCTAAGCAGAGAGAGGGGGTTCTGTCCCAACCTGTAAGGGTAACTCACGGGAACGGAATATAAGTGATTGACACGATCCTATTAATCTAGATCACTTCAATTCCGTTTTTACTGCCAAAATTGTGTTCCCGCTCGTTGAGGCTTCGTCTTCAAGCATCAGTGCTCCTTCGGACTCTCGTCAGACACTCCATGTTCGACGCGTGCTCGCCCTACCGGGGCTATAACAGTAGATACAAATTAGCGGTTATACGTCCGAATCGGCACATTATTCCCATGTTTTTCTCATGGGGAACAATTTTTACACATCTCGTTTTGATCCGTAAAACCCGACTCTTTTTCATATTCAATCTACTGTCTGATACTATACCACACCTATGAAAATAATGAAAATAAAAACCGAATTTCACAAAGCATGGACCTTACAGGATTCGAGAAGCCTTGCGCGCGCCGAGTCACACGGCCCCGCGCCGCGGCTCATGCCACTGCCGCAAAATTCACACCAGCATCAACACCTGCATTTAGCATGACTATTAATGTCTATCCATCTCCCTATATCACTAGCATTAATCCATAACCATTTAACTCTCGTTTCTGTTTAATTACCTTCTCTACTAAATAATAATTCTTCCTTATAAAATCCACTTCTTATTATATTACCTCCAGGTCCTGTATTCTTTATTTCTGCACCTGCACTAAACACATGTTTATACATCTCCCACTTTAAATTTTTTGTTTTCGTACAATTGACTCAACCTTCTATGTAATAGCGTTGGAATTGTTTGCATTTCCAGTATTTGCTTTCATACCTATTGTTCTATGTACCTTTCAATCAACTTTGCAAAAGGTATGATAGTGATTAGTACTTTTTACTTTCACAAAGGATTGAAAAATTCTTTACCGTTATCAGATTAAATACTCTTGACACCAGCGGGAAGAATTCCAGTTTTATTCTTAGCTTTCTAAAAAAAGTATATATTAAAATTAAGATAAGTTTTGTCTCAAGTAAGTCTGCATACCTGTATAGTTGCATTATGTCAATATGTTACAGTATGACTGTGATATAAATATAAACAAGTAAATTTTGTGTCTGATGTCCTATTAGGATGTGATATCTTCCCACAAGTACTGACAAATAAATGTCACTCTCTTGGCCCTCAAATGTCATATGCTCTTTGTACCATTTTTGGTTACGTAATCTCTGGAACGGCTCCTTGTTCTGACCTCTCGCCAAGTGCATGGACTTACATACTTCGTTACAACGCTACAACAACGCGTTCAAGAGGAACTGCCCTCGTGTTCGAAGAAGCTAGATGAAGAAACCGCGTGTGATAATTTCTTTGAAACCACACAACTTCGTGACACTTTGCGTTTGCCATTTATTAATGACAACGCTCCTACCTTCATCTCTATGCCCTTCGCTGAACAACGCTTTCACGCTCTTGAAAGAAAGTTGCATCACTCAAACAATACGGAATTTCGCACGCTCTATTCAGACTTTGTCCGAATACAAGACTGTAGTACACATGGAAATATGTGCAATTCCGTCTCTGAATGAACCTCACTACTTCTTGTCTCATCATGGAGTGCTAAAAGCTATTACTTAATCCGCGTTGTGTTTAACGCCAGTTCAAAGAACAGTTCCGGTCTCTCACTAAATGACATTCTCCCCACAGGTCCCATATTACAAAATAAGATCTGTGACCTTCTCCTTCATTTCAGGTAGAAACATGTAGTTTTTTCTTGCGACATACGCCAAATGTATCGTCAAATACGCATACATCCTGATGATCAGAAATTTCAAGTGATATTTTGGAATGAATCACCTACACAACCTCTTTTGGCATACTCTCTCTACTAACTAACTCTAACTCTAACGAACTAACTAACTCTTCTCTCTAACTAGCGTCACGAACGGCAAAAATTGTTCATCCTATCTAGCTATAAAAACACTTCAGCAGTTAACAGCAGATGCAGGGTCCCACACCTACAGGCTACAGAAATTCTTAAAAATCACAGCTATGTCGATGTTTTTATCGCTGGCGCTTCTGATGAAGAACAAGTCCTCATTATTCAAGCCCAACCAATTGAATTACTCAAATTAGGTGGATTTTAACTCCGTACATGGGTCTCTAACTGTCCCAAGCTTCTTCGAAAATTACCTTCTTCACAACAGGAATCTCCTGTTTTTCTGCAAGCTAATGCAGACCATTTTGGGAATTTATTGGTGCCCAACCACTGACACTTTAAACTTTTCATGTGACAAACCTACAAAACGCAAAGTACTGAGTCTTAAAATAGCTCTATCTATGACCCATGTGGTTTCTTACCTCCCTGCATAATGACCACTAAACGGTTTATGCAATTGTAATGCACCTCCGGGATTTATTGGGATGAATCCTTGAATCCAACCTCGCCTCAAACTACCAAACGTTTTTGTCAGACCTCAGTAAAATAATTGAAATATCCATTCCGCGAGCAATTATGCTCCCTCGCCCTACCATGTATGACCTCCATGGTTTTTCAGACGTTTCGAAAACTGGTTACGCCGCTGTGGTGTAAAATGAAAGTGACACAACTTATCGCTAAAACTCGCACCACTCCCCTTAAGCGTGTGACTCTTCCGCGTCTTCAACTTCAGTGCATCTACTCGCCCAATTACTGACCTATGTAAATACTCTTTTTCTTAATAAGTTGAACATGAACTTCATTGTTTTGTGGTATGACTCAAGAGTGACTTTACAAAGAGGATACAAAGAGTACTGTATCGTCTCAAAACATATGTCGCTAATAGAGTAGCTCAAAATCAGGAGCTCACCCCATCGTATTATTGGCGTCACATATCCAGTGATGATAATCCTGCAGATTGCGCATCTCGGAACTCTTCCTTCAGACTTGGTGAACCACCCTCTCTGGTTGTCAGGACCTTGGTGTCTCCAACTCCCGCCTTCTGATTGGCCAACTTCTATTTTCACTCCCATCGACCACACTGCTGCGTTGGACGAGGTGAAGTCGACCCCTTTGACGGTGCTCGTCGCCACTCATCACTCAACGTGGGATCTTCTAACACGAAACTCATCCTGGACGAAGCTGGTGTATGTCCTCACCTACATTCTCCGGTTCATCCGAAACAGCCGCCGGAAGACTCGTCACTCCAGACTTCTCTCCATCTCTGAAGCCCAGTCTTCGTAACTTCAGATCTTCAAGCTGCTTCAGCTAGAAGCCTTCTCCACTTAAATCTCAGCTCTCCAAAATTACAAGACCTGCTCATCTCGTGTGTAGCGCCTGACTCCATTTCTCGACCCAGATGGTTTACTATGTGTCGGAGGTAGACTTAGTGACTCCGATCTGACAGAAAACACCCGTTTCCTACCGTGGCCTCTCGCCCGAATCACGCGAATGACCAAAGGAAGAGATGACGTCGTCAAAGTCGTTGGAGACTCGCCAGGGATCCTTTACTCGAACTGCGGTCAAAGTGTTCATGTTGCCTTTGATGGCACAATGGGCAAATGGCATAAATGGGACCAGTTACGGAAGTAGCTGGACCCTTGAACTGTAATTTGAACAATTTTTGCCAAAACCAAGATAAATAATTAATGATTAATTAACCCCCTAATTAATCATCAGACTTTATCCTTTAATTAATCAGTATTTCCGTAAATTTACCATTATAAGTAGGCCCTATATCATTAAAAATAAATGTAACCATTTTCGGATTTGGGCTAAGGAAACATTACATTTAGGATGAGGTGGTGGCGAGTTGTGTGCGCTATTGTAGGGAAAGAAACTAGTGTAATAGTGATTTAGGCATTGAGTGAACTGACTGTGTTTGTCTCACATTGGTTATTTTAGTTTTTAGTAAGTTTGCTTATTTTATATTATTTTTGTCTATTTTTTATATCTCAGTGAATATAACTTTATATGTTAGTAATTAGGCGGTAGAGAGGAATTATTGTTAGTACTAACTAAAACTACCTTTTATAAGGCAAATTTTTCATTTAATTTCATATCTCTCACATCATCACTGGTCTCTGAATTAAAATTAATTGATTTATTTTTCAATAATTTTAAACGCATTTTTTATTGAATTTTTTATATCGTCAATGGGTCAAGTTTACGTTTCTCTAAAATTTGGAATAAGATTCACATGTATTCATTTCGTTTTCGCAAAAATTCCGTACTCAGTTTTTTTATATTTCACCATTGGAATCAGCTTAAAAAACTACACAGGAATACTTTTAAAGTTTTTTCTATCACGCGAATACCAAAAAATTAGTCGTCAAAATTTGAGTTCAGGGATCCTTTACTCACTGCGGGAAAAATTTCATTTTCGTGTACACTAATAAATGTAATAAATCTCTAGTTACGGAATAGTGTGATTGAACTGTAATTTAATTTTTCAAAAAAAAAGTTTATTGATTCAACCAATAGAACTTATGGATTTTTCCTTTAGATTTCAATCAGTATCTTCCTTTAATTGCCTTTTATTGTATGTAGGTCATTAAAAATAAATGTAACCATTTTCGGATTTGGGCTAAGGAAACATTACATTTAGGATGAGGTGGTGGCGAGTTGTGTGCGCTATTGTAGGGAAAGAAACTAGTGTAATAGTGATTTAGGCATTGAGTGAACTGACTGTGTTTGTCTCACATTGGTTATTTTAGTTTTTAGTAAGTTTGCTTATTTTATATTATTTTTGTCTATTTTTTATATCTCAGTGAATATAACTTTATATGTTAGTAATTAGGCGGTAGAGAGGAATCATTGTTAATACTAACTCCACCTTTTTATAAGGCAATTTTTCATTTAATTTCATATCAATTCTCACTCATCACTGGTCTCTGAATTAAAATTATTGATTATTTTTCAATAATATAACGCATTTTTTATTGAATTTTTTATATCGTCAATGGGTCAGTTACGTTCCTTAAAATTTGGAAATAAGATCACACATAAAAATTCCGTTTTACAATACCAATTCATTTCGCTTTCGCAAAAGAATCCTCCTCTTACTTAATACTCCAGTTTTTTCTATACAAACCACATTAGTGAATCTAACAATTTGAGTTCAAAACTATTTCAGGAAAATTATAATTTCTCGTGTACACTAAAAGCGTAATAAAACTCTCTCTTGTACAGTAAGTAGTGTAATAAAGAGTTAATTCTTATCAAAAACAAAGTTTATTGTTCAACCAATAGAACTTATGGATTTTCTGATAGATTTCAGAGTCCCGAATCTTCTTTAATTGCCTTTTATTGTATGTAGGTTAAACCTATGTGAAAGTAAATAAGCATAAATATAAGTAAATAAGAGTTTGGTACAAAAACATTTTCTGATGATTGCAAATTTTAATTAGTGAAAAACTAAATGCTATAGCAAAACTGTTAAATTTAAATAAGTATAGCTCCTAGATCACAACAATATCAATCTTCCTAACGAAAACTTCAATGAAATATGTAGCAGAAATCTCAACACGAAAGGGTAAATTTATTCAAGTTACAGGCATGGTTTTGGAAGAATTAGAGCGGGGTATTGTACGAAAGGGAGATAGAGAATCGTTATATTAGGAAACTTTCAGGCTCTTGGGGAGAATATAACACAAAGTGTCGATAATGTTGGCTACAATGTACTTTGTACACTGTTCTTTGTCATAACACCCTCTGTTATCACGATGCGACGCTAAACTTCTTCTCTTCCTTGATACGACTCATACTTCCTTCATTTACTTGTTCTATTTATTATAATATAGTTTTTAATAGTAATTTTTTAAATTTTAATCCTCAAAAACCGAAATATTAGTTGGGAGGATACCTTAATATTTAATTTGGTCAAATATGAACTACTGGATACATATTAAAGTAATAAATAGTCAAAGTATGTTATTGCATTAATGGCGTTTATGTGTAATTGTTTTTCTTTTTTGTATGATTTTAATGCATTTAATTCCGTGTTAAATGGATCACATGATATAAAAGTGAAGTTGAATATGTACGACTTTTATGTTATAACCAAATGAAATCGCATTAACACTGAAATGAAAAACTCTAAATACTACAAAGGATTAGCCATTATAGTTTAAATACGTACATAAAAGAAATAACATATCGGCATATAAACGTACGATAATATATTCTCCATTATAATACTGTATAATAGGTATATTCCGGTACTGTACTTAAAAGAATGAAGATAACATGTGTTAAAAATTAAGTAATCTATGATTTAGTTTAATCTTAATTTTAAAACTTTGTAAACTGTTATGCGTTCAAAAAAGACACTTTTCCCCAACAAAAGGCACTGTGTAAACATGTTCATGTATTGTTTTTCACCTATTTTTTTGTTGTTGTTATTGTATTTAAATATTTATGAAAGATTATGATTGTAGGCCTAACAAAACAATGTACGATGTATTATTTAAATATTTTATAATCGTTGTTGGTGTAGTTAAAAATCACCCAATATGATCCGATTAAATATTATATCGGTTATTGCAAATGCACGACAATAATAACTAAATATTAATTAAAATGAAATTAGTTACTACTGGTCATTTATTTGTTTAACGTTAGCATAATCTCAAACTTAATGTCTCAGTAGTTTAGTTCAAAAGAAAACGTTATAAAAGAAGAAAAGCCCGTATTATGTTCATATTACTACTTGGACATTAACTATCACCAACAATAACATTATTTATTTATATTGTACAATGTAAATACGGTGTAAATACGTCAGTGAAAAGAGCCATTGTAATGAGGTAGATAGCAGGGCGAGGTGTTGGCGTGGTTTGTTCTGATAAGAAATATTTGACTATTGGAAATTGTATTAACATAAATTACTTCTACACTCCTGTTTCGTTATCCTTCAGAACGGGTTTAATCGTGTGGCCGCTTGGTATTAAATCTTTTTTCAAATCTAGGACCATAGTTTATGGTGAATTATTATTATTCCCTATTTTGTACTCGTGACGAGTTCTATTATTACATAAGTTGAGAAAATCAATCTCATCCAAATGGAAACAAATATGTTGATAAATTAATTGATCAGCTCCCTAATAGCTTATACTAATCATTCCCCCATATATTTGCCTTCCAAAGTCATACTGGAAGTACCAATGGATTATCGTGAATTTAAACCCACAACGTGGAGTCTTCGTCAGGTCTGAAATTACCATAATTTTTACCTTTACCACGGAGTCTTCGTCAGTTCTCAGATTACTATGGTTTTAACGACACGCCGTAGAGTATTTGTCAGGCCTCAGATTACCGTAGTTCAACGTCACACCATGGACTTATGGCTGTGCCAAAACACTGTCAGAAGTTTGATTTTATTTATAAACTAGCTGACCCGGCGAACTTCGTAACGCCTGACAGTAACTTGTGGAAGCACACTTTCCAACAAACGTAGTTTAACTCATCACTATAAAATAAAATACAATATGAATATTAAGGTTTACAAAATGTGTTGCTTAGAGTTTAAAAACAAAGATGATGTAAAATGTTACATGAACAAACACAAAAGTTATTGTGCTACATGTAAAAAATATTTATGAATTAAATAATAAATGTAATCGACATGTTGCTTTCTGTAATAAGAATAAAGTTTTTTTTGTTGATGAAATATCAACCTTACTACAACAGACACAATTACCAATAAAATGGATTTTGGTTAGAAAAGTAAGATTTGTATAGTATTCATCCTCTTCAACTGGAAATTTAATTATTGATAAACACTGCTTGGCTATGTTTAGAAGTTTAACTACACTATCCATTGAAAAAAAGACATTTTCAATCACAAATTAATTATTTTGTATTGAAAATTGAAAACTCAATGACTAAATTCCAAGCTGTTGGATGTGGTTGGATATATGACCATACTATATATACCAAATCATTCCATAAAATGGGAATGATTTGTATACAAATATGTCCCGGTGAAACCTAAATCATATATTCTCTCTCCAAATTACATTAAATTCAATGGGACTCTTTTGAATATTAGGAATTCAGATAACATGCCTCCTGTGATTTGTCCTAGTGATATTAAATCCATAAATTCTTAACCATAACGTGTAGTTCACTACATACTGTATGAGAATCAGTTAAACATGAAAAATACTAACTATCCTGTTAAGCTGGCTGATATAGATAAATTTGACAGGCAAAATAACATGGCATCAATGTGTTCGGAATATAGAGCAAAATTATACATCCAGTAAGAATAAACAAATTTTACTTTCCCACACATGTAAATCTACTGCTGTTGAAAAAGGACGTATGACTCACTGCTGACTAATTGGATACTTTAATATACCCTTATTCAAAACAACGAGACACAATTGCAAGAAACACTAATGTTACTTGTATTTGCAAAGGTATTATACTAAATAAAAGCTAAACAAACACTCTAAATATTGTAAGAACTTCCACTTTAATCTTACAGAAATGTCTTCCAAAAATATATTAAAATTTACAAACTTTAAGGATCAAATTAAGGCGCAATTCGTGACTTTGAGTGTTTTATCGATCTGTCCACACAAGAACATTCCCCAAGCAGATTAACTTTTGTGATGGTTAGAGGTAATGACATGGTTTTCCAAGAAATGAATACCGGTGGAAATGTCATGGATATCTTTTTTCAGAAACCATTTGACAGCACTAAAATGACAATAAAAAACGAAATTACCACTAATTATGAATCATGAACAAGAAACGTCATTTAGAAATGCAACACATTGTCACATATGTGGAAAACCGCTACTTGACATTCTTGACAAAGTACGTGATCACTGCCACCAAACTGGTTTATACAGAGGTGCAGCCCACTACAAGTGTAATCTACAATATTAAATGACGGAAATATTCCAGTTTTATTTCACAGCTTGAAAAATTATGACGCTTACTTGATAATGCAACACTTAGGAAATATGTTGAACGAAGAATAAACGTAATCGCCAAGGACTTTGAACTCTATATATCATTTTCAATCAATGACCTGGTTTTCTTGGATTCATACAGTTTCTTAGCCCTACCGTTACATAAATTAGCAGACTGTGGACACACACACACACGCGTGCTCGCGCGCGCGCTCGGGACGAGCTTCACGTCGAAACCCATTTTTTTAGATTCAGGGGACCCCAAAACGGATACACCCGCCCTCAACTCACATTCGAAAATTTTGACGAAAACAATAGTTTATACCTGTATGTATAGGCCTACTATGAATAAGGGGAGAAAGTCAAAGCATTTATTTTAGAATATTTTTATTGACGTTCGTTGGAAAATCCATTAACTATTTCTTAAGGGAATTTATTTGACAATTTAGCCAAATATATTCTTTAAACCATAAAAAAACGTTTCGATTAGTTAGGTTTAGCAGCCCTAACAAATTTGTGTTAAATGTAAGGTGTAGTTATACTGTATGTAGTCATAGTCAGTGTAGTGTATAGTTCAAGAACTGTTTATCTTAAACTATGTTATCAAACAATTTACTAAAAATTACAAATAACCATAGTATTTTAGACGTAAATTTTAGATTATATTAGACGAGTAGGCTGTAAGTGTCAAACAATTGTTCGATATGTGCCAAAATTGTATAACGCTACAAGTACATGGTTCTAGCACGAAATTCTAGTGTTGTTGGACTGTACTTGTTTAGTATTAAAAAGGTAGATTCCAAACAGAGATAACGAAGGGCTTACTAAGGACCCAATAATTTGTTTATAAAATTAGGTCCGATTACCTGTTTCTTTGGCGTGGTCATGGTTTACTGTATTCACTGAACATGATAACATGATAACTAACCATGGTTAATTTTCCAATTTATAATAACTTTGGTATGTTCATAATATTGATTCTATTACTATTTTGTAAAAGATGGGAAATCCAAAATGTTCAGTAAATTACTTTTGGATTTCAAAAACATGTCAAAATACTTTAAGGTAAGTTAATTCTAATCTATCACCACCCTAATTGTAAAAATTGATTAATAAGGTTTTTACAAGTTTAGAGCTTTAAAGTACACACACGGCAGTTACATTATTCAAACTCAAGACTGCCCTCGCATCGAATGTTTAAAACAAGATAATGTTGGAATGCCGGAATTACAAGACTTCGCTACCGTTTTGGGATCCAACGTTCCAGGTGGGACAGGAAACGCTGGCTTTCCGTAGCGGAACGAGGGCGTCAGTCAGGACACGGATTGGTTTGGAGACACATGAAGGTTAGGACGGTGGGTGTTGAGGAAATTTTCCAACCTACTATTCCAGTTGAACATTTATTGTTTCTCGATTCACCAGCGAAATGTGCTGATTAACCTTCATCTCCTGAGTAAGTCAAACTTTCGCCGTTTCCATTAATTTGTAGTAATGTAAAAGAGATACATTTTTGTATTACCTGGACTCGAAGTGGGCCCAACTCAACACTGTTATTACATATTTCAATACCCCAAACTCACCTGTCCACCTACCTCTCCGCCATCATAAAACACGTGACACAGTTGATGAAATATATTTGTAATAAACATTTGTATAAAGCCTATCTCTCAGTCTAACCTCTGCAGCCATGCATGTGGATCGATTTTACATGTCGCATAGAATTTCCAATTACAAGCAAAACTCGATAAGGGATATACTGACGGAAATTGTGTGATCGGGACCCGAGTGGCTGCGGTGGTTCATCGACAGACAAAGCCCGTGGAATACTAGACGCGAAACCAATTACAGCTCTTGTGTCGTAGATTGCGCCGAGCACATGAGGTGGATACTGTTACCGGCAAATAGAGAACCTCGTTGCGATGGGACCGTCTCATGTCTTGTGTTTTATAGTTTATAGCACCAAATTTAATTAAGGTTCGGTATGATTTAACACCAGTGGTTTTAAAGCATTCCAGGCGTAATGTGATCCTTAAATTCAATATAAGAAATATTTTTATAAGGATATAGACATCAGTAGTATTAGATTGAAATAATTATGTGTTTAATTGAATGTTAGTGGAAATAATTCATGTACATTGACGTAAATTTTGTGTAAAATTACATAAAATCACTACTTTAAAATTGAAATTCATACTTTTCTGCAGATACAAACATGCACTAGTTAACTTTATAAAATGGATCACACACACACACACACACACATCTATATACAGGGTGTTCATTAAAGTTGGGGACAAACTTCGAGGAGTGATAGTACTCATAAAAATAAACTAAAAATGTCCTATAAACATATGTCGAAAAATCCTTCGTTTAGCCGCTAGCCGCCATTTTGTATTTTATACAAAAAACGTTATATATAAATAATTATTTAAGATACAGAAACCAAACTTCGCACACATATTTTATGGCTAAAGAAAAAAAATATTCCCAAATTATCATTAAGTTTGCTTTTATATTTTAAAAATGACGGCGGTTAAAATTATTGTAATTTAAATAACAAAAAACCATTAACTTTAAGAACCGCCGCCATTTTGAAAATATAAAAGCAAACTTAATGATACTTTGAGAATATTTTTCTCTTTGGCCAATAAATGTGTGTGCAAAGTTTGGTTTCTGTATCTTAAATAGTTCTTTATATATAAAGTTTTTTGTATAAAATACAAAATGGCGGCTAGCGGCTAAACGAAGGATTTTTCGACATATGTTTATAGGAAATTTTTTGTTTATTTTGATGAGTACTATCACCCCTCGAAGTTTGTCCCCAACTTTAATGAACACCCTGTATATATATATATATACAAACATTTCAACAAGTTGTTTTTGGCCTCTGGGAACCTGAAGACATAAAATAACATGGTTCCGGGCTTAAGTCTTGTCATGAGAGCTACGGTAATAGCTTCTTCCCTCTTGGAAATTTGCTAACAGTCTAGAAATATAAATAATATAAATATAAATGTAAGGGTTTTACAACTTCCAAGGAATATAATCAGCCATTAGGACAATATTCTTGTCTCCATTTTATATCAACTACTTTATTGAAATCTTTACAATATAAAATATGATAAAACTAAAAGTAATCATATGATAGTAAAAATATGATAAAAACATTATAAAAACATAGATTAAAATAGGGAATTTACAGTAAAATCTGTAATTCAGGGAAAAAATAATTAGTTCACGCACAATTGATGAGTTCAACATCATTTCAGGAGCTCAAATTTAAACAGCACTCGACGGATACTTCAAGGGCTGTTGACTCCAACTGAATAGATCCTTATTTACCATATTTTCACTCTCAGGCTTGCTATAATTTCAGTGGTATTGAAAATATATAAGTTATCATTATTGAAATAGAAAAATGTTTAAAATCTTTAAATAGAGTTTTAATACCATCTTTAAATATAGTATATGAATCACATCTTGGGTAAAATTTTGATTTAATTAATTTATAAATAAATTAAATCTTAAAAATTTAAAATACGGACGAAGGAATACGTGAATGATTTAAGTCGGCTGCCATGATCTAATAGAAGTTTGTTAAAGGTAGATAAGGCAGGATAATAAGTCACACTATAAATATAAAATTTCATTCAATACGTTAAAACAAGAGATGTGGCGAGCAGATATTGGAGTTTTTTTTCATTTCGCTCCACAAATATGTTTTAATTAGCCAGAAGTTACATATGTTACATTTAAGATATTATGTATGTTATTCCATATATATCATGTTCCATATAATCCATGCCATTTTTTAATCATTGATTATCTCATGATTGCTAAAGCGAAACTGATGTCAACAACAATCTAGACGTATATAACCTGTAATTGAAGCACAGATTTAAGTAAGCCCAACATTAGAGGTTCGATCTCATTCATAACTGTGTAAATCTGACGTAATACAATCTAGAGCTACTCCAATGTTTAAACAATGATCCTCGCTGAATCTCTTTAATATAATTTAATAACGACTTTCGTTTTTGGCCTCTAGTCACCTCAAAACGAAAAAGAAACGTGGTCCCGGGCTTTTGACTTGCCATGAGACCTAATAGCTAGACGGTAATAGCTTCTTCTCTGTTGGAAATCAGCTAAAAAAACTCACAATTGACAATTTTGATTTCAATGCACGTTTAATAGATAATAAAGTTTTCATTCTGAAGTAAAATTATATCTCTGATGCCAAAGGTTACTGTTCAAATACTTTAGACCTTTTGAAATGCCAATGGATTAGATTTTTTACTGTATAAAAATTAAATATTAACATTTAATACACACATCGATGGATACATACATATATACGATGTATATATATATTTTATATCTGTGTGTGTACGTTAAGGATAAAGGATTTGTGTTTGGAAAGGATTGAGGAGGGTTTCGGTGAAACATTTTTACTATACAGTATAACAGTTTTATTAGCATTATTAGAATTAACTATGAACAAAATGTTTAGTAATTTGAGAGTATTAGAAATGCTATTATATTTATAATTAATAATTTAAAAAAAGTTTAGAAATGTAAAGTTAGTAAAAGTGTAGATAAACTTTTCATAACGGGAGAATGGGCTAGAATGACGAAAGTAACCTGAAATAGTATATCTCGTTACAAGGATGGAAAGTGTTTGTTTCCGGGCCAAGATCTAGTTTACACGCGAGGCGTTTAGCCGATCGTGAAATACGATCAAGGCACGTAATAACACTTTTAATCCAAGTTATGAACGACATTTTTTTACATTGGAGAACTAATTAAGTAACATAATTTTTCAAATTGACCATTAGTTGCCCATTTGATCTCTTCAGTACCGGTACAACGGCAACAGTAACATTGTTTTCACAGCTGTTTTCAGTATTTACAACCTTCACTGACAGTATTGTTAAAACCACTAGCGCTAAGTAGTGCTACTAGTGTCATAAATCGTAACTAAATTCTTGTGTGGGTAAATCTCGAACTGATTTACCCGGCCTAGGCCACAAAAACTTACTTTCTGTACTCATTACTAACGTCGAAAGCAGCTGTTTTCTAGTACAGTGTAATGAAAAGTAATGAAAACAGGCATATTTGTATGGCCCTGCCTATTTTGTGATGAACCTACCCATGAAATAGTGGATATTCTATATACTATAGGCTGGTGTACACGGGGACAATATTTACGTCCAGTGACGGCCACTAGTGACCGGCCCTGTGTTTGACGGTTGGAACACCAATACACGCGGCCATTAACGGCTTCCACTTACCACTGGTCTACTAGACGCCAGTAGATCTGTGGCGTTCGTATAAACCGTATAACTTCACATTAGTTCGTATAACTTTGGTACGTATAAAACGTCCGTACCTTTACCACTTTTTTGGTCTCGTAAATATTTAACTGTTCAGTTTTGTATGTGCTATTTATTGGTTTTATAATACACGAGGGCTCTTAACAAGGTTACATCTGGTACAGGTACACATTGGTCTGTTAAATCAGCCATCAAGCTAATCATTGCACTTTCTTTTAATGCCTTGTTAGCGTAATCAAAGTTTCGTAGGTTCCAAAATAACTTAGTAAACATAAATGTCAAGGAAGGTTATTATATGGCTTTGTTCTTTTCTTCTGTTTTCAGTGACATGGAAAAGGACATGTATTCAAAATCAAAATGTACACAAACACAATCACAACCATTGCCAACTACTGAATTCAAATGAAATGTAAAATAAAAAAACCTTGGCACACACAAAAAACCTTCCTCTACAGAGTCCAGTGCGCTACTAGCGGCTAGTACCTTTTAAAAGACACATCCACATCTTAACACATATTAACACACACCTTAACACACATCTTAAAACATCTTAAGTGGTGGCCGCCACTTGGTCACTTGACCGTCTACTGGCCCATACGTCCACTAAACTAAACATATTTGACATTACTGCCAGCCACAACTTATTGGACGTTGAAGCGTCTGGTACTCCTCCTATACACGAGGAAAATGAATGTAAATTCACTGGCGGCCATTAGTAGTCCCTGCTAGTGGACGCCACTATCGTCCCTGTCTGATTTGGCCTTAAGACTTATAAACATTTTTTAATGCAAGTCCCATCGAGTAATATATGATTTTAAAAGAAAATTAAATATGGTAGCTCAATATCGTGATCAAGTGTAATTTTTCTATTTAAGTAACATACTTTGAAATATGCCTCGAATAGTTCATACAGGTTACAATAAATACCTATTCACAGCAGATCTGCGTAATCAGCCATTTTCTAATCAATGATGAAATGGTAATAATATGTGACAAGTTTAACAATATCCATCAATAAACATGAGCGTTACTTATTTGCCTATTCTTCATAAGATTAACAGGTAAGAGTATGCTGGTTGCCGCTTCGAGGAACACTAAAGTAGGCGTTTCTAGCACAAACTATCTTTGTTTTGACAATTTATAGAAAGATTCATCGACATCTGTCCATAAATAAATGCCTATTCTCTATATGATTAATATGGGAAAAGAGTATGCAGGTTAGCTGCCATGTTAAACACATAATCTATAGTTTTTAAGCATAAATACATGTATTCCAACAACATGGAGCTAAATATCAAGTTTCATAAAAAATATATTGATAAGCAAAATATAAATGTTTCCTTATCCTCCATAAGATTAACATTTGAGCCCCAAAATACAACGTACTGTGTTTAGATTTATCTTTGTAAACATTGGAGAAAGAGTAAAACTTTAAGGAAATAAATTGTGATGCTTTTTAGCTGATTTATATGGAGAAAGGTTTAGTCACTAAATCCCAAATTAACATTTTTTACGTGAAATATTACGTATTAAATAATATTACATCATGGTTAAAGTTAAATTCAAGTTTCGTTTATTGCTAGATTTTTATACATTGAGCTAGTAATGTCATTATCTTATTTTAGTCTCCATTAATCCAAAGTCGTGTGTTTCGGTCTTACTACGCACTGACCCTAGCACACTGATGGCGGTTTTTTAAATAAAATTTGGTACACGAGTACTTGGCCTACTAGCTTGGTATTTATTTTCATTTAAATGTTCACACCAAAAAATAAATAAAATCTAAATTTTCCAAAATTAGTTTTTACGATTTCCATTTACGTTTCATAGGTTATACAGTTTTCATTCTGAAGTAAAATAAATTTTATGTAAAAGGTTACAATGATTCAAACGATAAAGACATTTTAAATGCCAAAGGATCTATTTCCTTACAGTGTGCCAAAAATTATTATTATTTTCTAATTATCGTTCAATGCAGATTTAAAAAAATGATTTTGTATTTTGATTTATCATATTACGTACGATAAAGGTATCACAAGCTAGAACACAAAAGATACAAAGGACTTAAGTAACTTAAAGGAGAACATTAATAATAAGTTCCAGTTCACTGATACCAAAATAAGTAGTAGCTCTGTTTCCGATAAAAAATAATATGACGAGAAGTTTTATTTGAATATAATGCACTTTTTTGTGCAATCTCAAATTTTATAGAGGAAATATTTCGCTGCATTTGGAAGGAATTATAGTTTCTTGGCCTCTCCGATAAACTAAGAGGCTTCAATAGTGAATGCCACTTGAATCTCATAAACACTATTACCTACCCCAGAACACGTCCCCTCTGAATAATATACGTGCTGGGTCGTCGTGCCTCGCTTGTGATAGACTTCCGCTGGCTCGCTGTACATTTTCTCGACTACAATCCGATCACCTTGGATGCAACTCAATTGGCTTGGCTTTATATTGTAATCAAAATATATCGGTCAATCAGAACGGGTATTTTGGGGAAAGGGGTATTTCTGTTCGTACTCAAAAATTGTTTTTCATATGTAATTCAAATTTTTTTTTAAATTTTAAATTGAAATTAAATTTTTAATTAATTAATTAATTATTTTAAATTTGTTTACGATTAAGCTAAAATATTAGTATGAACTGTTGCTATCAATTAATTTCTAATTATAAATGGGAACTTTGAATTTGGTATCTCTTCACGGGGTTCGTTTACCTTTGGTCTAAACCCTACTATAGTTTTTTTTTCTCACGGTCACAAATGAACTAAACCGAACGTACGAATGGAGACCAAACCAATCTTGCTGGTTCTTATTGGATTTCAGGCAATAACCTTAATGGGAAATTTTGTTTTGTTGCCGTCAAATGAACTTTTGTGGTAATACAAAACCTTTTCTGAAGAAATATGTACGCCTTTTACCATATGTTAACAAGTATTAACAAATGTTGTTGTAAATGTTATACATCAAAAACATATATACACACACACTTATATATGTTAATACTAGCCAAAGTACCCGTTCTTCGCACGGGTTAATAAAAGGCTGAAAGGTGTAGGCTCTACTGATACATTTAAGTTATTGTTAATTAATTCTTCATTGTTTACAAAATGACAAAACACGAGTGTCTACAACATTTCAAAGTAACATCTGTCAAATATTGGGAGAGTATAAGGATTAATGTAATAGAGACAGTCGTCGGAAAAAAACTTAAAATCTACCATTCCACTATTTCAAATAATTCACTAATTTCGATCCAGCAGTTTATCTGAAAAATCAACTTTATTTCTTCTTCTTCCCGAACTGTCAAAATATAGTGCAAACGGATGTTGTCATTAGAAAATGTAAACATTGAAACCTAGGACGGTCACGGCAGCTCTTTCTTTTTCTTCTTCCCGAACTGTCAAATTTTAGTGTTCACAGCTGTTGACATTCAAGTAATTTTATGTTTTCATTCTTTGAAAATGTAAACATTGAAATTTAGGACGTTCATGGGGCGTAGCCTGAGGGGATTCTAAGGGAACTAATATGCCTATGAGTTGCATGAGTTTAAGATCTACCTTTCTGTAAAATTTCAAACCGGTCGGTTCAGTATTTTTCGCATTTACTTGCCACAACAAACCCACAAACAAACCCACAAACAAACATACAGAAACCACCTCTTCTTTATAATATTATATATTATATATTAGTATCACATATCCAAATTTCAGAAGAACCTTTTCTTCAAAACCTTTGATTAATTATATAAGTTTTTAAGTTTGCTAAACTATTGTGATTATTTAAAAAACGTCTTAATTAACTGGTAGTCATTTAAAAAAGTTGTATTATACCGTGGAAGTGTAATATAAATGTAGCATTTTTGTATTGTAAAGAGTACTTCAAAGCCAATACTTTTACAGCTGACCTAAGGTTACCTGTCTTAGTTTGAGTTAGCGGTTTGGTTCATTCTATACGAATTATATTTCATCAAAAATTCTAAGGCTACCTTTATATTAGTACTAATATAGTATTAATAAGTTTTCCTATATGGTTTAGGTCAGAATACAGTAATCTTTAAGAGGATAACTTATCAAATCAGTTTCTTAAAATCGTAAACTGTAAACAGTGAATGTGTGGTTTATTGATATATCGTAAGATATTAAATAGTAATGACATGATTTCCTGTTGTAGTTGTTATACGTTATGTTTAATTAGTCTTGATGTGTGATAAAGCTTTAGTTAGAATCCAGTTGTTAGTAATCGATCCATTCATAAATTGGCCTAAAAACTGAGATTTTGTGTTGTTATTAAATAAAAAGAATATATCTTATGATAGTAGCAGTACTATTTCTGTACCCCAAACCAATTATTCCAATGCATTTTTAAAATTTAATCACTGATGGAATGATAATATTGACAAAGTAATACCATTTGTACAGACCTCCACAAAACTAAAATTACATGATAGCAATGACTATAGCATACATGGATAGCCCCCATCAGTGATTAGCGATGTTCATTAGTATATAACACTGAATGACAAGGTAAACATTCAGGTAAATCATTCACCATGATGACAAACAGTGATGTCCTGAAAACGGAGCCTTGGGGGACACCTTGCAAAACACTTTTCATGGTGAATTCTCCGTACCCTAAAATCACAATTTGCTTCCTGTCACTTAGATAAGATTTTATAAGGACGTTTTATTTGTCTTTAATACCAGACTAGTTTCTAATAGAGGCACAATTGTTTGAGGAGTATATCGTGACTTTACTGAGTCAAAAGCTTTACTTAAATCCAGTATATTGAAGCAAAGTACTGAATTATTTTCAAACGTCCTAAATATCCTATCCGTTACAGATGTAAGAGCCCGGATGGTTGAAGATTCAGGAACGGACCCAAACTGATATATATATATATATATATATATATATATATATATATATATATATATATATAGAATCAGCTTAAAAACTGCACAATTAGGTTTCTTAAAGTTTTTCTCTATCTCCAATGGTTACCGAGATATTGAAAAATCTAAACACAGTACGTTGTATTTTGGGGCTCCAGTGTTAACCTTATTTAGGAAAAGGAAAAATTAATATTTCCCATATCAATCAATATTTTTAGATTAAACTTGGTATTTACCTTCATGTTGTTGATACTCACCCGTTTATGCTTAAAAATCATAGTTTATGTGTTTATCATGGCAGCAAACCTGCATACTCTTTTCCCATGTTAATCATATAGGGAATAGGCAAACTCCTTTATTTATGGACAGATGTTGATGAAAGTTGGTATAAATGTTAAAAGTAAAAATGATGGGAATGCCTACTTTCAGTGTTCCTCACAGCAGCAAACCTTCACACACTTTACATGTTAATCTTATGGAGAATAGGCAAATAATTCTTATGTTTATGGACAGATTTTAATAAAACTTGTTATATAATATTATTATTATTATATTATTTATTTAGAAATTTGCTGAGTTCGCAGGTCTGCTGCGACGGGGGTATTGGATATTAAGGTGGTCTATACGCTGCTCCTTTTTATTCTCAGATAGTAGTGTATCACAGGCTGATTAGAGTTCTGCGATGATATCCTTTTGAGAAGAAATATTTTATCTTTGAATTGCCTCATGTTTTTAGTTCTTCAATTTTTCATTTTAAAATGTCCCTTTCATTTTTAACTTGTTATGCAAAGGTAATTGAACTTTGAAAATGATTTTGATATATATGTTTTTCAAGTTGTAATTGGGTTTACAATAAATCATTTTCATCGGCCAGTGAGGTCACTGTTGTCGTTAAATCGTTATTCACATTGATTGCTGCGTCATATTTATTTAAGAGGTTGGTGATTGGAGGAATTAAATTAACGATCGCGTCTTCAGTATTTTTATTGACAATCAATTTAAATATACTTAATTTTACTACCGAATCAATGACTTCGTTTTTTATTAGATCCTCGTTCAGATTGATCAAGTTTGCCTGTTGTTTCACATTTTCTCTAGAACTCCGAGTCATTATCGTAATTGTCGTACTCATGATAGAGGGAAGGTTAAGTAATGCCTTCAAGTCTGTGACGCAGCCCGCAACACTTATCAGCATTGTGCCTTCAGGCTCGTGGCTGTAAAAGCAAAGGTAGCACTCCGCAGATGGTGAAAGGTAAAATGGCGAAGGCCCCTTCAGATGACTAGAAAGAGAAAGGATCTCTTCTGATGCTGGCCGCTCTGGTTGACTAGTGCGCATGTGAGTCTACAATGTCAAGCGACGCGACCTCGGTTGTTGAAAAAATGTTAACCCTAGTCTACGAAATTTATATTGACATTTGATTGACCAGTCTTTAATAATTAAGTACCTGGTCACCGAGCTTTGTTCGGATAGAATAAGACATGTTTTTACAAGTTAATTAGCAAAATTATAACAAATTTACTGCTCAATGAAAACATTTTTGTGGTTTAAATAAAGCCGTTTTCTTACCCCTTAATTAATATGGCATAAATACTGAACAAAAATATAGCCCTCGGGTGGGGATCGATCACGCGACCTTGCGTACGTGAGACCTGAGTGCTACTAACTGAGCTATGGCGTCGGCCACGTTTTACGTGGCCGACTCGTCGTTTACGAGTTTTTGGCCACCCTCAATTGTTTTAGCTAATCTTATACTGAATTTAAATGTCCATACAGTTTGTTATTATTATCCTGTGATCAACTGATTTTGCTAGAAAAGGAATGAGGATTGAAAAGCAAAAGATAAATTTAATTTACACCAGTTAATTGGTTTGTTACAGTAGTTTCAAGCAATAGAATGAATACGTTTTCTTTCAAAACACAAAAGATTTTGGAAATAATTTTCTCTTCTTTTATTTCGCACAGTTATTTTACCCTTTAGTTTTTACAAACTGTTTAGTAGTTTAATAATTTTTTATTTATTACATACATAAAATAAATATTAATGCAAAACCTCTATTCACATATTGTTTGCCACCATCTTCAATCAACAACTGTCAAACGGTTATAAACAGCTGTTTTTATTTGTATTGTTTACATTTGATTCTCCTTAAGCGTAATGTTAATTTTTTAGATTTTTAACTTAATATTACAAGAAAACAAGAATTTTCCTGGAGATTAGACCTATCTAGAACTTATTTTCTACTCAGAAATTAGTTATTTCCAATATTTAAAGAAAATCCTTAGTGCCGTTTTCGAGATTCGTGTGCAAATACATACATACATACATACATATAAATATAAATATAAATATATATATATATATATATATATATATCCCCCATTTTTATTATATTTTTATCCCCCACCAATACATGAAGTTTTAATCTAATAAAATGACACACTTCCTATAGTCCTGCACACGAAACTAATTTTACAGTATAAAAACTCATGAGCTCCTACTTCTCCTGTACAACAGTTAGATCAGGCCAACCAACTTCCTGGATGGTTTGTAATATCACTGTCACAATTACCCATACAATTGAAGTCTAACGAACATGATATACAAGAATCGTACTTGCACGTATCTCCAGGGAATATCATCATTTGTGATATCATCCTATAATGTGATATTGTCCTATAATATTTTGGTGTCCATCTTCTTTTTTATCTTACTAAAATAATGTACTTTACGTTTAAGTTATATAATAAAATAATAACAGTTATATAATAAACTATTTATGAGATATATAAATTATAAAATAAAATTCATAATAATAAAATTAATAAATAAAAAGTTTACAAATAAAAAAATTATAAATTATAAAATATTATTGGATTAATCACGAGTAAATTATTATTTATCTATATTATTATTATGCGAGAGATAATATTATTATGAGATAATGAATTATATACAGTAATAAAATATTGCGTGAATTAATGAGAAAACGGAATTTTAAAGATTCTTTAGCAAATAAATTTGGTTATCCTATATCAATAGTACATATAATATTTGTATGAATAATACAAATATATAGACCATCTCAGAATATCCCTTATACAGTTTTTGAGAATTTAAAAGCTTTTCACAGATCTTAAAGTTGTCTAGAAGTTTAACAAGTATCTTTGACATGTTCTTTGATAGTTGAAAACACTTCTTTTCCCCATGTAACTCTGCTTTCAAAGCTTAGTGCTACAAGTACGGTTTTATTGCTTTAGAAAACTTGTTGTAGGTAGGATAGTTTTTCAATTACATTGCTATTACAATTTGAATGCAATATATCTGAGACATCGTTCATATTTTTTACATAATTATAACGAACTTTTTAGCTTATAAACTTATAATAGGATCGGATTTTATTTATTATTTTATTGATTTATAAATTTTACGCTGTATTTCAATCAGCACACTATTTAATTATAACAAAACAATTTTAGTTTATAAATGCGAAAAAATATGAGAAATAGTTTTAACTAATAAAACGCAGTTTATTATTGCGGAATCAAGCTAACGACAATAAAAATCAACTTTAATCAAATGAAGACAAACTTTACACCTTACATATACTAAATTAAAGCCCAAATAAGAAAAATCACTAATGTTCTGTTATCCGTGCCAATTTTACAATCCTGTTACTCTAAATAATATAGGCCTACGAACCACCAATCACAATATCAAACAGCAGTCTAATCAGTTGCAATATTTGTTGCTAATTGTCTGCGTTTACTCCAGTGCATCTATTATTAAAAACAAACAATTTTTATCTTAAACTTGAAGTGACACTTTTATGTTGTGTGGTTTTATAATAATCAAGATTTTTTTTATTACAATATTTTATACGACACACTTAAGCATTGCTGAATAAACTAATTTGGCAGCATAATTAACTTGTCGGAAACGCAATATTTTATCTGGGTATTCAAACACTCTTCGCTGTTCGGAGTGTTTGCTGGTTAGTCATCAACTCTTTATGAACATATGTTTACAAGATTGTCAATCCATTACACGATTACACAAACGATTTATTTAAGAGTTAAAGATCTTTCAACCATCCGTTTGAAAATGTGATTTAACGATAGTTCATAGAATGGGGAATATATATATAAATGTATGTTGAATGTTATAAGTCACCGCTTCAAAAATAGTACAGATATTTACGTGTTAAAGCCACCTGAGAGAAAAATAGAATTCCTTTTCTGAACATTCGTACTAGTTTTATTTATAAGAATAAAATTTATGAAAATCTGAATAAATGTATTAAATAAATGTGAATGCTTATATTCAGAATAATTTTTACTAATTAGCTTCAATTAATTTAAAATAAATACATCTCCAACACGCTTATAAAATAAATTAAGTCTGGAACATTTTTTATACTACTACACAGCTACAATAGAAAAGAATACTAAAGTTCACACGTGCTTACTGATGACAATAACGGACACATCTGTCCAATACCGACCGCATAACCCCTTCGGGGTACGGTCCACAAGGAATCAGACATCATTTTGAAATAGCTTGATAACAGCATACGGTTTGGTATACAATTAAGGGTCTCACTTAGTAGAATACGATACCGCAAATTGCGCTTTAAAAGGTGCATTCGTTCAGTAGTTATAGCTATTAGAATTTTAAACTACTTCATACTATGATCTTTCATTATCTCTCCACCCAGGCATCATTAAAATAATTAATATTTCACGCTCATTAAGGGACATAACGGTAAATAAACAAATTATTAACCAATTTCAAAGCTTTACAACAACAAAAACAATTATATCTGCATAGCTAAACCCACGGAAAGCTTCAACGTGCACCTGAACCGCAACCTTCCTGACAAAATTACAGATAACTAGTGTCGCAGTCAAAGTTCAATTTGTGGAAAACCCGAAGAGCCACTTTCACATTCCAACAGTAGTTGTGTTATTGATAATAATTATTGATGAGGAGTTATTCCTGGCTTTGATTACCACATTGCCAGACGATGGGGTACATTTTGAACACACACCTTTATCACAGGTACAAACAAATTTATGTTTACTAGTAATATTCAATAAATTTACATTGTTCGATATTTTTAAAATTCAAAAAGCTATAACTACTAAATAATCGCACGTTTTGAAGTTCAATTTCTGAAATTGTACTCTACAAAGTAGGACCTTTAATTTGATACCAAAATCAACTTACGCAGCTATTTATGAATTTGGTCTGACTCCTTGTGGACCGTCCTCCAAAGGAGTTATCCGGTCGTTAATTGGACAGGTGTGTGCGTTACTATCACCAGTAAGCATGGGTGAATTTTGGTATTTATTCATAGTGTGGTTTAATAATTCAAATAGAGGTCACCCTGTGTGAGAACGGTTCATAGTTTTGCTATGCAATCGTAGAATTTCACTTTTGTTCAAACAAAAAATCAAATTTAAACAAATTATATTATTTCAATAGTTTGTATTTTATATTTTTTTATACCAAAGTCTCTTCAATATTATATTTTGTCAAAACGAGTCTACTATTAAACTTCAATCAACCAAAATCACCAATAATCCTTCACTACAATCTGCCACCACATCCATCAACGACCACGTATTTCTAAATAGATGAATAAATTGCTATGAATCTATTTTAATTTCATAGCAATAAAAAACAAAACGGGATGATTATAAAACTCAAAGTAATGTAAAAGAAAAGATAAAAATGCGTCTTCGCTGAGAAGCAAGGTATTTCCTTCATTTCAAGTGATCGTTATATTCCTAACGATAAAATAACTCAGTGAATTTTTCTTTTCCAAGATACACAAACTATATTTTATCGTTCGTTGGCTTTGTTATTTGCATTTACGTTTCTTGTTATCCCAAGGAAATTTCAGAAAAAGCTTCCGGAGCAGAGAATGTTGAAGATTTATCCAATTTTCCTCTTGTTATTCGGTCCATGTATTCTCAGCATATTGACAAGTAGTGATGTATGACCGACGTTGATGCATGGAACATGATTAACTAATTAGTGTGCAAGACACATCAGTGTTCTAGAAATGACATCGTACATATAGAGGTTTGGGGTGGGGGCGGGGATGCAGTAGGCGCACAAGTGTTGAAACATGCTCGCTGATCATCACATGGCAAGCAAGGTTTACGCTTGTGTTATTTCTTATATAAAAACAGATAAATCGAAATTACTCTCATAAATTAGCCACGCAGTAAAATGGCAACACCTTAAACTTCGTAAACAATACCTTTTTTAGTAAAGAAACGTTCATCACTAGATAGAGCCTGGAGTTAAAACTTCAGAGCTGCCGTCTTTCACAGAACCACAAACTTTAACAATACCAGTCGCAGACTTTACAAGTCGAGTTGATGTTGTCTGGGAGCTTTTGGTTCAGACTCCTTAAACAGTGCTTAAAAACAACTACAAACCTATTACCAAACGGTAGGGGAAGAATCGAAAAGTTTTAAAATATGCACGAAAATTTCGAGTCTATGTATTGATAGATATAGACGTTCACAAAAGCAGCGACTGTTTATATATATATATATATATATATATATATAGGGGTTTTTTGCGTTTTTCACATGTAATTTTTAAAAATTTCAAATTTTATCTTTCACCATTAGAATCAGCTTAAAAACTACACAATTAAGTTCCTTAAAGTTTTTTTCCATCTCCAATGATTACCGAGATATTAAAAAAAATCTAAACACAGTACGTTGTATTTCGGGGCTCCAATGTTAATCTTATCGAGTATAAGGAAAAATTAATGTTTCACTTATTAACCAATATTTTTTGGATGAAACTTGATATTTAGTTTCATGTGGTTGAGATCCATCCATATTGCTTGAAAATCATAGTTTATGTGTTTATCATGACAGCTAGCCTGCATACTCTTTTCTCATGTTAATCATATAGCGATTAGGTAAACTGTGGTCAGATGTTGATGAAACTTAATATAAATGGTCAAAATATAAATTGTTTACACTAGAAACACCTTCTTTCAGCGTTCCTCACAGCAGAAAACCTGCATACTCTTTCCCATGTTAATCTTATGGAGAATAGACAAATATCTCTCATATTTGTTGACAGATAATGATAAAACATGACATATCTTATTATTATTATGTTATTGATTTGGATATTCGCTGAGTACGAAGGTATCCTGCGACGGGGGTATTCATTATATATCCTTATTTAATATTGTTATCACTGCACAATAGTTTTCTCTAAAATACCTACCCATAAAAATAAACTGAGCCTTTATATACTCCTCATACATCAATAATATAATTAGCTATAATCTATAATTCAAGCGAGGAATAGATAAAAAATGATAACTCGTATATGTTGCTCTAATATTATGGAAAACTTCACATAAATGTGCTATTTGTTGTTCGTAGTTTTTAAATACTGTTACAGACTTATATTAAATTTCATTTATGGTCTTTCATTGTTAATTTTTAATTGCTTTTATTACAATTTCAATCCCATTGCACTTTGCTCAAAGAGGTCCCATATTGTATTGCTTTGGACGTCGTAATAGACCTCGACAGGGCTATTACAAATAGTTTAAAAAATCCCATTAAATAATGAAATCTTTTAAAATATTTCATTATTTAATATTTTCGATTGAATGTATCATATCAAAAAATAAATTTCCCACTTTGGTAGTATGTATTAATTATGTTTGTAGCTTCAGATAATTACAATATAATGTTAATGGCTTAAAAAACTTTATAAAAAATGAGAGCGTAATAATTTAATATCTGTAGTGAACCTTCAATCATAAAAAAACGTGCCTGTATCTAGTTTCCAGCCAAATCTTTTACTGTTTTCTGTCCTATATTGTATATGAAATTTCACAAAATAAATTCTTCTTCAATCTTTCATGTTAACTCATTCTGTCTATTTTTAAGTTAGAACTTTAACTAAATTATTCTACTGTAAGGATAACAAATTAGTGTATTTCCCATTCAATTTTTGCTTAAAACACTTACCTGAGGTCATCACTTCAGACAGGTAAAATTGAATATCCTGTTATCAATGTTTTACAAAACTATGCAAAACCACGATTAATTAGGTCATGATTGGAATAAATTCAAATATATTTCACAACGGAGTGAAGAAAGAGAGTAATTTTATGGGGAAGGTAAACCATTTCGCGAGCCTGAAGCAGTTCGTCATCAAGTATTTATCACTTGGCGTTGGTCCAGCCACCACGTACTTCACTTAGGCTTCTCAGTGGAGCCATAATATACTCATGGACTCTCTACTACAAGATACACGACTTGGTTTAGGCTGGCAGTAAAATTTGTATGGAGGTTGCATAGTATTAGGTTGTTTGATTAAGTTATAATGTGATTGTATAAAACATATTATTTATAATATTTAAAATAAATCGTATTATTTTAGTGTTACGTAATATTTTATGTAAAACAACTATAATGAAAGACTAGCAACTCAATACCTAAGATTTACATTAAGATTTATGTGGTCAATGTGATAGACAATTACAAAAACAATAAAAAATAGGTGTGTTTAGTCTATATATTAAAATTGAGCAATGTTATTTTAATCTAATGTTTAAAACGGCTAAAGGCTGTAAGTCGTTTTTGCTAATTTTAATGTTGCAAATAAACATTTAACTAAACAAATTTTAAGTAAAAAGGCAAAACCCCTATTTTGGGGTACGAACCTCACCCTAACTAAACCCTCATTTGAATGTACCAAATTCCATGGAGCTATTAAACATATTTTATTTAATTGTATGAAATATTTTAACTAAATAATTTATCTATTCACGTATTTAGCTCTTTTGTACAATTTGAACATTTGATTAAATAATTACAATTGAAAACAAAAATACCATCAACTCATTGTCCACAGTATAATTAGTTAGCGTTTTATTCAATGCAAGGATAGTTAAGAACGTTATCACGCTGCAACAGTCTGTGGAGGTTTGGATGGAGGCAAGTCTGGTCAGCGGTTACCAAGTTCATAGTTATAACTTCTCTTCAGACTCCTGATTAACCATGTACTTGCAATCGTATGCAGCAGTTCGCCTTGAAAATGTTTAAATATGTCAGTATAACTGTACCTAATTACCTATTTGTATAATAAACCATAAAATATTTTTTTATTTTACATTTTTAGTATATTGTAAATGTTTTACTATGTACCCAATAATGTATTTGTTTTTGGAATAAAGAGGTATTTGATTTGATTTGATATGGGCTAGGGGCTTTACCGTTTATTTACATACAAAATGATAAAAATGTTCTTTAAAGAAAACTCAAATAAACGTTTTAGAGGACTAACACATGCTTTCTTCATTAAGTCGATTTAAACGACAAAAATCTTTAATTCCAACATACTCTTTAACGTTTATCTAAAATTTATTTAATAGTTATAATTTTAGTAATTTTGTTATTTCAAACATAGTTATCTAAATTCTGAAAATAACAACAGGAGAAACGATGCTAAATTAATTGTTAGAACTTCACTACCCCCCTCTCTAATACCAAGCTCTTTAGAGTGATGTTGTTGGGCGATGTTACCTTACGCTGCATACCAAGTTTCATGGAATACGGTTAGGAAATAAGGAAGAAATTGATTTTTAAATATTCTTCATATGAATAAGATCGAATGCTCTCAGACAGTATACCGAGTTAACCACAGACATTAAATTTAACCTTTCTTTGGAACCGTTAGTGGTAAGACTAATGATTAAAAATACTAATTTGTATAGTTTTTTAAGCTGCATTCAATGGCGGTCATCAAATGACACTTTACCTTTATTGTTTCTGAGTAAAAATATATAAAAAAAGGCTTTTAAAAGCCCATAACTCTAAAACCCTGATGTTTTGAAAAATGTGAATTGTGTCAATTTGTTTACCACATAAAGGACTACAAATCATATCATTTCCATCAAAATCGTTTGAGCAGTTTTTTAAAAGAAATTTACATTTTACGTGTCTTGGGGGGTTTAGGGGTAAAATACCCTTTAAAACAAAAAAACCTCCGAAATACCATGAGTTATTTATTACCTGCATGCCAAATTTCATGAACATCGGACCAACAGTTTCGTCTCTAGGCTTCATTACATCCCATACATACACAGACATCACTTAAAAACCCCTTTTTCGAGTCATAGGACACTAATATCTAAGCTTTGGTTCATCCCCACAAACATATAAGCAGACACACGGACAGGCATCACTCTAAAACAACTTTTTTGATTAAGGGGGCACTATAATGGATATATCCACCAAAAACCCAAATTCTCAAATGTTGACGAAAACAAGACTTTCTTCATATACTGTACTATCGTATAAGGGGGGAAGTAAAAGGTAACTTCGAAATGACGTCATAAAGTTATTATGCTATCTGAACGAGGTCATTAATTTTTACTGACATTCTTCTAAAATAATACATTTGGTATCACTTGAAATTGTTGTTTTCAATATCTGTCTGTACAAACTGTTATGCGTTTTAAATGCGAGGCCTCGACAGTCAGAGTTAGAGAACTGGGATCAGGACTAGTCTACAGAGCGTCTGGCTCACGCGACACGTCAGCTGTGTTGGAGGACAAGTCCACAGATGACCGACAGACAATACACCCGGCGCTGCTTGACGATGAACCCGGGCGGGTCGCAACCGGTAGATATCCTTGGTGAGAGCGTCTGTCCATACCTCTAACAGTAAAGTAACAGCAAAGGAGCACGGACTAGACTGCGGGCATCAAGAGACGACTTCTGCTCGACCACGAACCTCCAACTTTGGCCATCAGAGCAAGCGAAAGGTCGTGATCGGCCTTTCAGGTGTTAACCATGACCTGGTTTAACTTTAGCTGGCCCAGCTCAACGTTACGTGTAGCGATAAGAGCCGCAACGTCATCGGCGTACCCAACTAAGATGGTTTCCTCTGGAATCACGTATAGCTGTTATAATGTTAGATTATATATAGCTTGTAACAATTTATGTTTTAAGTCCTTTGTATTTCCCTGGTAAAAGTATATTTTAATGAAGTAGATTTATTTAAAACTGATTTGATTATTATTTATATTAAATAGTCTTTTTCTGTTTTATATTCTATTTATATTTAACATAGTATAGTGAAATTTTTCCCTATACTTTCACTTTACATATAGAGATTTTGTAGCATTGAATCAAGTAAAATGAATAAAAATAAACTACCAATCAAACGCAAACAGTATATCCAGGTGAAATAGTAGGGCGGGTGTCAGCAGTCCTTGCTCCAATATTTTTGATTTATCTCGTTCCTTCACATAACCTTATATTATTTTAGTGTAAAAGAAATCGAATAAGACGGATTTGGTCGACGATACACACAGTCTTAAAAATCCGGTTTTATCAGTGAGGGTATTTTAATTTTAATATTTTTGTCTTAAGAAATAAATTCAATAATTATTTTACTATATTATATTTATAAGACATTTTAAAATATAACATTATGATTTAAATAAAAAATGTCTTAAATTTTTTTATTTTGGTTTCACGGCTATGAAACCAAAATGCTGTAGTTATTTTTTCATTCGGAGTTCTAACTAGTCTTTAGTTAATATTTCATTTCAATGTTTAATAAAACAGTTCTTTTGGAAAGTTATGTTTTAAGCAATAAAATTCTTGTTATATTACTGGAGTTGTAGAACAAGATATATACTTTGCATGAAGTGACCTGAGTTGTTGGATGTATCTTGTGCATTGTTTTATATGACGCTGCATGAACTCTGTGTGTTACTTGCCAATAATGTTACATAAATGCCAACTAGTATAATCAAAGCTTTCATTCTGTAAATTTTGGATAGCGATGATGAGCGTGGTTCCTTTGAAACCTTTATCCTCTTATTTATTTGCTCAACGTCTATGGTACTAGAAAAAAGATATCACGTAAAGGTAGGCATATACATTTTAGACTAAATTGTATGAATAGTTACTAAGTTAATAGTTAGTTAATAATAGTTACTAATAGTTAATAAGTACTTTGCTAAAATATTATGAATATTTTACCACAAATTCAATCTCTTAAAGCTTCTCAATTTAAATGTTGTTTTTAAATAATGCAAAATTTATTCATGACATACTGGTATTATCCAATTTATTATTATGATTTCATAATAAATATTGAGGTCCACGGTAATGTTTAAAATCGTTAAATTTTATTTTAATAAAAGTCTTTGGGAAAACCACTCAACACTTAACCAAATGCCCCGTTGTGGCAAGACCCTTATGCGGTTACAGACTAATCGAAAGTTCTCTGCAACAAATCTCTTTTTTAACAAATTGGATATTTAAATTTTTAAACTAAGCACATCGTTTACTTAGATATATTATGAAGAACAATAATTTTAGACTATACACATATTGTAAAGCACCGTAACATTTTAAAGCTACAACTCAAACCAACAGTTAGCCGCCTGAAATGTAAATTTTGGTGAGATTTTCAGGGTGTCAAAAATGAACCAGATTAGAATTATTGCCCTTTTTTGTATTATGAAATTCAACAAATACAACCAAATTGAAATACTGGATTTCTAAGTATATTATTTATTAGTGGAAAACTGGTGATACCTATTCTATAGTTTATAAAATATAAATAATGTTGAAATATATGTCCCATATAGTAGCATTATTGTATTATTATTTTTTATTCGTGAAATGCCTTCTAGATTTATTGAAATGGATGAATGAATGAATAGGTTTATTTCCATAAAAAAGAATACATGAAAATTAAGATACAAAAAATATTAATTAACTAAAATAAATATAGACTATACTTTACATCCATTAAACTATACACAGATCGAAGGACGACATGTTTTTAACATAGTTTTATTTTAGTTATTATTTGTTAGTACAGTAATGTTATCGGTAATCAATCATTTTTTAATTCAGGCTGCAGTAACTGTAAATACAAAAAGCAAAGTAAGTTACATTAAATATAAATATTGAGTCTTATACAATATAAAATATCGGTTATCAAAATATAAAAAATCTGTGTTAATAATATAAATTTACTATGTAAATATGTCGTGTCCCAGAGTTTACTTTGTAAATAGCCACGTAAATTCTTATATTTGTAAAAACACCTTTCTCTGGAAAACGAAAACGCGTTAAATAAACTTAATCAATATTAAAATTAAGCATTAAATTCATGATTTATTAAACGATATTAAAATCAACATAGTTTCTTAGATGGGTATTTTTGATATGGATATGTCTTAGCTCTTGAGGGGGTATAGGCAATCCGTCAGACGGTGACGTCATATGCTTAGTGACGTGTTTAAGGACGGTTTTGTATAGAGGAAATGAAAACATTCCCTTAACACTCATCCATGATCTAACCTATGTATCAAAGGGATATACAATTATTTTCATCCCATTTTGATACGCCTGTTTAGTTTCTGAGAGTTTATTCAGAGTTTTAGAGGTTATAGCTAGTAGTATATCATTTCATATATTTATGGTTGAATCGCATTATAGTAAGCATGATTTCAAATGGTTCTCTAAATCTAAGCACAATGTTGGGTAAAAGTCAATGCCTTCTAAACTTAAAACCACTGACATGATTACGTAAAAGTTATTTTTGTTCTAAGAGTGGTCTGGCCAATTATGTCAAAACATAATAAGTTAGAAAAGAAAAATACATATATCATCATGCAAACTAACTGATATGTTGTATAAAATTCATATAATTTAAAAGTAAACAGGTAAGTTTGTATGATTTATACATGTATTTACAGTTTCATTAAGCAAGTAGAGTGCATATACTATTATTGTTGAATGACGTGAATATAAAAAAAAATAAAGTAAACAAAACCATGTAATTCACGTAATTTAATCCATATAATTAATTAAACCCATCTAATAAAATGTTCTAAGCTAATTTATTTATAGGGCAGTTTATACAACAATTCACAACAACAACACAGCAATGTACGAAGAACTCGTATATTTTTATCCTTTTACCATTTCATTTTAAGTAGAATAAGATTCGAACTAACATAGGGATTATCCTCAATCCTAAAGGATCAATCGAGCTTTTCTCCTGATTTCAGAGAATCAAGCAAAGCCTGGTTTTGTATTGTGATCACCATGTATTTGTCGTTTATAAATAGCTTCAAAGAGAGCTTCAAAATAATTTACTATGTGCGGGATAAAAATGGAATGCTGGTTCGTGGGGTCAAATATAATGTATAAAATTATAAGAATAAATAATACGAAGATGTAATATGAAAGAGTATATAAGGATAGAATTCTCGAACTTTAGTTGAGAGAGGATATGCCGTATCCATTTTGATTCTCCCTGAATTCAGAAGAGTGGTTTACAGTTTGTCGGTCTGTCAGTCTTTCGGTCTACCTGTATACAAACCCTTAGACCATACTGATCGTCCGATAGTTATGTAATTAAGGGAACCTTGGTTACAACTCTAGATAATTATTTTTCAAATGTTATATTTATAATTGTAGTTTACCACTGAAACTCCTTTAAATATATGAAAATTATTTAACATTCACTCTTACATTTGTGATTAAAATTCATTTATTTCATTATTCATAGCTATTTAAAGTCCAAGAACTTTAGGGAGAGATACCACTACCCGTACGTCTGTAACACTAATGATTCAAAAACTATGGGCTTTCAAATGGAAATAAACGGTACCAGGGGATTGGTATATACTATATATCTTAATTAGATTAAACATCTACAGCCTTAATTAAAACCATCATATTATTGAAAGTTGATCTGAATATCACCTAAAATTGGTTGTTTCTAAAATAATAATCCAATTTACTGAAAACAAGAAAAATTCAATAATTGAGCTAACTATTAGATTTTTTTGAAACATTACCCCTTCCCCCACCATAGAAAATACCAAACTCTTTCGATCATGTTTTGTTGGGTGATATGACCGTACAATCCGTATCAAGTTTCACGGCCACTGGTTAAGAAATAAGGAAGTAAGGAAAGTGTTTTTCTTACAAGAATAACATTGGGCGCTCTCAGACAACGTACTGCGTTGGCGAAAACAATACTTTCTCCACATACGGTACTATGTATAAGGGGAGAAAGTAAAAATAATTTTTTTCGTATGTTTCTGACGATACAATAAATTTTTTAAATAGTTCGACCATCTACATTAAAACTTGCTCAAAAGCTAAAAGAATAAGTATGTAGAACCATTAGTCTACAACTAATGGTTCCAGAGTAAAGTTTAATTTACTGTCTAAGGTTAATGCGGAACGGTACGGTGTATGAGGGCGTCCGATGCTATATAAGGCTAATATTAATAAAGCAATTAATTTATTATTTCCCAATCCTTTTTCATGAAACATAGTATGCAGTACAGGAACACCCCCAACACTTGGTATCACCTAGAGGGAGAAGGGTGTTATATTACCAACAAATTTGAACAAACTTTTAAAACTTATTTTGTAATCGTTACTGGAGGATATGGGATAATTACTTTTCAAACTATAAATTTTCAAAACATTTTTAAATAAAAATTTATGAATAAGTTATTTTTATTAAAGTTTATATCTTTTTAATTGATTCAAAAGACAAAGTATGTTTCAGTCCTCTCATAGAGTTTAGTTTTTACTTGATACATAAACAAATCATATAAGATTTTTTAATTTTTTACAACAATTATATTTTTTTAACAATTATTTTTTTTATAAAGTCCAGTGATAATTATTTAGAGATTTATAGCTCTAATAAAAACATTTACACTGAAAAAGTATTTTCAGTATAATCTTCGAAAGGTGAAATTTATCCATTAGGCCTACCCTTTATTGGACTGGCTGAAATAAACGGGCCAGTTAAAACCTGGCTTAATAAACGACTTTGGCATCTGGCACCCAAAGTCATATACTTCAACTTTAACCCCTCTCATTTTGATTGTGGATTTTATTACTACTTTCTTGTGCTAATTTAATTATAATAGATCTTTTAATGATTTAACGGCTTGACAAATAAACGAAAGTTCGCTGAAACATTATATCGTGTCAATTAAAAGGTATAATTTAGTGAAAAATCATATTATTGAAAGTTGATCTGAATATGGGCACTCTCAGAAACGAAATAAAACAATACTTCTCCACATACGGTACTATGTATAATTGAAATAACAATAATTTTTTCGTAAGTTTCTGACGATACATAAAATTTTAATAGTTCGACATCTACATTAAACTGCTCAAAAAGCTAAAAAGAAAAAGTATGTAGAACCATTAGTAAACAACTAATGGTTCCAGAGTAACGTTTAATTTACTGTCTGTGGTTAATGCGGAACGGTACGGTGTATGAGGGCGTCCGATACTATATAAGGCTAATATTAATAAACCAATTAATTTATTATTTCCCAATCCTTTTTCATGAAACATAGTATGCAGTACAGGGACACCCCCAACACTTGGTATCACCTAGGGGGAGAGGGGTGTTATATTACCAACAAATTTGAACAAACTTTTAAAACTTATTTTGTAATCGTTACTGGAGGATATGGGATAATTACTTTTCAAACTATAAATTTTCAAACCATTTTTAAATAAAAATTTATGAATAAGTTATTTTCATTAAAGTTTATATCTTTTTAATTGATTCAAAAGACAAAGTATGTTTCAGTCCTCTCATAGAGTTTAGTTTTTACTTGATACATAAACAAATCATATAATTTTTTTTTAATTTTTTACAACAATTGTATTTATTTAACGATTATTTTTTTTAAAGTCCAGTGATAATTATTTAGAGATTTATAGCTCTAATAAAAACATTTACACTGAAAAAGTATTTTCAGTATAATCTTCGAAAGGTGAAATTTATACATTAGGCCTACCCTTTATTGGACTGGCTGAAATAAACGGGCCAGTTAAAACCTGGCTTAATAAACGACTTTGGCATCTGGCACCCAAAGTCATATACTTCAACTTTAACCCCTCTCATTTTGATTGTGGATTTTATTACTACTTTCTTGTGCTAATTTAATTATAATAGACCTTTTATGATTTAACGGCTTGACACATAAACGAAAGTTCGCTGAAACATTATATTGTGTCAATTAAAAGGTATAATTTAGTGAATTAGGAAAACAATTCAGTATGATTAAAATCAAATACGCTCAACACGAGATGCATGTGATGGTTGGAGTACGTATTTGCGAATAACACGTGTTTAATATTTTAGTAAGGTTTTTGTTTCTATAAAAAAGTTGTTTCACTTTTCCCAAAATTTTGTCTCAAGATTTTTAAAGTATTGAACCTTAAAGATAGTAAACGTTTGAAAACCCAAAAACGAATACAACGCTTTCCTGCGTAAATTATATTTTACATACTGTATAATAAAATATATAGTTAATAATTATTATTACATCAATTCTTTATAACCATAAATATAAATAATCCCCTTCTCAAAATAAATTTTAAAAACTTTACTAGTTGCCCATTGTGCGTTGCTGCGATGTAAAAACAAATTAATTATGTTTAGGCTCGTTGGAAAATATAAAACATAACTTAATTCTAATTATCTTTCTGAAAGGGCAACATTTCAAGTTGATTTTTGCTAAATGGTTTATCAGAAATGTGTGTAGTGTACATGTGGACTTGCGACATTAAAAGATATACAGTTTAAAACCTATTGTAAACCATCTTACACCATATCATTTTACACTGGCTAATTTTAACTCCAACGTTTACATGTTACATGCACAAAACATTTAATATGATAAAAAATAAAGCCAACAATTCTTTAAAAAAGATACACACAAAAAAATTAAACTATTTAATTCACTAATTAAGGGCTAACTTAAAACTTAACTCCAAATTTTAAGTGGTAAACGAGCAAAAATTACTAAAATATTAAATAGTAAAGCAAACAAAATCAAATATGTTTCAAAATGTTATCTGTATGGCAATATATAAGTCAAACATTCCTTATTAATACACAATAAGAATCTTGTATACATTTCAGATATGCAAGGAAAATATAAATCAGCTGATTATAATAATAAATGCAATATGTATAAACATTGTAGTTTCTTTTTATATAACTAACATATAAACATGTGACTTTAAAAAAATAATAATATGACGAATAAAATAGTTAATTTTGTACAGAACACATTTACTTTATATTTTTACATTAGGGAATTTATTTATTTACTCTCTGCTGTAACGCAAATTCAAGTTCAAAATTAGAAATTGAGACTTTTATTCATCTGAATTCATGCGTTCAGTACTTTTCAGAAAACAATTTGAAAATTAATCCTCAGAAAACCAATTGGATATGCCACTCGAGGCAAGAGACCCAAGTACAAGACCTGACTGTTACGGTTGGCGATACTGTCATTGCACGGGACGAGTCCACGAAATTTTTAGAAATTATTCTCGATCGTGGGCTTACATGGCAATCCTCACTATGATGGTATTTGTGCTAGAGTAACGTTACGGACATATGCTCTGAGATTATTGTCAAAGAATTGTCCTGATGACATCCTAAAAATGGCATATTGGGTCTAGTGCATCCCCACTTGTCAAATGGCATCGCCACATTGGGTGGTTGCGCTATATCGGACTTCCAAAGGTTGTTCCGTCTTAAAAAAAAGCCATTCGAATAATGGCCAAGCTGCAGTTCAGAGAGTCCTGTAGGTATGGCTTCAGGAAGTTGGGGATTCTTACTCTGGCTAGTCTGTATATACTAGAAACAGCTTCATTTTGCAAATTTAAGTTCATGCCCATCCAAGGTACACGTCCACGACTACCACACGAGAGGTAGAGTGTTGTACAGTCTATCCCAGAACAGGTCCAGAGCTGCCATAAACCTGCCGTCTCAAGCAGGGGTTCAGCTCTTAAACAACCTCCCTGAGGATATCAGCCTGAAGGAAAATTGGTGGAGATTCAGAATTCGCCATGAGCGCTTCTTGGGTCAGGGAGAGTTTTACCATGTGGGCGAGTTAATGGACCACACACGGTAAGGTGACTGTGCCCCTGGAGGTGAACAGATATATTGTATTGTATTGTAGCTATTTAAGTAAAATTATGTTATATAATTGTGTTACCTGACTATTTAAACTTATGGTGTTTGCCACGCAATTGTATAATATTGTACTACGGCAATAAAAGAATTATTATTATGAATGATTTAGTTGGCATTGAATATTTGAATATGAAAATTTGTAAATTAATTTATTCCCAAAAAGGTTGACATTAGAAATTTAAAATACCGTATAATGAAAACATATGAAATTTTTGAATACGACTTTTCACTAAAACCTTTCCGGGTACATATAAAGCAACTTCCTAAAATTTCATGGCGATCGGATAAATAATTTTGCAACGAATAAAGACATATTACATACATTAATTTTTATATATGGCGATTTAAATATATTATTTAAGTATAACTGAACATCAATGGACTGTAAGATAAACTTGAGATCATATTTAACATTCACAATAAAAGTCATTGAACTAGTATCAGCCATGTTTATATTTGAACTATTTTTTCTGTGCTTAATTTTTATTTTCAGACTGACTGAAAATAACATCGTAATTTTTCTTTGTACCTCGAGGTACGGACATACATATTCATTTTAATATAGTAGTCATAAGATTTAATACCTATATGAATAAAACAAAAAGTTCGAAACGAAGAAGCAGAGAATGTAGCCCTTGAAAGGTCGGGCAACTCCTTTAATTGGTCTAATTAGATATTGTTTAGCAGCTAAGCTTCACTGTGGGACTTAACATTTCAATAAACAATACGTATTTTCAGAAGAGAAATTTCAAAAATAAAATTGTGCTTCTTGAGTTTCATAAAACATACTAATAGGAATAAAATAGTGATTATTAAAATTCAAAGAATAACAAGAGTTTTATGATAACAAGAGTAAAATTGAACGTTCATGCGTGAAACTTCAACGTGGTATCCATATCATTAAGGTTTCTGGGGACTACAAGAAAGTCCCTTTGTGATTAAAATGAGCTCTTTGTCTATGTGTTTTGTATACAAAAACAGGAATAATCGATAAAGCAACCAGAACTCGACAAGAATAATAATAAAAAAGTATTATTTATTGATCTACCCGCTTAGATACATGGTGAATTTAAGCAGTTAAAAATAATTCGCCGATAAATATAGGAAAAAATTTACTAATTTGTTAATTTATTTATTTTTTCAATAATTTAATTGATTTAATCCGTAAAATAATTAAATAAATCTTTAAACATTTTTATTAACAAAAATTACTTATAACGCTAGGTTTTTGGTTGAGAATAATTATTAAGTATTGAGATTAAGAACCAACCTTGATTCTTACAAAACTTAACCTACTGCTAAATACCTTAACCTAAACATAAACCTAAACTAAACTTTAAACCTTAAGCTATTTTTAAACTTTATTTTTTGACGGTAGCGAATTTAATCCAGCTACTTGGAGGTCACGAATTGTGGATAGTTCTAAGTGATGGTCGGTGAGTATTCTCTTGTGTAGATTAACGTCCGCCCTATTGAATAGTATGTTAACGTCATTTTTGGCTTAACATATCTACCTGGGTAGGTTGCTATTTCTATAATCTAATCTAATATAATCGAATCTGTCAGTTTATTTACAAAATTACATTACAGCCCAAGGAAAATATTGGCAATATAGGTATTACAGGATGTGTTTTGGTTTATTTCCAGAACATTTACTGGAATTATTTCTCAGCACTTCTTTATACTCTAGAGGAATAAAATCGTTCAGAATTTATTTGAGTAAAATGTATTTAAGTATTTTACTGAATTTTTGTTTAAAATAGTGTATTAAAATATCACGTAGTCATAAATTTCAAAAGAGGGGGGAAAGACAAACATGATTTCCCTCTGTGGTAGATAGATAATATTAGTGTCTATCGTATTAAACTAAATAATGTTTGTTCTAATAGCTTTCAGCAGGTTGTATGGACGCAAAGGTTTCTTAATTTTCACTTATAAGACATGTCTCTGGAAAATGAATTTTAAATGCAATGAACAAGACCGTGTTTGCAAAGTGTAGAAAGGTGATGCAAATAAGCAAGGTGAATTCTCTTTGCTTGTTGGTCGGAAAATTATATTATTTATGGAAAGACTGTACACAAAGGATACAACATCCAGCCTGGTTTCTGGTTTTTGTTTCTTTATAAGCAATAAATTTCCATAAGTCAAGATCCATGGATTTTCATTTAAATTATAAATATATTTAATCCAACCATTATGTTCTATTTTCTATTGCAAAATTTAGTTTAATCACGATTATCTTAGCAGAATAATCCATACTCAAGTACAATATGTTACAATATATGCAATATGGTACAATATGTTACAATATGTTATGTTTATTGGGGAATAAAGTCATTATTTCATTATTTCATATAGGGCCTTATTTAAAACTTGCCTGAAACATGTGACCGGTCTTCTGTAGGTTTTATCAAAAATCACTTAGTTTGCCCAAATAGATCGCTTAGGACTTAATAGTTAGTTTATTTAATAGCGAATTACATAATTACGTTTAAAAAACTACTGAATAAGGTGATGAGATCGAGATCACTGGTGAAGATTTACAACAGTGAGTTCAGATCTTAAGGGTTTCATCACCACAAAACCATCTAGCCAGTTATATGTTGGTGAAATGTTAATACAGAGTTTAGTACACTGTAAGGGTACTGTCTTATATATTGGTACAAATAATATTCATTAATGTAAACATAGTGGGGTATTGTTCTACCATAATAAAATATATATTCACAGTTAGGATGGACGTGGGCTGCAAGACGCGATCAACAAGGTCTATCAATTATCAGCTGTTCGGAGAACGATCCTTCATGGTCAAAGATCGGAACTTCGATGTTAAAAGCTCTCCGCTGCAGGTTTGAAACAAAGAAGAGAAGCTATTTACCAAACTTCGTTAGATGTTTGATTTTGACATTTACTAATGACACTATACGACTTACGTTATTTATTTCCAATTGATAATGACCAAAGCTATTATAAGGCATTTTGAATAAAAATTTAATCCATATCCATACGGGAGGATATTTCTGTTAAATATATACAGGGTGTTAATTAAAGTCGGGCACAAACTTCGAGGGGTGATAGTACTCATCAAAATAAACATAACATCGCCTATAACCATTTGTCGAAAAATCCTTCGTTTAGGCGGCAATGGCGGCTAGCGGTTGCCGCCATTTAGTATTTTTTACAAAAACTATATATATCAAGAAATATTTAAGATACAGATATTTTTTACAAAAACTATATATCAAGAAATATTTAAGATACAGAAACCAAACTTTGCACACATATTTATTGGTTGAAGAGAAAAATATTTACAAAGTATCATTTAATTTTCTTTTATATTTTCAAAATGGCGGCGGTTAAAAATATTTCAACTAAAATAACAAAAAAACCATTAACTTTATAACATTTTTACAAGATACAAAAGATATTTGAATTTTAATTTCAAATCGAACGGTACTTTGGTGAACGAAATCTGTCCACGGATAACCGAGAAAATGCACTTTTAATGTTAGAATTCAGGGCCCACGCGCCACCGCGGAGCGGCCGTGGCTAAGAAGCCGCGTTGTGCCAGCTAAACTCCGCTGGCTAAAAAAGCGGTGGTTTTCTCCTTAGAATTCCATACTATGGAACCAGAACTTTGTTAACATTATAACTATTTTCTTTTTAGCAACTGATTGTTTTACTACATCGGTTAGTTGACGATATACTCGACACATTGAAAAGCTTGCATTTTAATGTTTTTTATTTTTTTACATTTTGGTTTTAAGGTTTTGCGAGTGACCAAACAGTTTACATTATTTAACTGTGACTCCTCATTGCACATTTGGATACTGTGGTACGTTGTTTTAATTTAAAATGGTATGAAATTTCAAAAGCACCTTCCCTACACCGCCATAAAGCCCAAGTTCCAGACTGAGACGTCACTGAGCCTGACAGATTGTCGCTTGGGAACAGTGATTGACGTCTCCGATGTTGCCTTAACAGTCGGGTTATGCTAAGTAACAACCGTCAACTACTGTGTTGTATTCCCCGCCAAGCCACTGAGAGCTGTTGTAGAGTATAGTCCAAGTTCCAGACTGATACGTCGCTGAGCCTGACAGATTGTCGCTTGGGAACAGTGATTGACGTCTCCGATGTTGCCTTAACAGTCGGGTTATGCTAAGTAACAACCGTCAACTACTGTGTTGTATTCAATGCCATTCTACGTAGGGCTATATTCTACTATATAGAATATAGTCCAAAATATGAATTTAAAAATCTCCTTTTTGAATCGAATAAAATAAAGTCCAATCAAATCTTGAATCAATTCTTCAAATGCACGTTCATTATTAGCCAAACGTTAATGGCTATTTGTTGTCAATATATTTTTATTCTCACAATAAAAATGAAGTTAAATTTTATAAATTTTTGAAATATGGTCAATATAAAATCACAAGTGCAAAATATAAAATAAGGTTAATTATATAAATATATATAATAATTAAAAACTATTACAAAGCATCATGTGGATAGGATCTACCCGTTTATGCTAACATTCATAATTTATGTGTTCCTCACAGCAGCAAATCTTTATATCCTTTTCCATGTTAATCTTACAGAGAAGAGGCAAACTCCTTTGTATCTAGATAATGATAAAAGTTGGTATATGGTCAAAATAAAAATAGTTTATGGTGAAAATGTCTACTTTCAGTGTTCCTCAAAGCAGCAAATCTTCATACTCTTTCTCATGTTAATGTTACGGAGAATAGGCAAATACTCTTAATTATCGACAATTGATTGATCAATCTTGTCATATTATTGAGGTGGAAATTCGCTAAGTGCGCCGGTCTGCTGCGAAGGGGAGAAGTCATTATGTTTTAAAGTCATTGTTGGTGATGCTGAATAATTAAATTATTACTGTGGATATTTTCCAACAACCTTTATCAACACTTTTAGTTTAGACATTTACATCAGTGAATTTTGACACTTTCAGGTTATATAACCGCTTAATTAATACAACTCGTAGTCTCCACATTAGCGCCCCACGTGGCCGCTCACTGGACCAGAGCTGCTCTTCAACATTTAATCCGTTGGTGGTCTTGAATGAATAATAATAATTATTATTATGTAATTCAACCTCACCTTTTTCACTTTTTACAGAACAAAGTTGTTTTTAGCGAATTTCCCAGAGGGAAGTAGCTATTACCGTAGGTCTCATGGCAAGAGTTAAGCCCGGGACCATGTTATTTTTTCTTCTTTAGGTGCCCAGAGACAAAAAACAATAGTCGTTAAAATTCTTTATATATATATATATATATGTGTGTGTGTGTATGTGTTTATGTGTGTGTGTGTGTGTGTGTGTGTGTGTGTGTGTGTGTGTGTGTGTGTGTGTGTGTGTGTGTGTGTGTGTGTGTGTGTGTGTTAGCACGATAACTCGCGTAAAAATGGTCCGATCAAGACCAAATTTGGTAGAGACTTGTATTCCTACAAATGCTCAGACGAGTTCGTAAACCAGACATATTGGTCAATGGGAACGGGGAGTTTGGGGGGTTTGTACCCCAAAATGGGATTTTTGCGTTTTTCACATGTAATTTTTGTAATATTTCTAATTTTATATCTCACCATTGGAATCTGATTAAAAAACTACACAATTAAGTCCCTTAAAGTTTTTCTCTATCTCCAACGATTACCGAGATATTAAAAAATCTAAACACAGTACGTTGTATTGTGGGGCTCCAACGTTTATCTTATGGAGGTTAGGGAAAAATTAATATTTCTCATATTAATCAATATTTTTGGATAAAACTTGATATTTAGCTTCATGTGGTTGAGATCTATCCATTTATACTTAAAAATCATAGTTTATGTGTTTATCATGGCAGCAAACCTGCATACTCTTTTCCCATAATAATCATATAGGGAATAGGCAAACTCCTTTATTTATGGACAGATGTTGATAAAAGTTGGTATAAATGTCAAGATAAAAATTATTTATGGTAGAAATGACTACTTTCAGTGTTCCTCACAGCAGCTAAAATGCACATTTTTCCCATGTTAATCTCTCTATGGAGAATAGGCAAATAAGTCTCATGTTTATGGACAGATTTTTATAAAACTTGTCATATATTAATATTATTATATTATTGATTTGGAAATTCGCTGAATACGCAGACCTGCTGCGACGGGGGTATATTTATTTATGAATAAGCCGCCTTTGTATGAAAACTTTGTTATTTAAGTGGATGACTTTGACTGTTACTTGGGCAAGCTCCAAGACAAGTAAAATGTCCACCTAACCATATAGATCCCCTGTGTCGTGAACTACAGGTTTTGTGAACCCTGGATAGTCTGTTGTTAAGTCGAGATGAGGCTTGAATCTGTAGGATGGGTTTGCATTTAGCTATCGTTAGAGCCATCTACAATTCAAATGAGTATCAGTAGGAGGCAGAAAGGTAATAACCACTTATCCAATGACTTGAATTGGAATGCAATGAATTTACCTCAAAATCAATGGGTTGGGGAACAAAATATTCTGTTTTAAGCAACTGAATTTACATAAGTTTAATATATATACTTGTATATTTCCCCCACAAGACTTAGTCTTAAAAATCTCATTTAGAACAGGTTAATTCAAAAACAAATTTAAAAACCTTTTTAACAGAAAGAAAGGTAATGATGTTCATACACTTAAGATATATATTACCCATCAATGTTTTACATAAAGACAATTCATTAAAGCCATATTATCTATTGTAATATCGAGAATAGTAAGTCTAAAATGAAAATTCCATTGTTGTAGTGAATTTCTCAGGAATATATGTAGCGTATACAGATTCACTTATGAGATCTTAAATGATAAAGTAACTGCGAGTGACAGTCAGTAGTAGTTGTAATAATTTAACAAGTCAAAATTTGGTTATGAACCCTAAAAGAGCCTGTCCTTCGTCACGACCTTCATATTTGTTAAAATTTAGTTAAAGGTGGGCATATCTGTATATTTTGTTATCAAAATTGTGGCTTGAAGTGGTTAAAAATAACGTTTAATATCAGTAAGATCATTTTTAATAATTTTTGAATGTGTCTAAAACAATGAATGGTCCGAATATACAACATGTTTTTATGATTAGAATGACAAGTTTCAAGTGATGTCAAATATTCCTACAAGAAACTAATATTTTTCGTCAATTTATGTCATTGCAGGGTTTACATCTAACCCCACATCAGTCCTATATCCTCTAGACCCTTAAATCTGGCCGGTCGCTATCAAATGACCACCGGACATCTGGGAGAGATTGATCACTGTCATTATCCCAGGCTTTGCGGCCATGTTTGTGTTATTTTAATACATATTGCCAATCGCTACGTATCACTAGTTTTAAGCTGATAAAGATGTGGTGGTGCTATACAGACTCCATATTAAACCAGGTACTTTATTTAATGACCTCCATAGCTATGTACCACTTGTACGGCAGTCTATGTTTTGCACCTATACAAACCTACTTTTTTACACCTAATCTGAGAGTTCTGGTAAAAAAATTATAATTTGTTTTGCTGTAACGCTTCTTTAATAGGATTTTAAAATATTTCACATAGTCTTATTTTATCACAAATCCGGTCCATTATAGAGTAATAGTAGCAGTTGTATTGTGTATAATGTTTCTCACTCTCCCGTTTAGTGCTGACTGAACTCATTGGTACTATCAACGGTAGTAGTTATAGATATATTAATTTACTTTAAAACCATTTGTTTTCAGATTTAACGGCTATGCATACGTAGAAGTTATATTTTTTGTATAGTTTGGTGCTATTTTATTGAAATACCTTTATTTAAGTATTAGTATATATATTGACAAAGCCCTTTTACAGTTATGTGTGTGGGATAGTAGTCATTACGTAAATGATTCACTAGTGACAATGAGCCCAAAGGAAGATAACACATGATTCGCCGCAGCCCTGTGATGTGGTCGGTGAGTGTAGAGGAAGGGTATGATAAGCTTCTTATCGTGCTGCTATAAGGTGGTCTTCCGTTTCCCGTTTCATTTCATTATTGCCTGTGGATATTTAAATATGCCTTACTTCCTTAAAGTTAAATAAATTCTCCTTAACATTATATGATTTAAATTATTGACGTTAATGATTTTTAGACAACATGTGCTACAATACTCAAACAGAGTTGGCCTACCTTAGTCAGATTATAAATAAAAATATAAATAATTTTAAATATTATATCTTAAAATAATTTTTAACTCTTAATCAATATAGGTTTTTTCTTTTGTATCGCGATTTTAAAAACATTCGAGATTCGAAATAGCATTGAACCTGAAATGGAACGTTATTGAGAAAGGGCTTAAAAGAAAATGTATGTGGCACTTGTTATACGATAGCTGGCTGTAGTATGTCAGTGAATCTCTAATAATATAGATAATGGTTGATATATTAGAATGAAAACATAACTACGGCTAAACATTGACATTATATAATAATAGTTTAAATTACTGTTTAGAACCAGATATGTAGAAGACTGCATCTATTGTATTAAAAGCTTTTACTTGCTCCTGTATTATATGCACTGGTACACAGAGCTTTCAGCTTTTCGATGACAATGAGTAGGGAGGAAAAAGGGTTTGCTGAAACCATACAAATAAAACAAACAGAGTATAGAGTATTGAAAGCTTAGGATAGTGTTTTATTTTATTTTCAGCCACATACATTTCATAGTTTAATAATTTTTAGGAATTTTCTGTTTAAATTTACTTTTAATTGGTACTTAAAGAAATAAACCATTGATTTTATATTGCGTTGAAAGTTTCCCCGTGAATATACATTTTCCGAGAGGCGAGGCGAGATAACGACGTGTGCGAGTTACGGCGTGTCCAAAGCTGCATCAGTTTGTCATTATTGTGAGAAATGGAGCATTCGTTTTGTTATATGGGTAACAGGGCTAATATGAAGAAAGAATATAAATACGGTTAGAATTGTTGATACATAATCAAGTACACCTATTACACCGTAAAACTATGAATAAAGTTGAAATTTTAGTAGTGAAAAAATGAAACTATTGTTTTCAGACATGTGTTCAGAGTCGGGCTTAAGTAATATTTATGTATCCATTTATAATTATATGCTTGTCCCAATTCATTTCATGGTAAATGTAACATAACTAACTTAAGAAGTGTTTTAATTTGCTCAAGCCACTTGTCCAATAGAAATTTGATAGGATTACCTACGTTCTTACTGTTACAAAAGGGCTTCTAAAGCACGCAATAAAAAGATCAGTTCTGAGAAATTCACATTTCCTTTTCCTTTTGTAAAGAATATCATGTGGTTATCTATAAGAATAATACAACAATCTCTGGAGGAAACAGTGAGGCACGAGGAAAATGTTATTGTATTTGGAATCGGGTCCTAAATGAACATTTTGGCTATGTTCGGTAAAAATAATAGATAATTATCCTGAATATATTTCTGACTGCTCATACGTTTTAAGATTTTTTGCTCATAATTTTATCTATAGTTTTATTGTAACTACAAAATTCCACATTATGTTGTTAAGGTGGACAATAATATCAATAATTATTAAGTGTTAATTGTCTCCTATTTTTTTATTAATCGACCATTGTGGGATTCGATCCGGCGACTTTCAGTTTTGAAGGTGGGTATCTATACCACCCAGCCAGTTAACCTTTACAACAATAAACAATGTCATAATTTGAAAAAAAACTCATAGATGTAACAATTGTACACAGGAATCATTCGTCACAAGTAGAGTTAGTGATAGTTGTTTCTTCTAAATTTTAAAAAGTTACTTAGAAATAAATAATAGTCATACCAACTCAAATAATGTAATTTTTTAACATTATTTTTTTAATTTTTCAGATTAAGAGGTTGAGGAACCCGCCCAAGTACTTGACACCGTACAATCTGCTGATGTCCCCCTTGCTGTCAATGGAGACGCAGATCATGTGAAAATCTTCTCCCACGCATCATTGGGGAACCCCGGAATGCAGATAAATAAAATCCGATCATAAATAAGTAATATAAATAAGTTTAAATATTTAAAAAATGCTTAGACAATTATTATTGGCTAATAATTATATTATATTGAAAATGGTACTCAATTTTGTTTTAAAAGTACATACTCTAACTTATTATTTTATAAACGAATAAACCGCTATTTTACAACATAGATTCTGTGTAATTTAACTATTCTTTTTAATTAATCATCCAAGAATCAAGATTATTTCAATTAATTCTTTAAGAACATTTCTTATTAGCTTATTTTGTACCTCAGGATTATTTCACTTTCAGTTGAACTGGCAATCGCCAACTGGATCAAGAATAGAGAAGCGCCTTAAGAGGAAAATAAGATAGACATAAAAATAGGAATATGTTTAAAACAATTACAAAAATTAAATATTCACAACATATATTATTACTGTGCTATATATGATTTTGTTGTTTTTGGTCTTGTACCATGATAGACTTTCCATAGAAATTGCACATCGTAATTTAAAATGTATGTTGGAAAGGAATGTTTCATATTAGCTATTCTACTCGTATGAATAAGAACAGTGAAACATATTAAAATTAAATTAAGAAATAATTATGTTATATGCTACAAAGTACATGTTTAGGCATTGTCTCAATAATAACATATTAACGTAATATCTAATCTGGGAGACCACGGGGAGTCACGGCAGATAGGTCTCCCGTTCGTTTGTAAAACATATTTACCAATTTTTTCAGATTTATGAAATTTAGCTCAAAGGATAGAATTTAACATTTGAAAAATTTTTAACTAAGAATATTTTGGGGCGTTAAAAACAATAACAATGGAACTAATTTTTAAATGAAAGCAGTGGTATTATATGAAAATCCTGACTAACGAGGAATGTCAGACTGTATGAAAAATATTGCACAAGCACATAAAAGACAATATGGACTTGGCTGTCTTTGTTTTCACCCTACGGGGTTCTCTTTTGTCGTATTAATGAAATTATTTTTACAAAGACGAATGTAAGAACATTGTATGAACAAAATGAGAATGAACGGCTGAAACCTTTTCATTTTCCATTTTGTCAATTATTGTCATTATTGTACAATTTTTAATTCTATAAAAATACTTAACTATTAATATATGTATTAGCCTAGTATCTAAGCCTATAGAGAAATGTTTTAAACAATGAGATCGTTTTAATTCAAATAAAGATTTATTTTACACATCATAATGTCTAAAGCAGGCTACTAGAAAACGTAAACGTAAATAAAATATGAATAAGCTTAAATTTAAATGATTTTTTGTATACACATATTTTGATTAACGATTCTATTGTTTCCGTTACATATTGTTGTCCTCCCTATGCACATGCTTTTCCATTTTCCTATCCTTTTCAATTTCCATTTTGTCAATTATTGTCCTTATTGTTCGATTTTTAATTTTATAGATATACTTAAAATCTGTTATTTTCCAGCAATTTACTATTCTTTGTAAGACAATAAATAATATGTCTTCACATACTAAACCAAAGGGGGGCGCTAGGTATGTTACAACTGCTAGTACAAATAAGTTTTCATTGGACGCGTTAGGTAAAAGTTTTGTTCAAGCCTTTGAGAAGATCTTTTTTTAATATTTTAGCCATATTGTTCACTATTTATCTACTTAAAAGTTAAGTATCTGTTGAGCTGCAAATCAACTGATTTTCATAAACTGAGCTAATATGGCCTATTGCAATTATAGTCCTGTTAGCACACAGCCTCTTAAATTGTAACTTCCTTCTCTTTATTGATATAAGAAGTTTGTTCCAAAACTATTTTGTTATATTTTCGATTGGATTGTATTCTTGTTGTGCAATACTTTCAATATTCTCACAGGTTCATTGGAAACAGTTAGTCACGTCACAATGAGTCATCTGCAGAGACTGCGCGGTTTCGTAGGATAATAGCTCTTTTGATAAAAAGTAAAGATAACAGAATAAATAAATAAATAGTATTTTAAACTAGTTTGGCCTTAATAAAATATTTACAAAATAAACTAAGCAAATGTGAGTACATAAATCATCATCAGATTTCAAATAATATTGGCGGAAAATAAAAATATCACGTTAATGTTTTAAACTAGTGCGTCGATTGACGTACAGGAAATAATATCAATGTAGAGTCTCAGGAATGGATTTTATAGGAATGGTTTCTATCAAGTCCGTTACTAATAAAATATTCTTTACATTATTTCGAATTGAAAACCGATTTAAAAAACATGTATGAGAACATTCAATATTCAGGGTAAATGCATTTATAAAATATTAATTTATATTTACTTTGTTAACCATTTCAGTTGATGTATACAATGATAACATAGGTTAAGATTGTTATTAAGATAAGTTACTTCGTGAAAATGAGATGTTGAATTATAAACTTTTTCCAACCGTTTTACAGTCATATATTTACTTAGAGTACTTTTACACGCACGTCTCTAGAAGGAAAAGAATTGTGGGCAGACGGGTTGAGAACAAAGACCCGAGATACACAATATGGTTCATCCCACTTTAAAATACGTAAACGAGATTCCTTTTGTACTCTGACTTGAAACGAGAGGAGTTGTACGACTTCGCACTGACAAGATTTTGCTTTAATTTTTACAACTCTTCTTTCAAAAGTTATTATGAAAGTACTTCATACTTGACGTAATCTAGACGATAAGTTTTTTAATGTTTAAAGACTATACGATTCTTATAATTTATAAATAATATTGTTCTATCAATAAACGAGTATAAGGTTACGTAGATCCTAAACTGTTGCTATCGTTGGAAACCAAACCAAATTATGTATCATATTAATCTCTAAATAGTTAAAAATGTAATGAGTAAAATAAAATTATCCAAGTATTTTTGATGAAGTATACATTCATATCCTGGAGCTCAGAGAACACTCTACTGGTAGCTCATTAAGAACTATAATTACGCCATCGTAGGTTTCTTCTGAACTTTATTCGTAGTCCAAAGGATGAATGTAAACGTAACAAGATCCCTAAAGTCCTTGGACCCTCACTTCCGTCATATACTGAGCTCATACAACACAGTATTAAACCATTAACGTGTATATTTATTTTTACGATCGTGGGGGTTTGTATCATCATACACCCTTTCATTTTACCATCATTTTATCATTTTACACCCCAGACATTCTGTGCTGTGCTCATGATTCAAAGGGAAGAATGTAAACATAACAAGGCCCATCAAGTACTCAGATCCTTGCTTCCACTACATCCAGAGCTTAAAGATTTCTCACTAGTAGTCTATACCAACTTGAACTGCAACATTGACCTCACCAGCGGGACCATTGCATCATTCCCTTCCACAGTCACACATCACTCACAGTCCCAATGGAGGAAAGTAAACGTAACAAGGCCTCTTAAATACGCAGGTCCTCACTAGTGTCACGTGCTGAGCACAGAGAATACTAACTGGTAGTTCAGTAACAACTTAAATTACAACATTGGAGGTCTCAGACACCTCTCTCGCTGTCCCAATGGAGGAAAGTAAACTGTCTCAAGTGTATTCACGTGCTGAGCACAGAGAATACTAACTGGTAGTTCAGTAACAACTTAAATTACAACATTGGAGGTCTCAGACACCTCTCTCGCTGTCCCAATGGAGGAAAGTAAACTTAACAAGACCTCTCAAGCAATCATGTATTCACTTTCGTCACATGATGAGTACAGAGAATATTAACTGGTAGCTCAATAACAACTTTAATTACAACATTGAATGTCTCAGTCGCACCTCACTTGAAGTCCCAATGGAGGAAAGTAAACTTAACAAGACCTCTCAAGTAATCATGTATTCACTTTCGTCACATGATGAGTACAGAGAATACTAACTGGTAGCTCAATAACAACTTTAATTACAACATTGAAGGTCTCAGTCGTACCTCACTCAAAGTCCCAATGGAGGAAAGTAAACTTACTTCATTCATCGTCACGTAACAACTCTCTGGGTTGCTATGGGATTTCAATACGTTGAAAACTATGCTTCATGAAGCTGTTGAAGATGGTTTAAGCTCTAAGTGAGTATACGAAACAACAGAGTTGAATGTATTTATCCCCGTTTCATCACTGTGGTTCATCTCAAGTAGTCTCTTGAAATACTCATTATCGATGCAGTCATCGTCACGTATCGACTACCTAGGTTGTCAAGGGAGTGCAATACGCTATGCTTCATAAAACTACTGAAAATTGTACCAAACGGTACGTGAGTATTTGAAACGACAGGGTTGGGTGTACTCACTGTGGCTCATCTCAAGTAGTCTCTTGAAATACTCATTATCGATGCAGTCATCGTCACGTCGCGACTCCCTGGGTTGCTGCGGGAGTTTAATGGGTTATAGGTTTAATTATACTAGACTCAAACTCTACTTGAAAATGAGACCATCTTGAATATTTGTTCAACTAACTAGTAGTAATCTCCGGTTTTAGAAATATGATGTAAAGTGGAACAAACCTTCTTGCAGCTAATTAATTATTGGAACTATTGTATCTCCAATCGGTACTATATTTTATATCTATGTGAATTCACCAGTAGAAATTTTAGAGTTGTACAAGTTAACATGTAGAGTTTTTGGTCCAAACAAGTTCCAACCTCTCGAGGAATGGAAAATATCAAACTTTAGATTGTCAACGTAGGTTTGAGAACACCAACATGTTTTGTACATTTTGGTGATTTCAAATCCGTGATGGTTGTCATAGACCAGTTCAAAACAAAAATATCAAAGTAATACTTAGATCATTACAATAATAATAACGTTTATTCATAACGTCATTATTATAAGAATAAATAAGGCGGGTTTGTAATTCTACACGTTGCACGGTCTATAACGAAAAATTGTGTTCGGTGAATAAACCAAAGGCATCGGCGTTGTAGGTGAAGTGCCGGTAATGCATGGAAGCATGTGTTAAGCCTGACTCTCAATTAATTACAGCCTCAGCCTGCTGACCAAGGGACGGCGTTTTATATCCCCCACTCTCACTTTACACGCGAAAATATTTCTTTATTATTATTTTTAGCCTATAGTTTATCAAACATCAGTATTTTTTGGAAGAAAACTCGTTGGTCGATAAACAAAATTCTCAGTTGTAAGGTTGAAGGAGAATACTCACATTAATACGATCTAGTTTCGCATTGATGAGAAACTAGATCTTATAGGTCAGTTGTTATCAGTCCACCAATGAGGAAGGAGCTACTGACAGCACTCTGATCCTTGCGTTATCTCAGGCCAGTTCTTGCTCAGTGGTGGCGTGACTTCACTAAACTGTGACTGTTTCATTTTTTAACCTCCGTAGTTTTTTATAAGCTAATAATAGCTTCTGTGAGTATATTTATTTGAACCATGCCGTGTAAGAAGTGTTGCCGTCGCTTTATTAGAAGCGAGATTGTCGCGCAGTGCTGCAAGTCCAAACATGAGTTTTATCTAGCATGTACTCGAGCTGGAGCCAATCAAAATTTGACAAAAACCAAATCTAGATCTATATGTGGGTGTGAAGACGCTAGAATACTCTAACGTACCTGAGGACAGGAAATGGCTCATGGATGCTTTGTCATCAATAGAGTCCAAAATTATAGTCAGTATTGACGAAAAGGTTATTTTATTAAGAACACTATAAGCGCTTTGACGGAATCCATGCCAATTTTAAATAAAAAAGTCGCTAAAGTATAAGCGAACCAGGCTGCCACGAAGTCAAGCTGCGACGCGCTGCAGATATTCAACGTTCCAGCCAGGTGTTGGAGCTGCAGTGCAAGATACGGGACCTGGAGCAACACTCGCGGTGTGCGAGCTTGGAAATTGTTGGCATCCCGTTAACCCATAATGAAGACATCCTGGTAATCCTCGGTCACGTCGCCAAGGCTCTCAACGTCACATATGATAAGGACAAGGTCTCCATAGCGCATCACCTTCGTCTCTTCTCCGTCAAGAAACATTCCCATCCACAAAAAGTTGTTCAATTTGTCCCGCGAACAGCAAAAGAGAACTGGTTGTGGGTGGCTTGGCAGAAGAAGTGTTGTCGACGAGGGAGCTGTCACCATCCCTTGCCGAATATAAACGAACACCTCACTCCAGAGCACAAATAACCTCTCGGCAGAGCTCGGCGTTTGTATCGGGAGAAGAAGATCCACTACGCATTCTACGTCAATGGAAAGGTGTTAATCAAACCCAAGGAGGGCGAAAACGCTATCAGAGTGCAGGAAGTGAATGACCTCGATACTACGTGTTGATGCGCAGTAAGACTTTCTCACAACCTTATGTCTTTTGTTTTCTATAATTAATAATATAAATATATTAATGATTTAAACTTGCTAAAAAATATTTTTTTCTTAGTATGACTTTTAAAGGTTTTCGTGCTGTATTTATAAATGGTCTTTTTAGTAGAGCACAATGTTTTAAAATGTAGTTCAAGATATTTTTATGTTATAGTAATTTATTTTTCATTTAACTTAGGATACACAATAAAAATTATATTTCATACTTTATTTGTTGATTCCATAATGGCTTTTCACAAAATACATTACACAAAATAACGTCATTTTACCAATATATAGTATCATTAGTAATACTAAATGACCACATACAAATTTCTACTATTTTATCTTGCATTACTTTGTATTTAATTCTTATACAATCATTTATTTTTACATATATAATTTATATTTATTCATTTTGAAAACACAAATTTACTCTCATCAATTTATTGTAAAATGTGTCCTATTTTTATTATTTTAATATGCAAGCATACTAAATACGTTATCATAATAAAAAAATGTAATATTATTTTATAAGGTGCTATAAAGGAGTGATAATAATCTCACAAGGCGGATTTGGCTAATTATTGTGAAGTAAAATTGAGTTACGTTAATAATTTCTTATTTTTATTTATATTTTGTTATTATTTCTTTTTTTGAACAAGACTCGTAAACTCTTTCAATCTAGGTAATATTTCCCAATTTATAAAAAATAAGCTAAGGATTTGTTTAAAGCTTGATGACTAATAAAACCTTAACAAGGTTCTTTTTAACTTGAAAGTAAGTTGTAGGCTATAATAATTGCTTCACGTCAAGCATTACATATTGTTTACAAATTCTTGTAAGCGAATATTTTAAAATACTAATTTTATAATAAAAATATATTAATTCATGCAATAATGGAGACTATAGCTTTGTTTTATGAGCAAAGTCTGTTTTAGTTAAATTAAATTGTTTTATATTTTATTTTGTTTTATTTATTTTGGGGCTAGTAAAATCAATTATAGAGAGAGACAAATTAAGTAAAACTGTTAAACGGAAGCAATTTAACGAACATTTAAAAAGATAATTACCGATCTAACAGACACTAGGAAGTAATCTCTTGAAACAAACAAAACGAGGTTATTACCGTTTAAAACTACAACAATTGGAAAGAAATACAAAATTGTTTTGGGGTTGAATCAGTGAATTGGCTGGCAGAGCGAGGAGCAAAGAGTCTTTTTCACTCGACAAATCTTTGTCAAATAGTAGCAGAACTACAAAATTAGAAGTTGAAAACAATATCAATAATTTCTTTTCAAAAGTAGGAGAAGTTCTGACGGGTTCAGTCTACTCTAGCAGGGTCCCGGTTGTGAACGACGCAGACTTTAGACCTAACTCAACGCTTTCTTTCAACACCGTCACGGAAAACTATATTAGTGTCCTGTCTTATTGGGAGCTCTGATCCAGGTCTGGACGGTGACTCGGCCTGTATTCTGAAGCAAAATATTCAATTGATATCTAGGCCCTTACCTCATCTAGTTAATCTTAGATTAAAAACTGGAATATTTTCAAATAATTTTAAAGTTTTAAAAATCGTTCAGTTATTTAAAACCAGTGATATTACAGATAAAAATAATTTCCGTCCAATTTTTTTCTCAGTCTTTTTTCTAAAATATTGGAGAACATTGTGAAGGAGCAGCTGACGGATTATCTTTATAGAAGTAACATTTTATACGAGAGTCAGTATGGTTTCGGATGCCCTCTTTGATGTTAACAAAGTTTTAAATGAGTCTTTTTATAAGGATAGCCTGACAATGTTGGTATTCTTGGATCTGAAAAAACCTTTGACTCAGTTGATCCAGTTAAATTGATAAATTTAATCATGACATTTAATAAATTTAATAATTAAATTTAATCACTGATGCCAGACTTGACATCCACTTTCCCTCCCATTAAGTTTGCTCAGCGATTCTTGTTTCAAGTCCAACTTTGTTGCTTCAATTTCTTTCTTCTCTTACTGTCTTGTTGGTCCATTTCTAGTTTTTCTTTCTTCATCTTATATAATTTTGATTTATGGTTTTGATTTTTGTACTCATCTCTTTTTGTTCAACATTAACTTCAATATTAGTTTAGTTTTTTTCCTAATGTGCAAATCTAATCACTGTCGGCCATTATGAATATAATTAGTGCTTCAACTCAGGCCTACGCTCAGGCTCCTGCCCATGTAGGCCTTTCCTTATAAATTCGCTAAGTTGATACTTAGTTGTTAAGGCTATTATTGCCATAGATTATTTATTATTATTTATTTTCATTTAAATTTTTAAAAACCTTCTGGCATGTAACTCACCATAAGGTTAAATAAACATATTTAATTTAATTTCATCGTATTGGTCTTATACAAAGTAATTCCAATAGGTCTGTAGTAGCCCAATACATTTAATTCCCTCAGGCAATCCTTCAGTGAAGCACTGTGAGTTTTCAAAGATTTTTCTCTATATATGTTCATACAGTTGATTATTGATAAACTTTTTATATTTATATACTTATAAACTATGTAAGTAATTTACTATATAATAAAATATTCGTATTTCATACGTTATTGTCTTTGAAACAAGCACTAAGTTCATGTTTCACATAATCATTTAATTACTATGTGTGTGTATAGCATTTTCAGCTATGTTCATAGCAATTTAGTTGACTTAAATACAATAAACATAACGAAACCCCAAAAAAACTGTTTGATTAATTTGTTTAATAGTAAGAAATTTTCAATAAAACAAATTGTTGGCGTTTATTTTAATATTATTGATATTTTTGGTTCGACTGATTCTTTTAAATTAGTTTAGTATTTTTAAAACTATTGTAATGAGAGAATACAGTTTTTCGCATTTAAAATAACATTTTGGAAAGTAGAATATTAAAAAATGTGTCATTGGTGAAAAGAAAAGAATTTAAATTACCTTTATTTGTTTTTAAATAGAAACCACGAGTTCAGTTTACTCTTCAAATTTAATTGACAGCCAGACCAACCAATTTGGTTAAAGTCTTTTGCAAAGTGCAGACAATGCCGCTTCATTATTGTCCAGGTTCAGGGCTAGAGGACTCATTACAATACGGACAATGACATTAAGGTAAACCATCTAATGACGAGTTCCAAGCTTTGTAATTATCTGAATATGTACTCAATTATGCCTTTGCTTCTCAATAAAGAAGTACAATAGCATTAATTCTGGCCAATGCATTTTAATTTTCTTTAAATTTCCTTTTATTTATTTTGTGCTTGGTTTTGACATTTATATGTATAAGCTCTGGGAAGGGGGGTTAGCATTGTTGTGCAATGCAACAGAATTGCAGCGGAAGTGTTTGTTTTGATCCCGTTTCCATAGAACTACCAGGATATATTGTATTTAACTTTCAATATTTTAGTTATAAAAACAGCTGTTTAGATTAACTGAAAACATTCCCTTTAGACGTACCATGATCTAACTTTTTCCCACAGGAAACATGTATAATACATATTTCTAATTGTTTACATTTGGGGTATATATTTGAAAATTTTAACCATCCTCACCCCCACTATCCTTAAGGGTGTACATTTACAAAATAACAATCATCAATGTAGCCCCTCACGTGGGAGAAGTTTACCGCAAACCAACATAAATATATCAAATAGTAAAAAGTTAAGGGGGGGTGCAGCTTACTTTTCAAACATCCTGTATAATTATTAAAGGAAAAAACTAAAATTAAATCATGAGGATGACAATATTTATAATGTATAAAATTCAATCTTGTGAATAAATTAAAAATAATAAGAAACATGTAATGTTAACATCAGTTAAACAATATTTCGCAGATCCAGCCTCACTTTGTCTTCTCTATCACCATTGATAAAAATTTGAAGATGTTTAGGCTACGAAATCGCAATATAACAACGAAATAGCAATATCATAACAGTTACGGACTAAAAGGTTAGTCAAATCTTATACACTCTCCACAATTATTTGTAATAAAATGAGTTATAAAATTATTAAAGAATTTATTTATGTAACGATTGTGCGAGAAAAGTTGGCTCCACATTGACAGCACCTTATCAGGCGCACGCGGAAGTAAACTCCAAACCAAGACGAAACTCAACCCCACAGTGATATATATATATATATATATATATATTACAATGCATTTACATTACAACTTTGCCTATGGAATGGTTCTATTTTTGTTTGTTATGTCCAACGGATAGCTGACTCATCGCATGTAAAGAGAACATCTGTTTTCGATGTAGTATGGCGAAAACCAATTAAAAATGTCATATATTTAAAAAATTCTCAATTTTTTGAAAAAGCTTATAAAATAGAGACAAATTATTAGCATATAAAAATATTATTAATTGATATAGCTAAATGAAGTAAACGGAATTGATCGCTCTTAAGAAACACGTTAATCAGTTGACGTCGGTGAATTATTGGCTTATAAAGATATAAAGGTATATGGAATAATATATAAATTAAAAGCTCCGGAGAACCATTATCAAGATATATTGCCTCTGTTGGGAATATTGGATCTGTTGCACAGCCCATTTGAACGCTTCCAAATGTCATAGTTAAGTAATTAATCACTAAAGTAATTGGAAATCCACCCGAACATTTATACGAATATTAAATTTTTCAAATTTCTTATTCATTATCCTCTCATTATTAAAATATAATGCTGTAGTAGATTATAACATTTGAGTATTCTATTGATATTATGCTAATTTACGTAAACCTATTATCAAAATAAGACAATTGATTTATTCACTGTAAATATTTAGTGACTAAAAGTAGTTGCTAGACTATAATTTCTATTGATGAGCTTTCCATTAATTTATTTCTAAAATTACAACTGGTCCAAAATATAAGATATACTGAGGTTTGGTCAGAATTCAAATGTTTATTCTAGCAAAGGATTATTAGCACAGTTAAAATAAACATGAGCTATCAGCATGCTATCGTGCTACGCTTATATGCTCTGCATCGCGCAGTTGAAATGCATGTTTATTGTAGGCCTACAATTAGCAGCACCCTCTGTGGTTTCCTCCATGCGTAATCATAAGTGTATTATGTGATATTCTTTTATTTGGTATTTTAACCTGAATAATAATGCTTTTAGTGACGTACACGCACCCCTTTCCAAGATAGTTAAATTTTGACTGTTTTTTGTTTAATTTACGCAGAATCTAAATAGTATTTTTACCTAAGTAAATTCAGACACAGCCTACATTCAGACAACTGCTTTACTGAAAAATTCGTGACACTTGTGAGTGTTATGTTAGAATACTTCATACATACTTTATAATTTGTCTATTCCTCGTATTAGATTATACGGTATGAAATTTTAAATAACCAAAACAATGCTAGTGAAACTACACTAAAAACCAATTGCAGCAATGCAGTTGTATAAAAAACTTATGTAATTAGCAGAAAGTAGAAATAGCTTCTTAAATAATTATGTTAATACCTATACAACCCAGGATGAAATACAATGGCGTTTTTATTACCTATTTTTTTAAACCAAATGTAATACTACAGTATAATGTGCTTAGTAGCTAGGGTGCAAAAAAGAGAAATACAAATAAAAACTATCTGTAAAATTTCACAACCTTTCACCCTTTAAATGTAACGAACACGAAATAGCTTATTTCTGCCCAACTTACCCTGAAGTAACGTCAGCAAACATATATTGATTATATATTTTAATGAGGTACTGAGACCAAAAAGTATGTATCAAGTTTAACCAAAAAAATAGAAAAAAAACTTTTTGTCTTAATTGATCACCTTATGAATAGAGTATATAGAGCCTACAAAAAGTATTTGTGCAAGGTTTCATGGTCTAAATCACTATAGTTTTTCATTAACTTTGATCAGTCGTCGGTATTTGGCTTTTATAAGTATAGATATGGAAAACTATTTGCTTTTTGTAGCAAAAACTTTCTCCTTTTTGATGTTTCAATCCTTTTTTATTTGGAATTTAAAAGTAAAGTGAATTAAGACTCAAATAGCACCTTTTGATTGTGTATGTACGAAGTTATAAAAGTTTAGTCTCATTGTAGACAACATGAATTCATTAATCACCACGGTCTGTATTAGCTTTGCTGCGCTACATAAAAGCCGCCACCGTCATATTTATACAATCAATCATCCCTGGCCTCTGTACGTTATCCCTCTTGGTCCTAGCTTTTTCAGTAATGATTTTTCGGTGATTAATTCTTTGCTGGGTTATTTGGCAAAAACTTCATTTTACAAGCAATATTGACTAGTAATGACTAGCTATTGATTCTTAGGTTTTAATATTCTTTATACATATACGCATAGTATTTAAGAAACAATATAAATAAACCTTATTGGTATTTGGGTCATAATGATTCAACTATCCAATGGAAAAGGATGTTGTAAAAATATATAAATAACAGGATTTGTACGTTGTTACATAAAACTAAACTTAATAAACTTATAAACTATAAACTATATAAAATAAACATAAACTTGTCAAGAGTAATAAAACAAATAAAACAGCTCAATACTAAACTGAAACCAGCGGCGAGTAAAAAACAGGATAACCAAAATTTAGTAATGCTCTTTTATCGTAATTTGTAAATTCAAAGAGTATTTAATACTCTTTGTTTATAAAATAATTTTAGCTACAAAATTTTGTTCTCATAGTAGTCAAATTCTACAGCAAAGTCTTAGTTAGAACTCACGAGTTATGTTTTTACAAAAGAAATCTACGTAATAAAGAATTTATAGAATTAAAGAAGTAACATAATTACTTTAATACAAAAATTAAAAAAACGCAATTTAAAAAGTCTTTAATACTTAAATCTTGTTTGACACTTTTTTAACTTATTTAGGTATTACTTTTATAGTTTATTCACCAGCTTTTACTCTACATGCAATGTAACATTGTCTATTTGAAAAACCTTTTAAATGATAGTAGACTATTTTAACCAATAATAGACGAGACTGAAAAATGAATCCAGGATCACGAAAAAGGACTTAGTTCAGATTCAGATGGTCTGACGTGATTACATGACGTAAACGACAGAAACAAGTGTTTTTACTGTTCCCCACACCATAGTGTCACAGTTTCTGTGACTGTCTAAAACTTTGCCAATAACATGGCTGTGGCCACCGAGTTTGAAACTCCGAATTGCCATGGAGTTATCTCTTCCTCTGCATATATGCAAACATGATTGTCGAATTAACTTTACTGTATTAGTAATTAACTATTCAGGGTGTCCCAGAACTCTCTACTGACCTTTACATATATTTTTTCTAGATCACAGACGAGACGAAATATTGTATTTCAAAAATTCAAAACCGTCCTGCTTAGCCACTATTTTGTTTAGAAAATATTAATTCCAGAACGATTGTTTATAATGAAATGAAATTTGGTATGTGACTTTGTCACCTATATACCTAATTGGATGAAAATATTAAGAAACATGGGCACCCTGCTGCCTACCAGCTGTCAAGAAGAGGCAAGGCCTGGCAATAGCAATAGCACCTTGATACCGACCAGCTGTCAAGAGGCAAGGCCTGGAAATAGCAAAAGCACACGGTTGCCGACAAGCTGTCAAGAGGTAAGGGCTGGCAATAGCAAATGCACCCTGCTGCCGAATAGCTGTCAAGAAGAGGCAAGGCCTGGCAATAGCAATAGCACCTTGATACCGACTAGCTGTCAAGAGCCATGGCCTGACAATAGTAATAGCACATGGTTGTCGACCAGCTGTCAAGAGGTAAGGGCTGGCAATAGCAAATGCACCCTGCTGCCGAATAGCTGTCAAGAGGCAAGTGCTATCAATAGCAATAGCATCCTGCTGCCGACAAGCTGTCAAGAGGCAAGGCCTGGCAATAGCAAATGCATCCTGCTGCCGAATAGCTGTCAATAGGCAAGTGCTATCAATAGCAAAACATCCTGGCTGCCCGACAAGCTGTCAAGAGGCAAGGCCCTGGCAATAGCAATAGCATCCTGCTGCCGAAGCTATATGGTCAAATATTGAAAAAGTGCTATAATAAACTAACAAAGTGGTAATAAAATTCTTTAAGAAGTGAAAGTCATTGTATATGTAAATTGAAATAGTTATAATTATTAACTTCTTAAGATGTTATATTGTAAACCTGTAACTTTATTCATCCTTACAAAAATCTTATACACACAAACATAATTTAAATATATATATCTAAATTAAAGTATAAACTCTTAATGATTCCAATGGAAATTTTAATTTAATTTTTGAAATTTATCTTTCGTACAGAATTAACTTTGTAGTAATGGCTCGTTCAAACGTTCCATTATGTAATTGCGACTTGGCTAATAGTTTGCTTGGTAGTTGGCTCAGTTGTTCTCTTAGGAATTGTTAGCATTGGATGGAGACAATGATGAAGTTGTTGCGGTTTATGTTCTAGTAGTCCATTGATAACTTGGAATGAGTGTTACCGGAAATGAGTGAAAGTGCAACAATATTGAATTTAAAATTATATAACAAATATAATATGGTAATAACCTAACATATTTTACATAAAAGTATTAGAAAAATTGTTTTGTCAACAAAAGCCTCTCATTTACTAATATGAAATTATTATTTATAGGTTAAGAGTTTTAGCCTATGTTAAAAACAAATCAATGACGTTGTTAATTGCAACTACTGTTAAACAGCCTTTTAATAATTAAAATAGTTGAGATGCATGTTTAGCTCTTTCCTTTTGCAGAAGTTTTTGAGAATATTGGAATTATTTGCACAGGCAATTTTAAATCGACATTGGACATCATTGTTTTGGAAATATATAGTTTGGCAGTTAAATAAAGAAATTATTATAATATGAATGTTGTAGGATAAATTGTAACAATGTAATAATGTAGGTAAATTTAATGAATTCTTACATGTAAACTTTTATAGAATTTTCACATTTCTAATTAGGCCCTACCGTGGGGCAGCATGATATTTGTATAAGCCATGGCTTACTTACTGTATTTTCTACTTTCTACCATCATTCTCCATTATAACATCCCCAGAAACGTATCTCATCTACCGTCCTCTTAATATACCTAGTTAGGTATGTAATCAGGTAGTTAGTCAGGTTTAGCATTCTTGTACTTATTATTTTACCATTAAACTACATGTAAATTGTTTTAAAATCATCATGATTTTGTCAAAACTACTTAGTAGATTTGACGATATTTTTCTCCCCGCTTATATGATATATTAAATTTCATTCCATTTGATAGACCCCAAGGTTCAAAGCTCCGAGCGTTCCAACAGGATATATGTAAAAATCATTGTTACTCAATTAGGTTTCTTGGTGTTATTTAAAAATATTCTTATATTATTTAATTTAAAACAATGTATAGTTTCCATAGCTTTGACATTTTAGTTAGCAACAACCATGGAAGTGCACCATAACCGATGACGTTGAACGGCGGACGAGTGGCTGCCATACCAGAATGTCATAGAACGGACAGGGCGGTATGTGGTTCATGTGAAACTCTGCTCAATATCAACGCCTGCTATCTCGCTGGATATTACAAAACTTCTTTATAACCGTGACGCACATTCCATGCGGGTTTAAACAAAGTATCATTTGGCTTTTAAAAAATTAGTTTACGTTGCACTAATTATGACTTAAAAGACTTATCTTAGTAATGCAAGTTTTACGTAAATGAAATAAACGGTATCAGTAGACTGACACGTACGTTCTCCCTTAAATTAATTAAATATAACATTACCAACCTCTAAAAAACCTCTCATATACATTAGCGTTTATTTAAATACCCCTTTAAAAATATTGTTACAAAAATAATCCAAACCAACAAGAGTAAATCATGTTAAAATCTTTGGGGGCATAACCCCCCCCCCCGGTATAACCCAACGGTTTAGTATGTTTTGTTGGGTGATGTGACCCTACAGTGCATACCAATTTTCATGGAAAATGGTGGAGAAATAAGAAAGACATTTGCTTAATATTCTCCATAAGTATAAGATTGGGCGTTCTCAGACAACGTACTGGATAAGTACGTGCTGGTTTTAATGGTGATAGTTATACAGGGTGTTTCAGTATTGTTTGCGGATACTTTAGGATACTGTTTCTGATGACAAACCAAACAAAAATGTCCTGTGAACATATGGCCTATCTCACTCAGTTTTCCGTCTGTCAGTGTGGATTACATAGCTTGCAATAACCTTGGATCCACTTGAGGCACCAGCGTCTAACTTGGTACGTGTATGAGTATTAATAGGACCATAGTATCAAGTTTACAATGTTTTACCATTTCAAAATGGTGTCCATTATATTTTTGCAAAGCTCTATAACACATTAACACAGTATTCAATTTTAGTAAAGCTACTACTTAATTGCTAAATTATCAAAGCCTAAATTGACAGTTGTAACTTTAGAAAAACGTGCATTTCTCCATATTTTAGGATATGACCATATTAAAACTTTACATTTTCTTGAATAAAAATATATTTTACAACTTTTTCTGCAATTTTTCTTTAGTTTCTTTTTTGTACAACCCAAGTTTATACAAACAATAGGCCCTATTATTACTTACTAGCCAAAGTACCCGTTCTTCGCACGGGTTAAAAAGGCTGAAAGGTGTAGGCTCTACTGATACATTTAAGTTATTGTTAATTAATTCTTCATTGTTTACAAAATGACAAAACACGAGTGTCTACAACATTTCAAAGTAACATCTGTAAAAAATTGGGAGAGGAGAAGGATTAATGTAAATAGAGACAGTCGTCGGAAAAACCCTAAAATCTACCATTCCACTCTTTCAAATAATTCACTAATTTCGATTCAGCAGTTTATCTGAAAAATCAACTTTATTTCTTCTTCTTCCCGAACTGTCAAAATATAGTGCAAACGGATGTTGTCATTAGAAAATGTAAACATTGAAACCTAGGACGGTCACGGCAGCTCTTTCTTCTTCTTCTTCTCGAACTGTCAAATTTTAGTGTTCACAGCTGTTGACATTCAAGTAATTTTATGTTTTCATTCTCTAAAAATGTAAACATTGAAACTTAGGACGTTCACAGGGCGTAGCCCGAGAGGATTTTAAGGAAATGAGTATGCCTATGTGTTGCATGAGTTTAAGATCTTTTGTACCTTTGTGTAAAATTTCAAACTGTTTGGTTCAGTATTTTTTGCGTTTACTTGCCACAACAAACAAACATACAGACACCACCTCTTCTTTATAATATTATAGATATATGTACCAAGCTAGAAGCTGGTCCCTCATGTAGTTCCAAGGTTATAGCTAGTTATGTAAAAACACATTCACACTGACAGACGGAAAAAGGAGTGAGATAGACCATAAGTTCTCAGGGCATTTTTGTTTGTGTTGACCTCAGGAACAATATACTAAAGTATTCAACATCAAATCTTGAACCCCCTTGTATTACATTATAAAACTATTGTTTTCTCAAAAAACATTGTTTTACATTTAAAAGTCCATAACTTTTGAACCATAAGCCATTATATCAATTTCAAGACATTCGTCCCTATTTCAAAAATTTGACCGATTCTCATCCCGCATTATATCTTGTGCTTTATATGATTCTACCTACAAAGAGGTCGTTAACTTGAACACATGTATTTTTACGATGACACGAATAACGATGCAGTTACGTGTTTGTCAAGAACACGAAAATATAAAATTGTTAAATTTTAAACGAAATTTTAATTTAAACGTTTAAATAATTGATACTTTAACAATTTTCTATTTACTGTTTCTTCAGAATAAATAATCTTATCTTTTTCAGACATCAAATTTTGACATATGTGGAACCAAAAGGCTTCAAGAAACTAAATGGCTTTAGGAAAAGATTTCTCATGGTACCTTTAACTAAGATGACACTCTATGTTAACCCATAAATGAAGCTGTAAAAATAAGAATGAAGTAATTTAGACTTCCTCATATTTCATATTTATCCTGTTACAACAATATTAGCACTTAAATTGATAAGGAATTCAAACAAAAATAGAATTCACCTCAATTCAAGCATGCATTTTTGAAGTACGTAAATCTCAGTTGTTTGCCTCGTACAAAGGTTCTTTCCATCGAGCTTAACGTTGGCGAACAATGTGAATTTATTCAACATCCATTCGAGCTCTGTTTACCATACTATTAAACGCATGGGAATTTCACGTTTTATACGAAAAGTTTACTCACACAGTTTTCATTTTACAAATATAATTTATTTTTATATGGTTTTTTTTCTTTACTTCCACTCATGACAAAATTGACACGAACAGTCTAGGATTATCTGGTAACAGATCAAGAAGGAAGGTTAAGGTAAAGGTAAAGATAACTCAACACGAGTTAAAACCCGTGAGTTATAAGCTTACCCTGCAGATACTAATATTTTGGGGACCTGTATCCGTTGGTGGCTGTAAGTACCAGTTTTGACTAATAATGATAATAACAAACTTTCATAATTTTTATGGGTTCCGTCAAATAAATAAATTAAATTGGATAAATAAATAGGTTAAAAATCCTAATTACAATGAAAATATGTCATGAAATCAGTATTCACATAGCGTACATGTTATTAGCACAGGCTTGACGAGGGAAGCTACTATGTTACGTGATGCATTACAACGTTGTCAGCAGAGCTTAGCATCGCTCGTATCAGGCTTATACAGGTAGGTTGCGAGATCCCTGTTTATCAGTAATTTATTAATTTGGAATACCAGATGTCCCAAACCACCCCATCGCCCCTTTTAAAATGCAGGAAACTGTTTTCACTCTAAACACATCAAATAATACCCTGAAACTCGAGTATGATTGAATAATAGTTTTGATTATTCAATATATTTTATTGGTCCTTTCCAACGCGTCTGTACTACAGAACGTTTCTGGAAGTAAAGAAAATCCTACCGTTTTCAATTATTTATAATGAAAAGAGAATGTTTAAGGCTACAGATATAAACCATATTATGCTGTTAATAATACTATACCTATACATAATGCATAATACAAGAGCTATATTGATAATGCAATAAATAACCTTCAATAATGTTAATTTCAACTCGTAAATGTGTGATGGACTGAATAAATTATATACTTTTATTAGCATTAGACACAATACTATATAAAAGGCGAGTGAATGTGAACAATATTCATAGGTGTAAATTACAATAATGTCAGTAAATAGAATAATTACACTAAAAGCGAATATTTATATCTCACAATAAACACAAAAAATGTCAGGTAGACATTTAACAACAAATAAAGAAAATATAAATCACTTTTAGTAACTGAAGTGAAGTCGTATTTTTCAAGCAAACATATTTACAGAATTAAAAACATTATCATTCTAAACAGTAAATGGTTTATTCTGATCAAATGTCAATTTTTTAATGAAAAATACCTAATTGTTTACTGTATATTTTGATTTTTACATAAAAATACGTATTTTTGACTAATACTCGTATTGTATTTATTTCCAGTGAAAAGAGTTTCTTTTATTTTAAAAGGTTTGAGACACCCGGTATAAATTATAAATGTTTAAAATGGAAATGTACCGGTACTAAATTTTACACTGGGATTAAGTTTGGTTGATAACGTAGCCTGAACCAATGGGTTGTGAGCATCAAGATTGAAAACTCTTGTATGCTACTGCAAGTATAAAATGCCTGTCAGAAAGGGATTATAAATAGGGAGACAGCTCAGTGAGGTTTTAACGCCACGACCAAGCATAAGAAAAACTAATGCAGGGCGTATACATTGGCTCCCATTATTTAATTTACTATGGTTTCTATTTTATTCCTACAATATATATAGTAATATGCATATGTATAATATGTGTACTAATGTCTACGTAAAGGCTAAGCAAAGCCGTTGAAAATTAAAACATAACATGAAAATCATAGAATTAATAAATAAGACTTGATGTTGTGAATATAACCTTACATAAAATGAAGAACTAATAAATAAACTTTATAATCAAGTTTAAATTATTTATAACAAGTTTAGTATCATCATAACTCTCTCTTTTTCAATTTACGACCAATCCTCTATCACATAAACCATATGTAAGCGAGCAAGACAAAAAATATTGCCTGTAGGCGACAGCCTCTTCTGGGCGATGGACTGTAAAATTGCTCAAGGAGCCGGTTCCCACCCTCTCAGCAAAGTGGAAATGCACGCACATTAGTCAAGCTTTGGCGAAACCTTCAACTGTTTGGGCTACACATTAGACATTTCATTGAAAATACCAGTAATTTAAGGATTTGTTTTGATTGAAAATGTAAATCATTAGTAAGTAAAAATGTTCAACAGCTTGTGGTGATAAAACGCATAAAGTTTTTCACGTCTAAAAGTGGAAAAATGGTCAAGGGAAAAGTACTGCAAACGGTGGTTGGATATACTTGGACAAAGAAGAGTTAAATGTCTTATTAAAGGACCGAATAAAGACATATCCATAATTATTTTTTCACTAAGGAAGAATATACAGGGTGACAACAAATTTTAAGGTTGAATTTCTAAGCGACGACAATGACTTAGGCTGCCTTGCATGTAAGTAAATGGAACCCATTCTTTCGACGCGACTGGACTACTACGGCTAGTATGAGTAGGCTACAGTAGATTACTCATACAGTAACAGCCGTGACGACCAGAGCTCTGTGCTACTGTTATTGTGAGTATTTCCACAGTAAATGATTTATGCTTATTTAACTAGTACATGAACACCCTTGTGTTATGTGTACAGTAAAAACTCTATGAATTTGACGTAGCAAATTGTTATACACTATAAGGCAAAATAAAATCATTGAACCATTGTACAAAAATACAAGTATCCGGGAAAATGTGTGGAAAAAAAGTGGGAAAATGAAATGATCAAGAATGAAATGATATTACTTTATTTGCAGATGCCTATTAATTGAATTATTTTGGAATCCCACTTCACATATTTACTACTTAAGTTTTTTATCTTTGCCAATATAAGTTTTGTTTTAGGGGTTGAGTGATAGAGAGGACTAGGCAGACATAACTTCACCTCTTGAATAAAGACATTTTTCATTTAATTTCACATCTAGAAGTTGGGTTTTCATTTTTCTTTATTTTGGCCAGCAATATCTCTTTCGTCCTACTCTTCTTGTAATAAAAATTATAAGGCTAATAATGACGCGTCTGACATGACGTAAAAGACCCCAGTGTTTGAGTCGATACTTGGGAATGTACCGGTCGGCTACAGTCGTGACAGTTTCAGCCGTTAATACCACGCCGTAAGCCTGTAGTCGCTATAGTCGTCGCTTGTAAATTATCAATATTATTTTCTGCCGACTATGTGGGGAGGACTCTTGGAGACGGGAGAGGGGTCTTCGGAGCCTCTGAAATAGAGTAGAGTTTTTCTCTACATCCTCCTGTTCGTTGTATTAGATAATACTGTAATCGAATACAATGAAGATAGCAACACACTATGACTTCACCATTGTATAATAGTATTATATATTCAAATATATAATACTACATTATATAGGCTTATCGATAACGATACTGATTGATATATAGATTTCTATAAAATCCCTGATATTGCTAACATATTGCTAGAGTTTGCCCAAGGACCCGGTCTCTGAGGCTGGCAATAATAGTGCCTTGGATCATTACAATAAGTAGTGCAATAAGTTTTTATTGGAACTCAAACAACCAATGTATTAATTATTATACATTTTAAAAGATACAATTACAATTGATTCCTAAGCTATTATGAGGAGCCATTGAATACTTGGATAAACTTCACCTACCGGATGAATTCATTTGAAACTAAATAAATAATTAAAAAGTTGAAAATGCACATACGAGTATGTGTACTGGGGAAACTGTCAGAAATAAATAAAACGGTAAAATAATATTTACTTAACTTTTGAAAAAATTAATGTAATCATCAACGGACCACATTAAACTAATTGTCTTTACCGTGGTATGTTAATCAGTAAATACTTCTTAACCTCGTAGATCTGAGGCAGGTGAATAAAAAAAATTAAAGTGAAATTAAAAATGTATTCATACTTTCGGTAAATTCACTCTAGTAATATTTTAATATCAAAATCAAAAAATCTAAATCAAATCGTTTATTACTCATTGATAAACATGTTATATTGAGTATAGTCAACGAATGGCATGCTGAAAGTCAAACATTTGTCAGTTCATCAATAGCAAAATACATAAAGATCAACAAATAATAAATACATAAACATTAAATACATAAATACACTTAACCAATAATCAACAAGAGAGACGGCAGGAACAATAACTAATAAATAGAGACAATGACTAATAAATAGAAACAGGGGTAGGGAGGCTTAAAAACTCGTCAATACTCTAATAAGGGTGGAGAACCAGCCAGCGATATATTTGAGTTTTAAAGGCTTCGAAATGTAGCTGGAAGGTCTCCTTAGGCAATTTGTTTAAACATTTTAAGCCTAATACTTTATAATTATTTTTCGTTTTGGTCAGCCTAACAAAAGGTACATCGATTTTATCCCTATTCCTAGTATTAAAATTGTGAAAATTACCTCTAATGACTTGTGCTTCAAGATTTTTATAACTAAATAACAATATATTAAATATGTATAAATTAACAACTGTGAGAACATTAAATTTTATAAAAATGGGTCGACAGTGATCTAAAGGTTTAGTTCCTGCCATGAGACGTAGAATCTCTTTTTGTATTACTAGGACATCTCCAACATGAGAGCTATTGCCCCAGAAAATTATGCCATAATTCAAAACTGATTGGCAGAGAGCAAAGTAGACTGACCTTAGATAATTTTGTGGTAAAACATCCACCAGTCTTCGAAAAAGAAAAGTAAGTCTGCTCAACTTAGTACAAAGATTTTCTATATGGCATGCCCAAGTCAATTTACTGTCAATATGTATCCCAAGAAATTTAACTGTAGAGCTGCCCTTATCAAGTTGATCAACATTATTTAGGTTTCTCAAACCAAAAACTACAGTCTGTGTCTTTTCTTCATTTAACAATAAGCTATTAGCTGAAAACCATTCAGCAGCATCACTAACAGCAGTTTTTACCACCGACTCAAGGTAGCCCAGATTCTTGTGGGTAGAGGGCAATGTAGTATCATCAGCATACAGATAGGTATTGCAATTTAAATTAAAGGGCAAGTCATTTATGGCTATCAGAAACAGTAGAGGCCCCAGCACAGACCCCTGGGGCACTCCACAATTGCTTTTAGCGACTGATGACCACTCGCCTTCTATACAGACCGCCTGTCTTCGATTTTTTAAATAGCTACGGAAAAGATTCACACCTGTATTATTAATTCCATAAAATTCCATCTTGTGGAGCAAGACTTCATGGTCCACACAATCAAAGGCCTTGCTGAGATCAATAAAGGTAGCCCAGGCAAAATCCTTGTTTTCAAAGGCACAGAGTATGTCCTGGACCATGGCATCTATTGCACCAACTGTGGACTGTCCACTTCTAAAGCCAAATTGTTGTTCATTGAAAAGAGAATTATTTTCAAAAAACTTACTTAATTGGTTATAAATAATGTGTTCTAGCACCTTGGACAGAACAGGTACCAGACTAATAGGCCGATAGTTGCCAGGACTGTTCCTATCCCCTTTTTTAAAGACAGGACAAATTTTTGAAATTTTGAAAAAATTTGGAAAAAAGCCTTCAAGAAGACAAACGTTCACACAGTGGGTCAGCGGAGTGATAATGTCATTAGATATTTCCTTAATGAACCAGTTGGACATTCCATAAAAATCCTGTGTCCTAGAATTTTTCATATTTTGAATGACAGTCATAACCTCAACACAAGTAACGGTAGTAAAACTAAAAACACAATCCTTTGACGGGACTAGATTCAAAAATTGATGAAAATGAGTGACTGGTTTCTTAATACTGTCTCTAATCAGATTAACAGAGTCAATGAAGTAATTATTAAAGACATTTGGATTAATAGGTATTTTGCCACCAGCACCAGAGGGGCAGGCGCTCTTTTTAACAATGGACCATGCTGACTTGCACTTATTACTTGAGCTCTCTATAGCCATTGCATTATGGTTAAGCTTGGCCATTTTGACTGCACTCTTATATAGACTTCTAATAAACTTATAGTCTAGCTTACATTGTTCGCTATCTCTTACCTTATATAGGTCATAAGCATTCTTTACCTGCTCTCTAAGCCTGGCTAGATCCGGGGTGTACCAGGAATGACTATGCTTAAACTTTAGATTTGGTTTAGAGCGTGACATGCAAAGTGGAAAACACTCATCTAACGCATGCATAAAAGAATCAAAGAAAGCAGCACACACATTACCTGGGTTTCCAATGGTTAGCCAATATGACTCGTAAATTGTCTGCCAATTGATTTTTGAGATTTTGAATTTAAAATTTTGCATGCTCAAGTAAGAGAAAAATCTTCTTGAGGCTTTAGTGGTGATCTCATCAGGCTTATTTACACTATCGACAACTATTCTAAAAACAAGACCGTCATGGTCAGAGAAATGAAAGGGCACAGTTGCACAATATACATCATCCTTCGGAATATTTGAAAACACATTGTCCAAGCAGGCATTTCCACGGCTCGGCTGGTCATTGTGGTGGTCATTGTTGTTGACGAAGTAAATTCAAAAGTCCTGCAACTGACCTCCTTTCTGTTGTAACGTCAAATTGTGCATTTACATCACCTCCAATGACAATTCCGTACTTGTCCCATTTAGTAACATGCAATAGGCACTTTTCGAGACTTTCGAGACTTTCCAGGAAGATATATTCATTACTATCAGGTGTACGGTACACCGAGACAATTATGAGTTTGATTGAGTCAATAAAAACACCGCATGCCTCAAAAGACTTTTCTATACAAAAGGCCGATAAATCCAGGGAACGACACTTGTATTTAGAGCGAGCATAGATGAGAGTGCCCCCCTACACAAAGTAGTCCTTGTAAAACTGCTGACTAGGTTAAAGCCATTTAAAATGTAAAACTCAATACCATTACCTGGGATCCAGTGTTCAGAGAGGCACACAAAATCACACTGCTGCTGGAAGGAAAAATCCTCAAGCAAAGGCAGCTTATCACCTAGTCCTTAAATATTCAAGAAAAGCAGAGTAAGCACACAAAACCTGAGATTTGAAGAAATACTTACATAAGTGTTTTTACTGTCCATATTCAAGTGTCGGGGGTTTTTGGCAATGGATCCACTAAAAAATTGTCCTGCGCCTTATCAGACAAACAAGGAATAACACTGGTAGTATTGGTTGTACGTGGAGGGTAATATTTGCCAATATAATTATAGGCCTACTTATAATGATATATATATATATATATGTGTGTGTGTGTGTGTGTGTGTGTGTGTGTGTGTGTGTGTGTGTGTGTGTGTGTGTGTTATTATATACTTAGAAATTTTACTTATATAATTATAATTGTACAACGATTAAAAATATAGCACAAGCTAACGGATATCGCCCCTCACTAATAGATGAATTAGGTACAAAAAGTATTAAGAAAAATCAAGACCGGATTAGAAGCCAGAAAACACACCATAAAACGAAGGTGAGGCAGCCAATAAATTTGCAGTTTTTATTATACAGGGGGAAAATCAAAGAATTGCAAATAAATTTAAAAAGTTTGGAGTTTCAACAGCATTTAGGACGCAGAACACAACGAATATAATACTACACACAAAAATTTAAAACACTGATGAATTCAACTAACCAGGAATATACAAAATTGGATGCAGATACTGTGAAAACATATACATAGGCCAGACCGTCAATTTTATAAAAAGGTATAAAAATCATATATCAGCATGGAAGATTGGAAACCGGAGAGAACAACCATCGCAAAGCACTTACTAGAAAAAGGATATAACCTAACAACAATCGATGAAGACCTCAAGATTACCAACACTTGTAAAAAAGGAAATGAAATGAATGCATGGGAAGAGTTATTTATTAATAAAGAAAAATGTAAAGGTAAAAAAATTAATAAATGAACAAATACATTTTGATTCTGCAAGAACGTATAAAAATCTATTTCCGGAACTCAGCCAGCCAATAAATGTTACCTAGTAGTATAGATCGTTGCCTATGACGCCCAACGATGACGCCATGACAGGAACTTGCGGTAGCCAGTAATATTTAAGCAGGGACGCCATCTTGTTTCTTTTAGTCTCCATTCGGGCCTAATGATGTTCGCTGTAACAGAACGAAATCGATTGCCAATTTAATAACTTTTGTATTTGTTTACCGAGTGTAAAAATATTAAGTAGTGTTAGAAGACGTGAATTTTTACTTTATCCTATTTTATAATAGTACCGGTAGACCGAGCTTTGCTCGAATAGAATGAAACTTGTATTACATAAGCTAATAAGTTTAGTTCAAACACATGTATTGTATACTCAATGTAAACACAATTTATATGACTTAAATAAAAATGATTTAACACATCTTGGTTAATAAATAAATGTTTTACACTTATATACTTCCATGTTAATTGGGTTGTTGAGGAGCATTAGATGTACTAGTTTGCATAAACTTTGAACAAAAAATTAGCCTCGCGGGTCGGGGATCGATCTCACTACCTTCCGCATGTGAATCCTCTGCACTAGCTCTTAGACTTGTCATGAGATTAATGTATTGAAGTCGTTTAGGGTATTTTAGCCAAACTCCAATTAATTATTAGAGCTGATCATACGATTGTTACCAACCAGTGGTTAACTGATTGTGATAGATACGGAATTTGGATTAAAAAGCAAAAGGGGGATATAATTTACACCAATTGGTTTGTTAAAGTGGCTTCAATCATTACAATGAATAAGTTTTCTATGAAAACACGAAAGGTTTCAGACATTTTTTCTCAGCTTTTACTTCGCACAGTTATTTTATCCTTTAATTCTTACAGATTGTTTACTAATATCATAATTTTTTTATTTCTTACATAAAATTAATAGCCATGCAAAATCCTTATTTACATCCTAAATTGAACATATTTTTCACCACCATCTTCAATCAACAACTGTTAAGTGATTATAAACAGATGTTTTGATTTGAATTGTTTGAAACAGTTGATTACCCTTAAACTTAATGTGATTTTTTAGATTTTAAACCTAATATTTCAAGAAAACCGGGATTTTATTGGACATTAAACCTATCCATAACTTATTTTCTGTCGGAAACTAGCCCAGTTATTTACGAAATTCAAAGAAATTCGTTATAGCCGTTATCAAGATCCTTCTGCAAATATAAAAACTTGCTAATAAATAAAACTTTTAAACTATTTTATAAAAGTAACTTTTGTATAATTGTTTATTTGAATTTAAAAAAAATCTTAAATATTCCAGGATTATAAGGTTAAACATGTTTTAAAAGTGATGTGACGATGTCTATTGCACTCCTGTGTCTTGGAGGCTAGTAAATGCCCAATGAGCTTTGTGCACTGCACTGAATATTTAGTGAACACGTATTATATATTATATTTTAATATGTAAGACCATCCTCATAATTAGACCAGTTCGTGATTCAGACCCAGTGGTTCGGATTCTAAGATAAGGTTCCATAGATATATAGAATTAACTGTTGGGATATTAATTAACAGTTCTGTCTTAGGAAAATGGCAGCCTTAGTCAGTAACAAGCCTACAAGATCGTGCCACAATCATTCTACACTCATTTCTCATTTATACTTGGCTGAAAAATACCTACCTTGAGGTACGGTCGTCAATTCAATAATCGAAACTAATCTTATATAATTTAATAATAATCGTAATCTAATAATAGAATAATACATTCCAATACAAATTTAGTTTAGTTTTTAGTTCACTATTGAGACTTAAGTTTAATTGCCAATTATTAAATTACTTAAAATATGTCTCTTAAAGGTGCTTTTCTAGGGATAGATAATTAGATCTTTAGGTAACATATGCGGTTTGATTTAATTCAGAGCATAATAAAATTGCCAAATTAAATTTTATTTCTATAATTACTATAATTAATTATGCCCGCGAGATTGAGAGGTGTCACCAGCCAGGTAGCTGGTGGTACAGATAGCTCCACATAGTCTCGACGATTAACCATCGGAGACAGTCAGCTGACGGTCATCTCTGTTAATGGTTCCCCGCCTCGGTAAAACGACTCCGTGTTATCCCTCAATTTGTCTTTGTTATCATTTTATTTTTATGTTCTATTTTTATACTTTATATATAAACCATAAATATTTCCTTAATCACTATCCTGAAAGTTAAATCAATTTTTACTATCCATTAAAGTACCAAGTCATAGGCACCCTACAAGTACTAATAAAAGTAATGCTCACAAAATAATTTTGTAAGACTTTAGAATTTTTTAGTAGATAATACTATTTGGCCAAATCAACGCGATATTTTCATACTAGACATTTTTGATCCCCAAATCAGCAGCTATTAAGCCTATACATTATAGTTCACTCAAGTTGTAAGTTTACCTTACGAGGTCCTTTTGTAAATAGGTTCATAATAGTTTCTTTAGCATGGTACAAAATCACTATGCTTTGTCACTAACGGACAATATCGCTATGCTATGGAGAGTGAGATACTAACTTTGTATGTAGTTTTATTTTCTTCATAAATGAACAACTATGTAATATAATTCGTTTCCAGTGAGTAATATACGTGATATTCACGAGAACACTATAACTTGGTACTCATTTTACATGGGGTGTTTTATTTAACTATGTCACCATTGGTATCCTGTGGACTAAACATCTAACAATAAACTTTAAAAGGGGAACGATTCATAGTTCTAGGGGTTTACAAATATGAACTAAAATCTTTGTAAATGGCTGCCATTTTCCAATATGGTGGTCAATTTAATTTTCTGATGAAACGTCACTTGCTATATTTAAAATATTTTATGGTGGCTTCAGATATTAAACATAAGTAGTTATGAAACTTTGATGTTTAAGTACATTTTTACCCTATTGAACAGTTTACGATCTATGGAGACTATGTTAACAACATATTTTGTTTTTTGACACCATTAGTAACTTTAAACCATGCATCTGACATTGAAGCTTAAATGATGACATAACATTGTTTTCGGAGGTGATTAAAATATGTGGCTATGGTTTTCATAAATATTTGCTATTTTTATAAAAATGGTTAACTTAATTTAATACGTTGGAACAAATTTTTATGTTTTTTTTCGATTGTAAAAATAATTTTTAGCCTTGATTATGGTTTTTATACTTGAGTAATATTTTATATATACAAGCTTTAACGAGCCATAGACAGTACAATTCAATAACTAAATTGTTAACTCTCTGTGGCGTTGATTATTATAAGCTATTTATTGCATAACAATGCTAACAACTAATAAATAAGTCTAATAAGCGTTTCCAAAGTTAGATTAAAACTTTTAAAAAGCTTTTACATTTATGGAATGGTATGGAAAAATCCTACATTTGACAATATAATTTAAATAATAATAATATAGTTTATATACTGAAACATGAGACCAAAGTAGTCTTTCCTAAACGTTTTTTATGTTAATATTTAGCAGCCCTGTTTAAAATTGTCACTAACTCTATGTGCATGTTACTGTCATTTTCTACACTTCATTGCATTGAATCTTAGCCAGTCATCACAACTTTTAAAATTGAATCTGCGTGTTTAATTTGATTTGAATATTATATAATTTAATATTTATTTGGTATTTTAATTTGTTACAAACAGTTTTAATTCGTATAAAACTTAAAGAATGTAACAAGGACTTGTACAGGGGATGTTCCAATTTGTTAAGAGTGTTGAGATAGAACTTGGCCGATGCACAAGAGCGGATGTGTGATGGATGGGCCATGTGTGTTGGCGCTGCCTCGGGCCCGAGCTTGAGCCACGTCCTTCTCACCAGATCCTCCAACATCGGATAGTTAAGTAAACGTTTATAGGAGATTTACAATACCTAAGTATATATCGTTACGGTGTTGTAAAAATATTCCTGAAGGTTCCAAAGGAACAGCTGAGATTCAGTGCACGAAGCGTCTGGAATGGTAGAGAAGTGCCGCCGCCGCGCCGCAACAATTCAACAAGGATCAAATTTAATATTATTGAAGAGTCTAAAGGCACCACACATATGCCATAATACGTCGCGCCATGATGCACGTCACTAAAGTAAACCGCACGAAAGTAGTCCGATGACAGCCAGTGCGGTGTTGCCAAATCGCCCTGTTGTATTATAGCATATGGCTACGTCAGAGGGGGTGAGAGGGGAACCAGCTGTCTAAGACTTTATCGGACTACTTTCGTGCGGTTTACTCTAGTCGGTTGTTTACTGTGATTGCTTAGTAACAGATCAGCGCAGTGACAGGAAGATAAACGTAACGTGATAGTAACCGTGAATTGTAAACTGGGCATTCAAAATTGAACTGTGTGTTTAATAGCAAAGATTTAACCCTAGAACGGACGGGCTGGGTCTGTAAGACCCAAGCGCGTTTGTTATTGTTCTAATTTAAGGTCATTGATCTAGAAAAACGACGAAGTTCTGTGTAGCTTCCTAAAATACTCCAGAGAAAGCACTAGTGTAGTGGTATTTTCCACTGCAACCCTCAGTTTGCAGTTGTCAACTGGTTTTGGTGGAGGGGGGTCTGTCAGACCAAGCCCGTCCGATTACGTAACTTTATTCGACCGAGCCAAGTTCATGTTTTTCGAATATTTGTAATTAATTTTTTAATAATTTTACTATTTTTAACATTTTTATGTACCTACATAGTATAGTGATTTTTAAACAAATAGGTATAAAACCGGCCAAGTAACAATGAAATCAATTGAATTGTGTTCAAGGTTCTATTGGAAAGTGGAGTTAATGATTCCGACATTGATCCTGATTTTCTCTTGGAATGTCATAATAATAATGGATAGCGAGATTGAAGAATAGATCAACGATGAACCTGAAAATAATTTAGGCACATATGGTTTGTGTGAATAAAGTGTAGAATGCGATTACGAGATGTTGTGCACGACTGTTGTAACGAATATTTTTTAATGAAATTCAAGCCCTTCAAAAACATAACCACTAAATGATAACCACTTTATAGTATTTTTAAATAAAAAGTATTTCGTTTTCTACAATATTCATGTATTTTCCAAATCTGTCTGAATACTTTTATAATTAACTCTGTATTTTACAATGTATTATATATGTAGCTTTGATAAAAAAATATTTGTATAAATCAATTGAATTAGCAATTTTTTATTTTTTTAGATTTGGGTCTGTCGGACCTAGCCCGTCCAATCATTAAACCTTTTTCGCCCATCCACTCTAGGGTTAATAGATTAGACAATTAGATGTCATTAATGAGCATTGCATAATTAGCTTGATTTTCTTGTTTATTTGGGAACTAGCTGACCCGGCGAACTTCGTAACGCCTGACAGTAAATACGTACTAACTTTAAGATTGGCCATGTTCTGAAGTCGAATAGCATTTCGGTTTCTAGGAAACCTAACTGTAATACGGCTTTTATAGGAAAGATATACAACAGCTGATTATTATAATAAACGTAATAATATAAACATTGTAATTATCATATAAACACGTGATTTTAATCAGACAGAAAATAAAAATGTAAACACATAATCCCCCAAAACCGTAAACTATTAACGTTGTGAATAAAGCTGTTCATTTTTTACAGTACACATTTACTTAATAGTTTTTCATTATTGAATGATTCAGATGGCATTGGATAGTAAAGCATATTGCTAATGGAAAGTGAACCAATCAGCTGTAGCTAAGAAATCAAATGTTTCCATTGTAGACAATTTGTAAACAAACTTACTCTCCATAAGGTTAACATTAGAAATTTAAAACGCCATAAAATGGAAACTTATGGGGTTTTCGAAAATATTTTTTCACTAAAACCTTCCCGGACACATATAGAGTAACTACCAAAAATTTTATGGCGATCGGATGAGTAGTTTGGCAACGCATAAAGGACATACATACATTCAATTTTATATATAGAGATTAGATATGTAGAGCCAGCTAGGCTATACAATTATAGTCTATTTACAATTCTATTAATTGAGTAAATTAATAGTAGTTAATCATCATTGTTTTAATTCATAATTAAACATATAACCCCCAGGCCACGAAAAAAATATGGATAGAACAAAATAGAACTCCTGTACAGTCATAGATAATTTAAAGGTTTATGCGCATAAATAGTGATTCAATTGTTTGAATTTAGACTGTAACAGGTAAAGCTGCGTTACCATTATCCACGGCGAATATTTTTCCTACCGTATTTTTACGTGGGGTACAATAATATGGGTTTTAATTCAATGTTTTACATTAATAAATGTAAAAAAGTTAAACTATATTTGCAAATTATCATTTGGTATCACCTTCCGTAAAGGTTTAAATCGTCCATAACGTCTTAAGAGCCTATTACAGTATAATCAATTATTTCAATGAAAGATATAATTAATCGATAAAATGTTAGGTTATTTTTTAATAAAAATAGAACAAGTCGTCGATAATAGCCAATTAAAAAACTAATAAAATATTGAAAATACATAATTTTTTTTAATAAGTTTCATAATTTTTTGTATTGAATCCATAAATAGATGACACATTTGAACAATAATACCATTAGTCCCAATACAAAGAATAATCCATGTAAAACCTAAATTATAATACGAAATATTACCTATAAAATATGTATTAGAACATTTTTCACTTTTTTGTTGCCAATGCTACTTAGGCTTGACTATACGTCTTTTGAATCAGATTTTATATTTTGAAAAGAAATTTTAACCAAGTAATATGATTATTTTGTGAAGTAATTTATTTTATTTTTGTCCCACAAACCTGTTACATTTCAACTAATTTTAACCAACAACTAATGATATTAATTTACATCAGATTAACTTTTAGTTATTACTACGGATGTATAGTTGAGACAATTCTATTAATTTAGTTTAGTAAATAATAGTTTGTAAAATCACGACAGTTCTATTTAAAAAAATATAAATAAATAAAACAATCAGATTACGGATTTATGAAAACAGAGTCCAAATCTCAAATATTGGAAAACGGACGATAAAACTTGTATGGCCAACAATACAAAGATAAGGCTATATTGTATCAGTGCGTGGCTGTAACTTTATGATTGTGATTTACCTTTATGGCGTTGGGCCGCTTCATAACACGATACGGATATCGCTCCTCAACTGTATACCCATGAAACATTTGGTAAAAAAATTGTAATTAGGAAACATTGGGTAAATTGTACATTTTTACTCCATAAATTTCTCATTTACAATGAGAAATGTATGGAGCAAAAACTATTATAATTAAACTATTAAAATAACCGTTTCTGTTTGTTATATTTGTTCTGTTATAGTTTTAAGATTCTGAGATAAGATAATTGAACTGAACTAAACACATAATGACGTCATTGTCACTTTATGGGGGACTAACAGGGTACAAAGAGCTTCATCTTGAACATATTATTTTGCTCTGAAGCGATCTTTGATAGTTGAAAACACTTTTCCTCTTCGTGAGGACAGCGTTCAAAGCGTTTCACCGCCGGCTCTATCACTATAAAATCTTCTTGGGAAACAAACCTTTCAATAGCGTGTATAACTTTGAGGTTTAAACTACTTCAAGCTTTTACATAATTCCTGTATATATATATATATATATATATATATATATATATATATATATATATATCACCAAGAACAATACAAACTCCAAACAGAAAGTGCTTGGCCATTGACGAAGGAAACACAAGGAAATCATCAAGAACAATAAAACTTCCGTACAGAAAGTGTTCGGCCATTGATGATGGAAACACAAGGAAGTCATCAAGAACAATAAAACCTCCAAACAGAAAGTGTTTGGCCATTGATGATGGAAACACAAGGAAATCATCAAGTACAATAAAATCTCCGAACAGAAAGTGCTCGGCCATTGATGAAGGAAACACAAGGAAGTCGTCAAGAACAATAAAACCTCAGGACAGTTTTATTTCTAAAGAAATAAATGGAGATGTCAGAATATATAATTTAACATATGGTTTATAAACTAGTATTGTTTTGTATTTAGTTTTTGACAAAACTTGGTATATATATATATATATATATTAATCTAGGTAAGGTCTCTTAATTTAAATTGAAAAAACATATTTTTTATTGTGGCAGAAAGCTTACTTACTCATTGCTCGTATTTTCTTATTTATAATGAGTATATACAATGAATGTGTGAATGAAAAATGTTATTGCTTAAAAAATTAAGCAATTTAACTTTCCTATTTATTAATAGTCTTTGATAAAATTTGGCATGTGCTTTGTGTGCGTTATAAGCTTCATTATAGGTATGGTGAAGCTTAATGTGTGCTATTAGGGGGCATTTTGATACAGTTTATATTTTCTGATACATATTGTCAAAAATGTACATTTAAACATAAAATTTCTCCAATCAATAAAACTGTCAGATACCTTAAGCAGAAGAGATGTAGTAGGGCGCTTGGGACTGAACATTACAAATGTTTCTTTCCCGATAACAGAGCGGAAAAGCCAATTAAATCTTTCTAGTTCATTAATTGCATTTCCACTGTTACTTTGTGATTTATATTTCCCGTGAGTTGTTATTTAACCAAATAGGGAAGTAGTAATCATTAAATTAAAAACCCAAATCGTTCCATATCCTAAAATGTCTAAAAATTATCATTAGTTACGTACGATGGGATTATTTTAGCATTGCGTAGTGATTTATACGCAACGTCTAACCTATGTTATAATAATTTATACGTTTTATACGTACATGCCTACTGTTTTAATGGGACAACAACATTTAAAGATACACCATATTTTGTCTTTACAAGAGTTTTCGCAAAGATGAACACCATTTCAGACGTTTAAATGAAGCTCGGTGTAATGTGCATGAGAAAAACTCAGCATAGGCCTACTCTGTGTGAAGAATTGATATCCCGCGAGGAAAAACCACTTGGACTCGCCTGCATAAAACATTTACCGTTCTGAGAACAATATTATGATGTGTGTAGCTGTGTCTACAAGGATTTATCTTTTTTTATTTTACTCAGTCACTTTAAAATTAAGTCATATTAAGGTCTGATAAGTGTTCGGATTGAATTTGATGTATTTTCCTCCGTAAATTTTACTATGTGTTTTAGTGTTGTTGAAGTATCGGTCTAACCTGTAATTACCTTTAAATTTTAATTCACCTTTAATCTTAAAACCTTTTAATTTCACGATGCCTAGTTCTTTTCTATACATGCTGAATTCGCGAATCAGCCTCAGTATTAAAATAAAGACATATTTTAGTGAGGACAATTAATTATACTGTCATTTTGCACAGAAACTCGATTTTCTTCAAAAGGATTTTAAATAAAAATATTAAATGGAGGAGTTCGTACATAACAGTTTTCTTGATTTTACGCATTAGCATTGTAATGTATACGGAGTGTCTCAAAAGAACTAATCTCATCTAAATTCCTGTTACTTTAACAAACTGAGTAAAATATATTGTTTAATTTGATAAAACAATGTTATTGTTTGGATTAATATACATGAGTCGTTGATGCATAGCGCATATATTAGTTATATAAAGTTTACAACTCTGTCAAGAATAATATTATATATGGATCTTTGTTTTGAGTAACCGCATCTAAGAACCATTACACTGCCACAATAACATTAGATGAAAATTATGTGTTAGTTGCTGTTCTTAAAACGTTGTAATGTTAATATATTTTGCCATTTTAAGATATTACAACTTAAAATGCTGAATATGAATGAAAACTATTATTTAAATGAAACGCGCCAAATATCGACGTAAGTGTGTATGTCTCAAAAGAACTGATCTAAACTTAATTCTTGTTATTTAAGCAAATCGAGAAATTAACTTAATGAATAATTTAAACTTAACGATAATGTTTTCTTACCCATGTTTTGTTAAGAGTATATTGTTTCATAAAAACAAAACACATTTTATTTAAGAAGATTCGATTTAAATATATACTTCGCATAATTTTATTTTACGTATTTTCATCAACAAAACTGACTCCACTAATTGCCTAGGTAAACAGATTTTTACCAACAACTGCCACAGCGTCAGAATCCCAAATTTGGTAACACTTTCCATTGGAGATTTGTCACGGCTACTACTACTACGTCTGAGAATATATCAATCAATTCGACTGAGATCGGATCTAGTCAGCCGTGTGCAAATCGTTGCGTATGAAAATCTGAATCTCCTCGCTCTCATGGTCCGGGGTCGTCAAGACGTCAACTTTGCCGCAGCCGTCTTCCACAAGAATTACGATTTTCTTCACGGCCAAACTTAAGTATTACTATTTTTTTAGATTAAGTGGAATTGGAGGGAATGTTAGGGATAACTAGGGAACCGGGGATGTCGCGAAGTATTTAAGAAATTATCGTATAAAAAACTTAGCAAGTTATGCATGGACTTGTACCAAGTTCATGTGCCAACAAAATTAGTACCTTCAATAAAACTATGTTATAGCTGGATACCTGGATAGGTTAGCCTAGACTGTATATTTTAATCCCCATGCCATCAAACCTGGCTTGGTTTAGAGCTGTGTGGATATGATCGGGCTCTAGGTAATGTTCCCAGTAGGCCTACCTTCCACTTACGGTAGTTATCCTAGTTATTAGGCCTCATCATAGGCCTAGTATCATTTCAGTTAAACCATATTTTTAATATCCATGATATTCCACCACCTACATTAACGTTTCCATAGAGTTTGGTTTCTAGAAATTATATCAATCTATACTCACAAATATTGGCCACCAGAGAGCACTGTTTTATAGATTTCCGTGCACAGATACGAAATGTTGGCTATTGCCTGATTTAATACTTCATGTATGAAATTATTTTTATCTAAGGCAAATATTTTTTGTGCAACATAATTCTAAGATATGATGAACTTATTACCTACAAGGGCACATATTCCACAGCTACAGGTTGCTCTTAAACTATCCCAACCACTTTATGTTGTTTACTTTCTACAGAAGTTCTAGTATAAACGTATAAAGTAAAAACTTAACTAAACAGAAATTTAATTGAAATATAGAAACCCTTAGAGACTACAACTGTTATATATTTTTAGTATCGTCGGGTTTAGGTTTGGTATGAGTTTTGTTTTTTTAGGACCCATTTAGAAAAAAATAATCAAAAGTCCAACCTCGTATGTATGTATAGTTAAACTATATTTATCTATATATTTTTTATTTTTTAAATATTTACGATTAAAACAATACAATTTTATGAACAATTATATTTTAAAATACTTTTTTATGTTTAATGAAGGTTAGGTTAATAGATTGAGTAAATTTACGGATGCTGATTATTTTACTGCTGTGTATGATTTGAGTATGTACCTAGTTTATTACGGATGCCTATTTTTGTTCGCTAAATTAATACAGCAAAAAGCATGACTGATGTAAACAATTTTATATACTGATCGTTAAAAATGCTCACTAGTAAGGTCATATTTCATATTGAGCCATGGTAGTTGATATTGCTTTGACAGGAAGGTAAAGTTTGCTTTCGATGTATCAAATTTTCATCACCTGTCGAAGCTTAGTGAAACTACAATGTCCTTGATAAGCTCAAGGGAACTTCTCTCATAATCGTCAGAATTATTCAACAGATATTGTTTCCAACAATGTTAGGATATAGTTTACCAATATTTTTATATCCATATAAAGTGTGGACTATTTTATAAGCAAAGCTCAAAAATTTATCTCTCATATTTCAATTCGTATAGATCTAATTTACTGGAATTTGTCCTAATCAATTCTTGTTACACTACATAGCTTAGTAACCTTGAATATTTTTTAATATCTAAATATAATAATCTAGAAAAATAAAAGTATTATCTTATTTTAATTTTTTTTAACTCAGCTGATGCTGAAGGCTTGTTTTTACACTTGTGAGTAGAGCTCCAGTACTTCTGGAAAATAAGTTGGTCATTATGTTTTAAACACAAACATATAGCTATAAAGTCATATTCGTCTATTAAAAAAAATATTACTGATATTCATTATCTCATTCTGTTAGTAATGTCACAAACTTACAATAATTCTCACAACACCCCTGTGAGATGGAACACTGTCAGTATTGTAGGCGAAGCTGAAAAACGTAGATTTAAAAACATAAATAATAAAAAAATATACAAGTATTTGAAAAGTACTTTCACTAAAGATGTAAGATGAAATTCGATGCTTATGCTGATACTGATGCAGCTCTTACTTACTCTGAATCTGAAATTACACCAGAAAACTATGTAGAAAGACACTTGATTTTTAGTTTTTTTATGATATAAATTTTTCAAATATTGAACCATTTATTTTATTTCAACGTGTAGACATATATTAACTGCTTATACTAGGGTCAATCATATACCAAAAACATATAAATACAACGTGTTCAGGCTGGAGTTATCAAGAAATAACTATCTCCTATGAATATGATTATATTTAAGATTAATTATTTGAATATTTCACAACTATAGCCAAGACTGTGTAAACGATGGTTTAACGATCGTATTTCAAAGGCAATGTCTAAAACTAAAAGCTAAGGGAAAATGTTAAGTTAAGAAACCAAGCTGAATCACTTAATCACTAATGTCAATACCGACCTAACGAAGGTGTAGAGAATGTCTCTATAGCTTGCGTTTAGATGTTTTATGGGATGTGGCATAAAAAAAACAAATGATGTTAGTGAATTGAATGGAAATTAGTTTTAAATATAGTATTTGACCCTTGATCGAGTCAGAACTGATCTTATGTTGTAGAATGGATTATGTACATTTGATTTCACTGACGTAATTTATTCGTTTGAGATCTGTGCTGTGTGTCTTCTAGTAAATACGGGGTTAGTTAGGAATGGAAAAAGTTAGCTGCAGTTTCTTGAGCACAATCTAATATGTTTTTAGATGACATTGACACTGTAAAAATAAGCAGGATAATTTAATAACAAGATGGTACCCCTCCCCACTTTGGTATTGAGATATGAGGTATTTAATCCTATGGATTTTTCGTTTGGGGGTACATCAAAGATAAAGTGTACTCTACACCAGTGAAAACTGAGCCAGAACTCAGAGAAAGAATATAAGCATTATCTGAAAACGTTGTCAAACATTGTCCTACAAAGTTTCTGTAGGAGTGATGCAAAAGAGAGTAAGAGGAATAAAGAACAAGACTGGCGTAAGGAAACAATCCGGAAGTTTAAGAATGCAATGTGAATAATTATAAAACTACTTTGAACAATACTTTTGTAATAATTTACAATATGTATTTTAGTTTGCATAGAGCAAAAAAAATTTCAAATGTTTTATACATTTCTCTAGTAAGATAGAAAAATATTATTTATTACTTAAATTGTTTTAAGTAATCTGTTTAAAATTGCTTCTTTTTCAAGTTAACTAGGTTATCGACTAATATAAATGTAATCCTCAAAGCTCACACTTTTAAATTTTAATTGTAAATTAAAATCTAAATTTTTGGGGTTTCTTATTTATTTTCATACAATTTTCTCAACCTCCTATATATAGCCTTTGACCTTTTCATTCATAGTATTTGGTTTCATACCTATTGTCCTATATACCTTTTCAATCAACTTTGGAAGCGCGTCCAACCATGAGCAGAAAACTCTCGAAATAACCAATTATTTAGAGTTGTTAATAGTCGTTGTGCAATTGCAGCTTTCATAATAGTAACTGTTTAATAGTGATTAATGTTTAACACTTTGATGAGGGTTTGAAAAATTCTTTGCCATTATCAGATTGAGTATTCTTGATTCCAGCGAGAAGAGTTGTTTGTATCGCCCAGTTTCAATCTTAGCTTTCTTAGAAATAGAATGAGTATTGCCTCAAGTAAGACTGCATATCCATTAGATAAATCTGTACAGAGTTTAATGAATACTGGATAATTTAAAATTCCTTCTTGCTGGCTTATGTATCTCATTTTTTAATTTAAAATTGGAACTTTTTAATTTTGTTAACGTTTATAAACTTTCTATGAAGTCAAAGAAATATACCTCAGAGGGCATTTTTAGTAAATGCAACTTGCACGTAGGGACTGTCATCTACCCTCACTCGAGTTCCTGTGTCCTTTATATGTGTTTATGTGTTTATATAAGTAGGAGGGTTGGTGTTGTAGTCAGGCTCTTCAAACTCTGACTCTTCTGTGTCTGAGGCAAAGTAGAGATCCATCTTATGAGCACCAAACATGTTTTAATTTGCTTAATGTCAACTGATTGATATATTTTGTTTAGCTATTTATTCTACGTTCACATTTTCAATATTTTACGAAACCAACAACACTATGTAACCTTTATTGTTATAATTTGGTCGCCTTGATACAGAGAGGAACCTAGCCCCATCAGTTATGGTTTAGTGAAATGGGTCCTAAAGTTTTTTGTGGGTCTAAAATTAGGAAAAATTACCAAAAGTATACCACTAAATTAAATCGGTTTTATTTAAACCACATAAATGTTTTCATTGAGTAATAAATGTGTTTTAATTTTGCTAATTAACTTTTATACCGTAATACACATCTTATTCTATCCGAGCAAAGTTCGGTCACCAGGTACTGTTTGTAAATTTAATTAATGGAAACCAAGTCAATTCTGTCTGTTAGTTTCATGACTTTTGTTAAATTTATCAATGTTAATAGTAAAAATAGCAGTCAAATTAAAGTAGGGAGTTAATAAAATAATATGCAATAAAATAATAAGGTCATTTTTGCGCAACACATAACACTACTATGTAGGTTAACAATTTCGTATGGGTTAGGCGTCATTAAAGTCAATTTCAAAATCCAGATCTGCATTTAATCCGTCTATATCATACACACTAGGATCTGTGATTGAAAAAAGTCAAAGGTTATACATAGGAGGTGAGTCAACTGTATGAAAATAAACATGGAAAACCAAGAATTTAAAGTGGGAGATGTTGTGAGGATTTAAAAATGTAAACATGTATTTAGTAAGAGGTATACACTAACATTAAACATATGCAGAAGTAAAGAAGACAATACCTACTACTGATAATAGAGGTATTATAATACGAGGTGGATTTTATAAGACGAATTATTAAAGACGAAATATAAGGCCATTTCTTTAGTAGAGAAGTAATTTAACGGAAAGGAGAATTTTATGTTAAGTTGTGAGGATTTACGAATAGGTCATGGATAAATGCCAATGATGTAGTTACATAGATGGACACTAAAGAAAAAATTAATAGCCATGCTAGGTTCAAGTGTTGACGCAGAGGGTACGTCTTGCAGCGGTCGTGCGACAGTGGCATGAGCCGCGGCGTGCTAGGTTTTCCGAACCCTGTGAGGTGCATGTTTTGTGAAATTTGATTTTATTTTCATAAAAATGATGTTTTATAATAACAGGTAGTAGATTGGATATGAATAAGGCCCACTTTTACTGAGTAAAGCTAAATGTTCAAAAATTGCTCATCACGTTATTCTTATGGGAAAAACGTGCCGATTCTGACGTCTCTTTTCGGGTTTCCATCCACTAAACTGTAATGGACATTTCTTGAAATGACCCTATTGCACTTATAATTTTATAACATTTCAGAAAATAGCCTATTAAAACAATAACAATATCAAGCGAATAAAAAGTGGAGAAATATATGTTAAAATAACTTTGCAGTAAGTCAAGTTTTAAGAGAAACTTAAAACCGTTATAACTGCTAATTTTTAAATAGAAGCTTATTAATATAAATTTCTTACCCTCCGAAGTTTTTATCCTCATCAGATATTTTACTTCACACCTACAGAAAATCTCCCTGCATCTATCTATAATATTATAAAGAAGAGGTGGTTTCTGTATGTTTGTTTGTGGGTTTGTGTGTTTGTGGGTTTGTGTGTTTGTGGGTTTGTTGTGGCAAGTGAACGCAAAAAATACTGAACCAAACAGTTTGAAATTTTACACAAAGAGAGATCTTAAACTCATGCAACACATAGGCATACTCATTTCCTTAAAATCCTCTCGGGCTACGCCCTGTGAACGTCCTAAGTTTCAATGTTTACATTTTTAGAAAATGAAAACATAAAATTACTTGAATGTCAACAGCTGTGAACACTAAAATTTGACAGTTCGAGAAGCAGAAGACATGGTTGCTGTAAATACCCTGGGATTAAATGTTTACAGTTTTTAATGTCAACATCCGTTTACTTTACATTTTGACAGTTCGGGAAGAAAAAGAAATAAAGTTAATTTTTACACATAAACTGCTGGATCGAAATTAGTGAATTATTAGTTCGAAATAGTGGAATGGTAGATTTTGAATTTTCTCCCGATGCCTGCCTCTATTACGTTAATGCTTATCCTCTCCCAATATTTGACATATGTTACTTTGTCATGTTTAGATATATACTTAGACACGTGTTTTGTCATTTTGTAAACAATAAAGAATTAATTATCAATAACTTAAATGTATCTGTAGAGCCTACACCTCTCAGCCTTTTTTACCCGTGCGAAGAACGGGTACTTTGGCTAGTATTCAATAAAAGGATTGGTATTTTTTTTAAACTACTTCACTTGAGATGATATATTCACAGATTCTACTTCTGTGCACTTCTGATTCAAACCAATTTTAATGATTTTACAAACCTAATATCAGAAATACTACTGAAGTAAATGTATGAAAATATATACGAGCATGGACTACTTTACGTTGCTATCATTCCAGGCTTAAGAGACATGTAAACATGCCTAAGTGGTTTACCCGAGAAGTGGAGACTCCATTAGAGATGTTTGCGCCTGACGATTCCGGGATATTAGTCATGCATCCAGACTCATCCGTATGGGTATCAGTGATGTGATGGGATTTTACAAATACTCTCTTTCGTCTTGTACGATAATATTCCATCCATAGTGGTAGCTAGCTATTCATAGTGCACAGCTGTGACATGAAATATGATTTGTTGGCAGATTGAAGATTATTTTTGTTTATAATAATATACAAACAGTATGCATCTTGTAGAGTAAAATTTTTAAAATCTTAAAATATTTATATGCAAACGGGTGCATAGATATATGAAAGTTGATACATAGCATATAAACATAATTCAACACACAATTGATCTTTGTTCAAAACAATTTGTAAATTTAAATATATTCATAGTTGTTGTATTTGCGCTTTTACACTGTATCAACAGTTAACGACAATCTATTAAATATTTTAATAGACAACGAAACTGCCATGATGATTAGGATACTAAAGCTGGCTCTAATTAATTATATTGATTCATGAAATAGACCCGGTAGATCCGTTGGAGATGGGGATAATACGTGTACTTGTGTAAGATAAAAATCTTAGTCTTTTTGAATACACAGATGAAATGTGTGATAAAACGTTTTTGTTCGTCATTTTTGAATACTGCATGATTCCATGGTTAACAAAACCGATTTCAATTCTTGATTAATCGAATATCTTCATCTTGGACTTGGATATTTGAAGGTTAATTGATTTATGTTATTATTACAGTTCTGTTATTTTAAATTATCTTAATTAAGCAATTAGTTCCGTTACCACAATACTTTGGAAACAAACTTTAAATTTTTGGAAATATACAGTTGACCTTTTGTTTTGGGAAGTGTGACAAGCTGTAATAAGCTTGTTTCAATATTTAATAAAATAAAATGTAATAGAAACATTAGTAGGCCTAAAGCTCCTCCTTTAAAAAAAGGGTCCTCAGAGACCAGGAAAATGCATGATTTACTTCTTTGTCACGTCTAAACTTTGGCCGGGTTATTCAGCTGTCAGCAATATACCTACGCAAAAAAGGTCGTCGTGATGCTCTTCAAGTACAATATTTTCTCTTAGTTTTTAATATGGATGTTCGGGGGGTATTTTACCTGAAAAAATCGTGATCTTTAAATTAACTAACTTAATTAAACTCTAAAAATCAGATCGCAAAAGACTCAGAAAATAGATCATAAAAGTCTCATTTCCACATTCTTACTGCACAAAATATTTGGAATAAATGGAACTTATTGTAAATAAATGAAATTTTTAAACATGAAATATAAAACTTTTATTTCAATAAAACCGTGTGAAATTCTTTTCTAGGAGAGGTTAAAGAAATTTCTTCAAACCAGTGAAATATTTAAAAATAGAATATAAAGAAATGAATATTTATATGAATATTTAGAAATATTCCATCAATATATTATTAATTACAAATCATAAATCTTTCAAAGAATAAACTTAAATTTGGGTCAAATTTATTTTATAAGACCAAAGGTAAACATAAGAAACTTGAAATAGGTATTTAAAATATCACACAACCTAAGTAATTCATAATACCACAAAAGTATGTGTAATTCAGATTTTCATGAAATATATAAATAAGTGCAAGTATGTACCATTTTATAGAAATTAAACGAGACAACCACTCAATAAGTGCTTCACTTACTAAATTTAATTTTGTAAAAACACCAAAGTGGTTTATGACTAATCGATACAGTAAGTGTAATTCCCTACGTACTTTAAGAGAATTCAGCTCTCGTTGCTTGTAGACGTAAACCTCTTTATCCATAAAACATATGCATGGACATGTGTGTAACTTATGTTAACAACCCGACTAATGAGCCCGTTAACACACTATGACTATTTCTCTTGCATCCGGGGCAACCACAGAGACCACAGAGTGAGTATTTCATGGTACCTCTGAGAAGCCTAAGTGACGTGGTTGTTGGACTCAAGCCAAGTTCTAAATACTTGATGACGAACTGCTTCTGACTCGTGAAATGGCTTACCTTCCGATCAAATTGCATTCCTTCTTCACTAAGCTGTGAGATCTAATAACTTTGCTAGTTATACTAAGATAAATATATTGACAGGATATTTTATTATTGAAATAACATAACTCATTTTATACTGCATTATGGACTGCATAGCTAATTTTACTTTAAAGCTAAAAAACTCAAAACGATATCTCATTTCATATAATTTTCTTAATAATTCTACGTATATTAATTGATTTGGAATAGTTCGTGCAACTGAATAGTGCAAGGTTACTACGCTTGAGCGATATAATGATTAATACTATTCTCATAAAATCAATATCCCGTTTTACCAATATTCCTGAGAAAAACCATTTACAACATGTAAAGGTTTCAGAGCAGTGTTTAAAAATATTGTTTCAATATATTCGTAACACATTTATCATCAATGAAATTTTCTTAGACTATTATTAATGAATTTATCACTGGCAAAGATAGTATGTGCATAATACTTGATATTTATTTTATGCATATTTTTTAATTTTGTAAAATACAACAGTTAGTTGAACCTTTTGGTCAGAATATCTTAAAGCTTTTCACAAACACATCATAAAAATAACATAGTATAATACAATAACACAATACAATACCACATATTACATAATAAAACCGTGAAAATTAACAATAATACATCATAAATTGTTATGGCCATTCAGTCTTCCGTGGTATCAACGCTCACTCCGCTCACTCCCCTGTAGAGGATCGAGGCGCCATAACCCTCCAGGCAGAAATACGAGTAGTACTGGAGTATCTGGTATCTCATACATCGGGGCATCACCAGTATTGCATGCCGTTTACATACGTTAAAGTCATATTTGTGGTTACCACTATCTTGTACTGCAAAATGTGCCAGTAAATAACTTTATTACTCTGGACTGTTCAAGAGTTTATGTTTTTAAATTTTTGAAACAATAAAATATGATGTAGGTATTTTAGTATTTTTATGTTGTGCCATATAAGTCACTTCATGCATTGATTGCATATTTCAATTAGTATAACCAATCATGGCCCGATTCTTGTCTTAGTATCATGTTTAAATTGTCATTGAACTGAAGGAACTGTCTAATCTGCTCAATTCGATTTACTTCAATGGTTTCTATGTTTTTTTCTCCATGTACGCTACTGTTATTTTATTTTATTCAAAATAAAAAACTCGATTGATTGAAGGAAAAACTAAACAGAACTTATTTCATTAGCATTTTGTGAGCTCATAATGTTAATAGCCTATATTTTTTAATACTTTAACATAAACAAATCTGTGAGAAAGTTCTCCCTTTCCAGGTTCGGCTACTTTACAAGAGTGTAAAAAATTTAACTTTTTCAGATAGACCATTTTCATGTAATATGAAAACTTACTTCAATATGGCTCAAATCAATAACTACAAATGAATTATATTTTGAGAAATCTTAAATTAAAATTTATGTTTAATATTATGATGATAAAACAATTTTATGTACATAAATTACAACGTATTAAACTCTTGTTTTCGTGATTGTAAATATTTACAAAGTTTATGGCTTTGAACGATTTTTTTCAAAGGGGGCAAATTAGTTATGCATTAATTCAGTTATTAAGTATATGATCTACTATAAACTCATAGTTTTAATAGCATTAGCTGCTTTAGAAATGTAGTCATTCCATTACTAACAGTATTGCTATTACTACGACCTATGAATCACTAAACATATAAAAGGCTTTTATAGAGGAGGCTGATTTATAAAAAAACGTTTAATTACCTGGGTAGAGAGACAAGTTAGTCAAGATTTTGTTCCGATCCCCGGTTATCTCAGAGGCAAAAACTAATTATCTTCACCAACTCGGTCGCGACTGCACACTAATTTTAAAGAGATCTCAAGATGCTCTATTAAGTTATTAATTAGCTTTATGACTATATCTAGTAGCTATCGTTTTAATTTAGCTCTTAAAGCCGACCAGTGATTTTTTTGTATTTTTAATTTAAATTCTGTATGACCATCATCATTTCAGCAGTAAATTTCAACGTCATTATGTTAAAATTCAGGCACGCTTGAGCTATGAACTCATTTTTATTCACTGTTCATAATAAAATATACAGAAGCGTACCGTTATTTATAAGGTGAATATGATGATAACGTGGGTGATGAAAGTAAAGAAATTGATAATGGTGCATATTATTTTTACTGTAAATGATCGGATCCTTTTTCAGGGTCTTTAAGCCTAGAGTCATTGGGCCCTTTTCAACGAAAGAAGGTAGGCTCTATATTGAATTATTACGCCACTGTGTCCATGCTGTAATTTAAATAAAAAATCAGAAATATTTATTTGCCAAAATTACAAAAAGTACAGGCTACCGTGTGACTATATTAAATATTTTTTGTACTCTTTGTGAAATATAGTAAAAGAATGTTATTGCGTTTAAAATGGCTAAAATATTATAAAATATTGTTTACACTCCCTTTAACATTCACAGTAGAACTATTTTATCGAAAGGCCATTTCCTTGTTAGATAATTTTAGGTGATAAAATTTGATCTTAAAGAATGGAGCACAGTTATATTTAAAACATATTTATAGAAATAATTTAAACGGGTTTGCTTTTATGAGAACACAGATATGTTTATTTAAGTATATGTGTCTGATAGAGTTGTTGGGTACCAGCAGTGACAAATCCCCGAATCTCTTGTAGAGAGGTGCACGATTTACCATCGCGATGGTTATTAGTGTTATTACTGATTTTGGCAGTTTGTTTGGAGTTAGTTCCATAGTAAGGCCTGGGGAGACAAACAAACAACATCAATCAAGAGAGTTGGGTTGAATATCAATACAAACTTGATTGGACTGATAGAATCGATTTAATAATGATGGTTTGTTTCAGTAAAACCAGAACGTTCTTGACCGAATGCGAACGGCGTTTTCAAATTTGTTTCAGTAACATAAAACCTAACAATTAAGTTATCTTGTTTTTTACTTCTTTTCTTATTACATTAATACGTTTGGTAGTTTATTTTTCTAATCAGAAACGTCTAAAAGATAATAAGAAAATACGAAAATGTTAAATTCTTTCACTGTTAAGAATAATACAGTTCACGTGATTGTGTTCCACACACGATTCAGTTTATGCATCAAGAATTAAGAATCATGAGAATCAAAAATCAAAGTATGTACTAGTTTCTTCACTAATCTGAGTATCTTTTTGTTATAGGCCTACCTATCTGTGGTTCCACTGTAAACATTACTTTTTCGTCTACTCGGACTATGAAATTATGATCTATAATGTAACATACTGTTATTTAGATTTTATTATGTACATTTTCCGTCAATAGGTTTCACGACATTTCGAGACCACTGATCTGATACCGTCCTCAGACAAGCTAAAATCTATAAGTTATCACGAATAGTACATAATCCGGACTAAGCCGCTTTACTGCTCAAAACAAAAAAAAATGTTTATATGCGGTTCCCTGTGGAAAGTAGGTTAGATGATATGTATAACAGTAATGTTTTCACTTCATCTAAACAGGTGATCTTATTCTTTTATATTAAAAGTTAAAGTCACGCACACAAGTAACAGAACACATCCGCTCGCATAAAAGCAACTGAATTGGAGTTGGCGTGACCCCCCGGAACTGGAAACAAAATGGCCGCGGCGAAAAAAACCTGAAACCCAGGTAAAGTGTGTGGATATCCACAAGTATCAAAACCTGTTAGACAACTGACTCTCTACATTGTCCAAACATTTAAAATATATTTTGTATTTATTTCATTGCGTCGTAAATAATTGACTGGACTAAAGAAGAACCTAAAGAAAAACTACTGCCAATGAACTGATTGAATTAGCAGTTGCATTAGCAAGTTAAATATTTAACACTAAAAATAAAAGTAACTTTCATACCTGTAACCTTATAAATTAATACTTCACGTTATTTCTGATGTAAATAGGTTTTATTTCAATAACAATTATATTTGATTATTATATACTCAATCAAATACAGTTTATTTCCCAACAAGTAATCCCCAACTATTTTACTTAAGCCTATTTTAGCACCTGTAAACTTTTACCCTGTAAAGTAACGTAGGATTACCCATATTGGAAAAATTGATTTCTGAGCTACAATATCCTGGTTAATATATTTTAGGAAGGTACTTAATAAGATTTTAAGAAGATGGAATTTTACATAAATATTCCGCTATTAAAAGTATTAGTTTGATATTTTAAATTTTATTTACAGAGTTATGAAACACGAACACTGAAATTAAAGGAAATGCAGACCCGACACTTCTCAAACATTTATTTTATTTGTTGAGAGTAATTTTGTCTTCAAACTCAAACAATCCCTCTTTCGTTTGAACTTTTCCTCGTACTACAGGAAGGAAGAACCAGACAAATACAACTCCGACAGCATTATCAGACCAAAAACCAAGAAAGAACCCTTAAGCACTTCAGCAGTCACATGTCCCTAATGACCAACCCGCTCAACCCTCTGACCTTTATTAGAAAAAGGTTGAGTATCCTTCTCTAGTTCCAAGCTCTGATTTTCTAAATCTTAATTGATTTTCTTAATTTCTTAGTTCTTCACAAATAAAATCCTCCCTTATTACGTTTTTTTCTGGATAGGGAATTCTGCAATATACGTTGTTATTATTCACAGATTATGTTGTGGATTCAGATTTAACAATATCATTTAAATAATACAGTACCATGGTGGGAGTGTTACTAAGGTTCAAATTTGTTTTACGATATACTCTATTTTCTCCATCTGAATTACTCCCTGATTGGCCTCCCGTTTAAAAACCCTTCTATACATCTTATTTGTCAAAGGTTTAATACAGTATTCATATTATATTATTCTACCGTATTATTTCTGTTCTCACTTAAATTTGAGTAATTGAAGAGGGTAAACAATTATTTGAATAATGTTTGTATTTTCTTTCCTGTGGGAAATAGGTTAGATCATGTATATGTCTAAAAGGAATGTTTTCAATTCATCTAAACAGCTGTTGTTACTTTTATATATTAAAAATTAAATATAATAGCTCTGGTAGTTTCTATGGAAACCTGTTCCACTAATTCCTAATTCCTCCAGTCTCCATTCGATCGGATATAAAGTGTTACACCGACGTGACGTTTCAACCGAAGGAAACCAAGGCTGAGCCAGAGCCTGAGCCTCAGCCTGAGAGTGACACATGCGGATGATTGACGGGCTGGTGTTTCTTTAACAAGTGCATTATGCAGAGTGACAACCATCTCGGCATCCAACCTAACGGTTTTTAACCCAATCGCGTGCAATGTAGAATTTGGAATTCTACATAGTATTCATGTTCAAAAATTCTAGATGTTCTTCTATTCTTCTATATGTTCATGTTTTAAAAAGTATCAGCTTTATTCGTAATGCCAATTTAACAGTTATGATAAAAAATTCTCATACTCGTGTACTATATTGATATTACAGACGAAACATTTAAAATACTTAATTGTAATTGACAAAAAGTATTTTTAGTCTAACCGCTTCAAAAACAGCTGTTTTAGATACATGCATTGAAGAGAAAAGTTGTTCTTTTCTTTCTAGGACTCAACCTATCATTTTAATGATTTTTTTGGTCCTAGGCCGCATAAAATCATTGTTCATGATACTTTTGATTCGAAATCATCATTCGATTGTTAATAATAAAAAAATAACTGCAACAATCACTATAGTTTTTTTTTGTATTTCGGACGTTTTGAATATTGATTGTGAAACTAATAATCAACTATTAAATCGAACTGTTGAAAGATTGAGATCTAACTATTGATAACAATTACTGACATAACCTAAATAAACCCGTTGGGAAACCAGAAAGAACTGCTACAACGTAAGTAACATAAAAGCCGATTAGTCAAAAGCGACTAAAATTGATACTAAATCAGGACAAGTATTGATACTGGATCAGGTAATAAATAATTTATGTTTTACGAGTATCTTTCATTGTATTTGCAGTGTGAAGAAAAATATAGCTCAACACAAGGCCCAAAATTGGCTTTTCGATATATACTCGCACGTTTAACACCTCGGCACGCCTCGCCTGTTAAACTTGGCTCATTTAAAAACGCCCGTTTTTAGTCCTAGTAATGAAGTATATTATTTTAACTTGTGATGCTAACTAAAAGTTTTATGAAAACGGTATGAACCAGCATGAGTAAAACTATATATCCTCTAATTGAGGATGATTTTATAAATCGTGTTCACTACGATTGACTACCCCAATAAATGCTTTCTACAGCAGGATTTCTCGAAACCCTCCCCAACGCTCTTTTCCTTTATATTGGCCTCCTTATTACTGCGTCAAGTATGCTTAGTTGCACAGTATGAAAAAAGTTAAGTATTAAGCTCAAAAGAATAATTAATAATTAATTGTTAAGTCTTATTCATAAATTGCAATCGATTTTGCTATAGTCTTAAGGTAAGTCTCTATGGTTCTGAATTTAATGGGTTAACACATTGATATTTATAGGCCCTTGGACAGTAGAAAGAAGTGCATAAATACTTAAACGATAATCACTTTTTAATTCATCACCCTTTAATGTTAAAAGGGCTTTCAACGGAAGTCTTTGTATCAAAAGAAGCTTTCCTTCAACCGTTGCAGTTTTAATCCACAGCTTGATGGACTTATTATCCATTAATAGACTTTATAAACGTTCTACCCCTAGTGTAGTTATAAGTCAACGCAAGTTTGAACCATAATTATTCTTCGAGTTTCTTGAACTCAAATGCCGTAGGATAATTATAATTATGAAAAGAAATCAAATTTTTGTAATTTCATGTATTTAATGAAAACTATAACTGTTTTATTTAATCAGTCATTCGTATTTCATATGTACAACTACGAAAAAACATCTGGATTTTAATTATTAAGGTAATTATGACCATTAATGTGGTCACTAATAAGCATTTAAGGAAGATATGCGTACGCAGGGTTTAGAAACACAAATATCACATTAGAATAAGGCAAGAGAAAATAAACTAGCTCGGAAAATATTTTATCAAATTTTTTATTTACTTAAACGCAAACCTTGGTGAGTTTAGTTCACTATTCGAATAGATCTTACGTTGAAATCGTATTAATTAAGAGTGAAACTTTGTATGCGATGGCGTATTGATTTTAAGAAAGGTTGAATTCTTACACCTTTATTTTTATAGCATTGAATAAAGGAGAAATTTAAGAAGAAACTGTTCTCGTTTGAGTGAGCGGTGACGCGCCGCGGACGCCGGATGACATTGACAACCGCTCTGCTGGAGAGGACCACGCCCTCGCGTCCGGTCAAGACTACGTCAACAAGTAAATCGTTTTGTAATTGAAAAAATATATGTTTGACTCATTTTCACATTACTCTGTGTATCCTAAAGTTGAAATAGTTAGTCTTTGTGGTATAATTAACTTATAATATACCAAATACGTTAAAATAGATTAAAATCTAAAACAGTTCTTGGATGTCATTTTTAAACTCGTAGACTGTTGGCACTGATGTACAGAGTGTTTAACAAGTTCCTTCCCCCTACTCTTTTCTTACACTTCATATTCAAAGTTATTGTAAGTGGCATTCATTGTATAGGTACATACCCTAACTAATATAATACTTCAAAATTTTGGGAAACCTGAGGTCTAATTTAGGAAAAACTAGAACTCTTTTAGAAAAAACTAGTTATGCATCATCAAAACTCAACAAGGTTTAAAACTTTTCTAGATATCCAAATGTCTAGGATATAGGAGTTATTATACAATTTTTAATGTAAACCAGTTTGTGACATGTGGAATAACCGTGCCTTCCTTCCATGAAGGAGGAGGAAATAAGCAATACAACACCTAAAAGTAAAAAAAGGTTTACAAATATTTTATAGCTACCAATAGGTATAAGTTACAAAAAAATAGATAAAAAAGTAAAAAACACGTTACAGTATGAAATTCATAAATATATAGATAAAAAGTAAGTGATCCATAATAATACCGTATATCATATAATTTTCCACAAAAATATTATGAATATTGGTAATATCACAAGTACGCTTAAATGGCAGTATGGTTAGAAATTTGAATTTGATATTTATGTCAATTAGGCAGTTTATAAGAGGATTATTGATGCTTTTATTTCTAAAGATATTCAGTCTTGACTTGTAATTAGAGTTAGCATAATTAGTTGGTGAATATATGTTTTGATTAATTATTTCCCTTTTAACTATAGAGCTTTTGCAGTCAGAAAACCTGTTCATTCAATTACTGTCTTCACTTGAAATAATCTTAATATATAGACCGTTTTACTACTAAGGTTAGGTTATGTTGTCTAGGGGAACAGTAAAAATATGGTGCTTAGATATTTATATTTTATTATGATTAATACTGTAACTAGTTATTGTCATGGTTCCTTGTATAATATTTTTGTTGTTGCTTGTACGGTTTAAAAATTGTTATATTTTTTTCTTTGTTCTATTATATTTTGTTTAAAAAACGATTAAGTATTTACATTTTCATGAATTTGCACTTTAACAGATGCCTGCCCTAGGGACCAGCCACAGAATATTTTGTTATAAATACATAATGAAAAAATGTAATGTAAAATTAAAACTGTATATATAGTAGTAGTAGCTTTATATACATAACGGTTTATATTATATACATTGACAAGTTAAATTTCAATAAGTATTATGTATAACTATTATGTTTTAGTTCATTCTGTAGAAATATGTTTCCCCCAGAAATATATGAAATTGGTTGCCCTACAATACAGGACTCAACCCCAACAACAATAACTTCCTCCGAACATATCGATAGCAGGTGTTTCACGGAGAATGTTAGAGTAAAACCGAATATTCCCGAGGGATCACCGTGATTGTTGGAAATAGTAAAACATGCAATTAAACCCCTTTTTGCTTCATTATATTGGACGCAACTCGATTAGTCTTTATTGGTTTTACCATTCAATTTGGTTTTAATTAATCAATAACGAAATTCTAACGATCATAAACATTGTTGGTTCTTTAGGATTATTACAATCCTATGTAAACTAGATACCCTTTAAATGTCAATATTATTTATAGAAATAATATATAATTATTATAAATCATAGATTGTTATTTTATGTTCAAAAATATAAATTAAGAAAGGTCAATAAATTTATATCGAAAAAATTAATTGTCTGTTTAAACTTTGAACTATCTGAAGTTATATAAATCAATTAAAATATATCTATCAAACGTATAAAACCCTTAAAGATATGACCCTACCTGTATTATAACACTAGGTAATACATGATTTTATATCTATAAATGCCATTTAGGTTATTAACTTATACAAAGCAGCTAAACAAAATAACCTTTTTCTTTTGAAGAACATAAAAGTACGTAATATTAAAGCCAAAAGTTAAACGATTGAAAACATTAACTAATAAACTTTTTATGTTAAATCCGAAAGGTTTAGAGTTTATGCAGCATTTTAATAAGTTACCCTTAATATTTAAGATTCTTATCTACAACTACAGGTAATTCCCAACGTTTAATAGGTAAGCATTTCCTGCCTTTTGGGACTATGTTTTTTTATTAAAGGATCGATTTATTTTGTACAATAACTATAACTTAACTGTACATTTTATCTTATAGTAAAATTATATTCAATCTCCACAACATTATTTATACAGCTCCACAATGATTATGTAATAGGAAGATATTTCAATTAGCCAAAGTTTTCATAAAATCATTCATGTCAACTGGCAGTATTATAAGTGGCTTCGCTCGCGTTTAATTATCATAACGATGTCACATTAGTCTATCTCAAATGTCTCACCTGAAAACCAATTTTAATAACTGGTTTAGTGGCGCAGAGGTCAAGTATCAATTGTGGTATGTTTAAATTAAGAAACATTACATTTCCACAGTTAAACAAGTGACGCTCGGTTTAAATGTTTATAACACACTGTTTATAACAAACTAATTTACCAAATATAAAACTTGATATTCTTCAGAAAAATCCCATTAGCTTACACGCCAGTAGTTGTCAGATACCTGATGCAATCTAAAGCTTATAGTGATCTCATGGTTTTAAAAAGGTGGTTTGATCAGAATGTTCTTTCCTTAAATATGTCAAAAACAAAATTCATGCCAATATCTTTAAGAAATAATTCTGACTATAACCTACAGAATCTTATCACACATTCATGTGGTAACAATCATAATATGTATTGCTCTTGTAAATCCATTGAATCCATTGCTTTTGATAATCGTCTAAAGTGGCAAGAGCATGTTACATTTTTAATTTCAAAATTGCAAAAGTATATACTCTCGGTTGAATAAGTGATTTAGTGTAATTAGTGGGACATGAAGGAATGGGGTGGACTAGTCAGCTGTCAACTGCCATGTCCAGTAGTCAAAGTTGCTGGAGAGCTGATTAGTCCACTGCTGCTTTAGTCCTTGTCGTATTAATTTTGCGTTATATTCAACCTGATATATATTTTATGACAGTTCATGTTTCATCAGACAATAGCATTAGGAAATGCTCTTTAATATAAATACAGCTACAAATCAAAATATAGATTTTTAAAACACTACTGGCTTTAGAGAACGAGTTTTGTTTATTTAATATTGTGAAGGATCAACATTTAATATTGATAAATCATAGCCAACCAGCCACCTGTAAAATTGCTATGATTTTTACATACGTACCAGTGTTTATATCCAGTGATATTATTTTAGATTTTTTATTCATACCAATATATTTTGAAAAAAATTAAATAAATAATAAGAATAAGAATTTTTAAGCTTCAAGTAGCTTATACTCTTTACTTTTATTTTTAAATCTATTTGATTATGTAGAATTTTTTAAAGTAAACCAAATAAAAGTAAAGAAAGATGTATTGAAAATAAGGGTTAAGATGATTTTAAGAGGTAAATTTTAAATTTCAATAGATCTTTTTTTTCTGTCCACACAAACCATTCTGTTAGGTCATCAGAGCCAAATAAATGTTATTAAAATCTTAATTTTAGGAGTAAAACCTAGGTTGTGTAGTTTTTGCTCTTAATATTTTGTTTCTCACTAAGAAAGATAAAAAGAAGGTTGCACGAAATATTAGCTCTCTATATGCCATGATGACGTAATACGATTTAACTTAAGAAGAAAAATGTATCATAAAAAAAATTGAATGCTATCGAAGATTAAAGGGAAAAAGTTGTGACAGAAAGTCGTGTGGCAAAGATTTAGATTATGTATTTATTTTACTATTCGGAAAAGCCATAACCTATAGCAATGTTTTTTATATTCGTACGGGGCTCCCGGGTTTGTATTTTTTTATAAATATAGGGAAGCGTGGAGAACTTCTTTTTAACAAAATATTTACATGTGAGTACTAGTTTTGGGGTAAGCCTATCAGTCAGTGCAGCTGAACTCGTTTAAGTCAATTTATCCAATATAAATAATTTAAAGGAAAATCGTTGCTTTCAAAATATGTTGGCGCCAAAATATAAAAATACCTTCAAACAGTAATAGACCTGATTAAAGCCGATGGAAAACTTCCAAGGAGCTTAAAGATATAAAAATATATGGCTCTGAAAATAAAGTATCTACCCTGTTAAGCACTCTAATGGCGTTGGAAGTTTCGAAACAGGGAAGTCCCGAATCGACGGCTTTAGGTGTTTCCTCTTTTCTTTCAAAGATTTATATAGTAAATACTTTGTATTTTTTATAGCATACTGATTATTTTGACTTGCCAACTATAACAAAGAACTTAAAATGTGAAATATATTACTCAGTATAGTTAGTTAGAAGGTTAGTTTTAATATTTTGAACTTTTGATTTTGTAATTGACTTAATTGACTAGTTTTTTATGACACGTTATATTACTTAATTAATAGTTTTTTCTTAATATTAATAGTCAGTTCAATGAAACTGCATAATTTCTAGTTTAAATACAAATTTTACTAATTTCCACATTCATTTATGATGTTTGGCCTCCAAATTGGGTTAGGAAGAAGTGAAAAGAAGTATACCATAATTTAAACATATTTAAACAAATGAATAATTTAAAACAAATAATGTTAAACAAATGGCACACATACGGTAGAGCCTACACTTAATATAACTGGTATGCATAAAATTTCAATTATATCGATTGGCGTGTCTAAAAGCATGTTAGAGGTTTCACTGCTCCAGAGACCTGCGAAAGAACGGGAAATTCTTACTTGGCATTCATAATTGGAATATTATTGGGGTACATATGTATATATAAGTAGTACAAACATATATCGGGTTTTTGATGGTTTTGATGCATGCATGTATGAACAACTATGATTGAGCTGTTAAACTGGGAGAACTATTATTTCCAATAATATGTGAAAATAAAATCGTTAAAACTTGACTTGAAGTTCATACTACAGTTCTCACGATACTCATTATACCATTACAGCAACTTTACAGAACTGGCGAGTAATCAGTCCGTGGAAAATATGGATGAAATTGACTTTGGAGTTGGAACATTGAATACTTTATAAATGGACATTTCTATGTCTTCAATATCCTCTCTTGTAGTACGATTGCCTGGAATAATTTGCTTTACCAGAGTATCGTTTGGCGTAAAAATCTTTACATCCTAGGATGTAAAAAAATATAAAATGTTGTGTAGCTAAAGCCATACAAGCTGACTATTTTATAACAGTTTGTAACAAAATTAACTCTTTGGCTTTATACTCTTTGGCAAATATTATAGTAAGTATAATGTAATAATAAGTTTATATTCACCTTATCACCAGGTCTTTATTTTTAATTTTTTAATTTTAGATTTTAAAGGTAGTTCACCCTAAAAAACGTGAAAATTCAAATTCCTCAAAAATGACTTAGAAGTTATGGACTTTTAAATGTAAAAAAATCATTTTTTTTAATTTTTCAGTGAAAACAATTAAGGTAAAGTATAATCTGACTATCACAATTGAAACCAGCTTAAACAAATAAACAAATTAATATTTCCAATCATTTGTCTATGACTAATATGTCCAGAGAAAAGCAATTTTAAGGTTCATGATAAACGCAGTACGATGTCTGAGAGTGCCCAATGTTATTCTTATGGAGAATATTAAATAATAAATTTCTTCCTTATTTTTCGCCCGTTTTCCATGAAACCTGGTATGAAGCGTAAGGTCAAATTAACCAACAAAACCCAGTCAAAAAGCTTGGTATTACCGGAGGAGGGGGTTCCCCCATCACCCATTAAACTATAACAATTAATTTAACTTTATTTTTCTTGTTGAAATTTTCATAAATTAGATAACTATTTTTGAAACAATAAATTTTTTAATGATATTTAGATCAACTTTAAAGAATATCATAGTTTAATTACAAATTGTCGTTTTTAAATTTACTTAAGTAAGAAAGTATATGTCAGTACACCGATACCGTTTATTTTATTTAAGTAAAAAATAGTTATAGAAATATTGAAAATAATTCATATTATCATAGTAAAGTAGTAAAACAATTAATAAGTTAATTTCTATTATACACATTTCAAATATGCTTTATAGAAAGTATACCATTAATGTAATAAAACAAGCACATTCAGTTCCTTAATGCCTTTTAAGGCAATCCTTTTACAATAGTTTGCATTAACTCTAGTTAGATTACTATTCCCATTACTTTAAAATAAATACGGTATTTTTTTTAGTTTTGTATTAGGATATAGCAGTAACTGAAAAATAACTGAAAAATATTGTGACAGACAATGTCACGGAGAACAAATAAAAATGCCCATTTGCATTAGTTTAATACAAAGGTTCTGTTAATATGAGTAGAATATATTTAAACGTAATACGCATTTGTTTTTTTAATAATACAACTACATAGTGAAAACAGATTCTTATGATTAAGTGGATTTAAAAAATAAATTTACACCAAGAGAGAGCGTCCAAATCGTTGACAATGTTAAATCCTTTTCATTGTTTGAAACACTTGCAAGCTTTTGTTCTTTGATCCACTTCATCATTGGCAATTCAGCTGAAAACTGAACAAGTTCTTTATACTAGGTAAAACTATAATTGGTTCCAATGCGTGGTAAATGTCAAAATAAATTACGTAAAAACGAGTAAATACTGAATTATCACTTTATTCTCTTTACTGTAATTTATTAGATCGGAGCTATTTTTTATTACTATTTAATTTTTAATTTTGCACATCTTGAATTTTTAACACGTCAAATATTATTATGCTCTTTACATAAAATATAATTATATTATTATATTTTAATCCAATTTTAGTTGGATTAGGAAATGCATTTTTAAGTACTTTTAAAGCTATTATTATGTTGTTCACATGTTGTTATTCATAAAGCTTAATCTTATGTTTCAGCATGTAACTAAAACCCTAGGTCCTTAGTCCTAGGTAATTTAAAATATCTGTTGTAACTTATAAGATCACTTTTCCCTCCATCTAGTATATTCTTTCTTTGTTGTCTACGGGGAGTACGTTGGTCTAAGGGTAGTGCATTAGTCTTAGGGTAGTGCGTTGGTCTAAGTGTAGTGCGTTGGTCTAAGGGTAGTGCGTTGGTCTAAGGGTAGTGCGTTGGTCTCAGGGTAGTGCGTTGGTCTACGGGTAGTGCGTAGGTCTAAGGGTAGTGCGTTGGTCTAAGGGTAGTGCGTTGGTCTAAGGGTAGTGCGTTGGTCTATGAGTAGTGCGTTGGTCTAACGGTAGTGCGTTGGTCTAAGTGTAGTGCGTTGGAATAAGGGTAGTGCGTTGGTCTACGGGTAGTACGTTGGTCTAAGGGTAGTGCGTTGGTCTCAGGGTAGTGCGTTGGTCTACGGGTAGTGCGTTGGTCTACGGGTAGTACGTTGGTCTAAGGGTAGTGCGTTGGTCTACGGGTAGTACGTTGGTCTAAGGGTAGTGCGTTGGTCTCAGGGTAGTGCGTTGGTCTACGGGTAGTGCGTTGGTCTAAGGGTAGTGCGTTGGTCTAAAGGTAGTGTGTTGGTCTAAGGGTAGTGCGTTGGTCTACAAGTAGTGCGTTGGTCTAAGGGTAGTGCGTTGGTCTAAGGGTAGTGCGTTGGTCTAAGGGTAGTGCGTTGGTCTAAGGGTAGTGCGTTGGTCTAAGGGTAGTGCGTTGGTCTAAGGGTAGTGCGTTGGTCTAAGGGTAGTGCGTTGGTCTAAGGGTAGTGCGTTGGTCTAAGGGTAGTGCGTTGGTCTAAGGGTAGTGCGTTGGTCTAAGGGTAGTGCGTTGGTCTAAGGGTAGTGCGTTGGTCTAAGGGTAGTGCGTTGGTCTAAGGGTAGTGCGTTGGTCTAAGGGTAGTGCGTTGGTCTAAGGGTAGTGCGTTGGTCTAAGGGTAGTGCGTTGGTCTACGGGTAGTACGTTGGTCTAAGGGTAGTGCGTTGGTCTCAGGGTAGTGCGTTGGTCTAAGGGTAGTGCGTTGGTCTAAGGGTAGTGCGTTGGTCTAAGGGTAGTGCGTTGGTCTAAGGGTAGTGCGTTGGTCTAAGGGTAGTGCGTTGGTCTACGGGTAGTACGTTGGTCTAAGGGTAGTGCGTTGGTCTAAGGGTAGTTCGTTGGTCTAAGGGTACTGCATTGGTCTAAGGGTAGTGCGTTGGTCTAAGTGTAGTGCGTTGGAATAAGGGTAGTGCGTTGGTCTAAGGGTAGTGCGTTGGTCTAAGGGTAGTGCGTTGGTCTAAGGGTAGTGCGTTGGTCTACGGGTAGTGCGTTGGTCTAAGGGTAGTGCGTTGGTCTAAGGGTAGTGCGTTGGTCTAAGGGTAGTGCGTTGGTCTAAGGGTAGTGCGTTGGTCTAAGGGTAGTGCGTTGGTCTAAGGGTAGTGCGTTGGTCTAAGGGTAGTGCGTTGGTCTAAGGGTAGTGCGTTGGTCTAAGGGTAGTGCGTTGGTCTAACGGTAGTGCGTTGGTCTAAGTGTAGTGCGTTGGAATAAGGGTAGTGCGTTGGTCTAAGGGTAGTGCGTTGGAATAAGGGTAGTGCGTTGGTCTAAGTGTAGTGCGTTGGTCTAAGTGTAGTGCGTTGGAATAAGGGTAGTGCGTTGGTCTAAGGGTACTGCATTGGTCTAAGGGTAGTGCATTGGTCTACGGGTAGTACGTTGGTCTAAGGGTAGTGCGTTGGTCTAAGGGTAGTTCGTTGGTCTAAGGGTACTGCATTGGTCTAAGGGTAGTGCGTTGGTCTAAGTGTAGTGCGTGGGAATAAGGGTAGTGCGTTGGTCTAAGGGTAGTGCGTTGGTCTAAGAGTACTGCATTGGTCTAAGGGTAGTGCGTTGGTCTAACGGTAGTGCGTTGGTCTAAGTGTAGTGCGTTGGAATAAGGGTAGTGCGTTGGTCTAAGGGTAGTGCGTTGGTCTAAGGGTAGTGCGTTGGTCTAAGGGTAGTGCGTTGGTCTAAGGGTAGTGCGTTGGTCTAAGGGTAGTGCGTTGGTCTAAGGGTAGTGCGTTGGTCTAAGGGTAGTGCGTTGGTCTAAGGGTAGTGCGTTGGTCTAAGGGTAGTGCGTTGGTCTAAGTGTAGTGCGTTGGAATAAGGGTAGTGCGTTGGTCTAAGGGTAGTGCGTTGGTCTAAGGGTAGTGCGTTGGTCTAAGGGTAGTGCGTTGGTCTAAGGGTAGTGCGTTGGTCTAAGGGTAGTGCGTTGGTCTAAGGGTAGTGCGTTGGTCTAAGGGTAGTGCGTTGGTCTAAGGGTAGTGCGTTGGTCTAAGGGTAGTGCGTTGGAATAAGGGTAGTGCGTTGGTCTAAGGGTAGTGCGTTGGTCTAAGGGTAGTGCGTTGGTCTAAGGGTAGTGCGTTGGTCTAAGGGTAGTGCGTTGGTCTAAGGGTAGTGCGTTGGAATAAGGGTAGTGCGTTGGTCTAAGGGTAGTGCGTTGGTCTAAGGGTAGTGCGTTGGTCTAAGGGTAGTGCGTTGGTCTAAGGGTAGTGCGTTGGTCTAAGGGTAGTGCGTTGGTCTAAGGGTAGTGCGTTGGAATAAGGGTAGTGCGTTGGTCTAAGGGTAGTGCGTTGGTCTAAGGGTAGTGTGTTGGTCTAAGGTAGCGTAATCCCCAATTACTAAAAGCTTAATGCAATGAGAAAATAATGCCACTCAATACGTCTAACCAGAAGTACCAGTAAGGTCTATTCTAGTCCTTTAAAGTTCATATTTCACATTCTTGGATGATACATATTTATTTTATTTTATTGTCATTTATTTAAAGGTGAATATGCGTGAAGGTAGAATTCCGTGTAGAAGATTTGATGATTATTATATGTAGTTTTGTTTCAGACAAAAACGTACTGATTCATTCGCCAGGATCATAAATTAATATCCAAATGAACAAAGACTGGGTCCAGTATGGAACTCTCACAAAGCTGTGTCAACATTTTTGCTCAGGATAGATTCTAGCAACTTTCAGAATATGAATCTCGTTCTAAAACCACTGAACCACCGATGACGTGTACGTTAAAAAATGTATAAGAAAGATAAATAAATATACTTCGTACTATTTATGATACTTCTTTCCCGAATTATAAATAAAAATAAATGTCATGGGACAATAGAACATAGTCCGAACTCAGAAGGACTCCTCTTCCAGTTTGGGTGAGTGCCAAAAATATTCAAGTGAACTCTGATGATTAAACTGGTCATAATTTAGTAATCATAAGATACAAAACTACTTAATTTAAATACTAGTTTTGTAAGATTTTCTGCTTTAGAGATTGTTATGTTACTCTTTTTTTATATTTTATATTTATATTTTACTATGTTATACTATTCATTACTATGATGGGACTAACATAAATACTATTAAATTCGCTCTACTCACGCCAGTTTTCTGCGTGCGATTTCTTTTTAACTTGATATGTTTTACACGTATGTATATGAAGGGTATGAGCATATACATATGCATATTACGTAAAATTAATGGACCCTGTCACCCTGACTTTTAGGAAAAATCCAAAAATATTTAAATTAAAACAATTGCAAATATAAGTACAATTGCTTTGGTTTTATCAAACCAAATTTCCTCATTAAACACATGTAAAACAACTGTGTAATATTATGCAGTATAAATTCATAAAATTGATTAAGGGTACGGTATAAACATTTTTCTAGATTCCTAACAATTATCTCTGTGATGTAAAATCTCTTAGATTTTTATCTGTTGCAACGCCATTACGCAATCCAGTCAACGATGCACACCTTCAACACGAGCATGGTGTTTAATCCTTTGATTTGATTATATCATTTTTTGGACGCTTTTAGCTTGAACATTTTATCTTCGGACAAACACGCCTAGTCGACCTGGTGTCATTAACACGTAAAATACACAACACGAGTTTAGTAAGTTTTGCGTTTTAAGTGTTGACGGCACCGAACTTTTGAAATTAAAATATGTCATTAAAAATATAGAAGACACCATGGTAACGAACGATGTAAATAACTGCTTTCTTAGCTTTGCAATCAAGCAATATTTATATCAAACAAGAGGAAATATTATTTTTTTAGATACAAACTTGGTTACAAAGCTTGGGATAATAACAGTAATCAATCTCTCACAAACGTTTGGTGGTCATTCGATAGCAACCGAACAGATTACGATGTTTGATCTGAATATGTCTCTGAGCAGGAAACTCGTTTGTACATTCAAAATGTTATAGTGGGTTTGAATTTTGTACATGGACTTCCATTTTAACATTTATAATTAAAGTTGATATAAAAATTACTTTACATTAACTAAGACAGTAGCATTTTTGGTTAATTTTATGTTTAAATTACATTTATAAAGGCCTAAATTGGTCTTATCGCTCCTCGTCCTCTGCCCTATTTATATTAATAATTTTACATAGTTTAGCATCCTTAACATTGTCATTCAACTCTAAGAATTCACTCTCTAACCTTCTGGCCTGAGGTGTATATATTTCATAAAGGATTAAACTTATCTTACTTATCACGACTACTGAACTATTAAACTCAATAAAACTTACCTATAAACATTTCTTTTTATTATTAGAAGGTTATTCCACTTTCTCTAAGTTCCTCCAGTATTTAATCAATCTAATTAAGCTACTCCAGTGTTTCCCACCTGTTTCGAGAGACACAAAAATTTAAGTCTTTCCACAATCTTATTGTCATCGTCATAATAAACATAGTCTATTTTATTCCATGTATCTCAACTCACTACCAATCGTTTTCGTAAATAAAGGTTTAATTATATTGTTGTATTTTGTGTGTCTGTTGGCAGACAGTAAAGCACCTTTACACACTTTAAATGAGCATTTGTCAGATCAAGGATGTTTTTATAACTGGCTAGATGACTCTCGTCATAATTTACAGGATATTTTGATGTTTACGACTCCCAAAGACCATTTGCACCTTTATACACCTTCTCACTAATCATAACGTCATGGTTTGCTATTTCCACTAATTTATCACCAATAAAAATTTGTCCTTCTCCCTCCTAGTGCAGTTAGTAGTATCTGTAATATTATTTTTATTGAGATATTTTTCCAAATTATCGCTTACCAAAATCTAATTTGAGAGGGGTTGGTAATATTAATTTTATTGGGGTTGGTATTTTAGATGGAGTTATTGGTACACTATATTAAATAGCTAGTGTTTTAGGCAATACTTCACTATTTTTAGAGACTAACTCTTGTAATAGGTCTATTAGTGGTTGAAACGTTTGTATTCGATCCTTGGCGAATACTAATTACTTCATCACTCGAGGTTTATTGTACCTGTCAGTTTGGAAACCATGTGACAATTTTAATTTTTATAAATATTCAGAATGTTTATCCGAAAGGAAATTGAAGTGACAGTAATCTTCATTTGAACTATGTACCTAGCCAACATGATAAGGCATAGACTGCCGTCCCATACCTATCCCTTTCTCTTGCCCATTCCTTCTTGAGCCTCACAAGTGGACAATTGAAACAAGCTGCTAATGCAGGATATAGTTTAACTATATAGTAGTAAAGCTTCCGTCTTTTTTTGGATATAATATAATTCACCAAGGATGTATTTCAAGTTAACCATTTTTAACAAGGAAATTAATCTGTAAAAAATTTAAATTAATTTACTAACTTTTTTGATTTGAAATCTTGTCTAATTAATTGTTCAAGTTTGTATTTAAAGCCCTTGTGGTGATTAAAATACTATATAGCTTTATTTTATATGTAACACAGTAATTGTAAAGGAAAAAAGGTTCATTTTCTCCTGATATATAGTTAAAGTAATGTGGTTAAGTAAATTTAGGTTTTTTATTCTTAAAACAAAAATCAACTTATTATTATTAAATAAATTTGAGTCCGCAGGTTTTTTGCAAAAGTAAACGTGCAAACTAGTACAATATGAGTCATGCTAATTTACCTTTGTATAATTACATTTTGTGTTGTATAAGATTTTACTGTCGGGCATAGTATTTATGTTGAATAATTATTACTGGTCCAAATAGAAACATGAAAAAATATGACATAAATAATTATTATAAGTAATTTTATAGCTTCAAAACTATTATTTATGTGTTAATTATTTTATACTAAAAGAGTCATCGTTTATTTTTATTGTATTTACATAAAACAAATTTTACAACCTAGTATTTATTATTTTTTGGGAATTATTAATGATTCGTTAATTACCTTTATATAAAGATAATTTAATAAATCATCACATTCTTACAATAATGTAAGTAACCACAATACAAAGCTTGCCAGTTTTTATTTTTGAATTTTAAATTACTTTGGAATGAGTTTAAGGATTAATAATTATTGATTTCTTAAAATGTACACAGAGTATTGAGCTCTGTATACAATTTAATTCATTTTCAATGAATAGCACTATTATAAATTGTAATTGCCTTCTTATATGAGTTTTAGGAAAAATGTTATGTTGTATAAATATTTATGGATCTAATTGCAATTTCAATGGTTTACACGCGTTATCTTACCCTACGAAAATATTATTGGAGGAATGAATGATATCTAGGAAATTCTTCTATAGTATATGCAACATAACTGGATGAACTGTAGCTTGTAAAGGATTTATAGACATTGCAAACATAAGGTCAGAAAATATTTTTCCAAGTATTTATAGTTATTTATGCCTGGTACATTAACTGGTGTAGCCTGCGAGGGACGTGTTCCATCGTTGGGTGTTCCCTGTTATATTGGACATTCTGGACATTAAAATTATCATATATCTCGTATTTAATTGACTATATGTGCTAGTATGTAAGTGTCTCATTCATTATTCTCTTTTAATGTGTAAATATTGTACGGATATCCGAATATAATTAATTTAATTAGAATATGGCCATGTATTTGGGATAAACTGAGTTACTTATGTGTTTACTTATTGGAAATTATTTTGTAAGTTGAAAATACTTCCAGTAAAATTCATTTTGTTCAATGAGGCTTCTTTGTTCGCCTCGCCACAAAGTGGTGCTTATAATGCCAGTTGATTTCCAGCTAGGTACTTTCTTTCCTATTTTACCCTCCCCACTACCAACAGAGTGAAGCCGAGGTAAATTTTGGCGTTCCTACATTTTGGAAGGTAACAATATAATATAGTATATCTTAGTTTTTCGTACTACCAAAACGAAAAAACCAAGAGGACGCTTTGAGAGACCTCGTCTGCATCTTGGTTTTAGGAAAGGATGGCAATTCATGTAACTAAACTTTTATAGGCGATTTGCAGATTTTTATTTTGAAGCAACAACTTTTGTAATTATAATTTTTCACAATCAGAAAGTGTAATATGTAGCATAACCCACTGAATTATGTCCAGAAAAATTTTTGGAGAGGTTGTAGTCACAGCTTCAGTTGTATAAATGGAGTTATTATCGTTTTTTGATCTTTTCAAAGCCAACTCCAGCTTAATATTCATCAGAACAAGTCTAATGAAAGACATGGTCCAAATTTACCGTTTGAATGAAATCCTTTTGAATTAGCATCAGTGTCCAAAGCTACATTTACATTGGTCAGTGTCGTTTTATAGAAACAATTTATCAGCATTGAACTTTTAATTTCCGGATTTCTTACAATGTTAATCTGCTTACCAGCCACCTCTAATCAAATTTAATCAAATAATAAGCTAAACGCATTATTTATGAAATGGTCTAAGCTATGACTTTTCATTCTACCCTTTATAATGTAAATAGCTCTTACATGAGAGTGTTAGCAGGTCTTGATTGTTCATACATATACAAATTTCATCATTAATCATTTGTAGCCAATGTGTTATGGGGCGTATTATTGGAAAATGATTAATATTTTACCAATTTTACTTTTCTAATCAAAATCCAATTTATTGGTAATAATTTGGTATCTGTTGTAGAAAGTTTAAGTTCATTAATTTGCTGATTCTAAAAAAATCACGTTTCGTAAAAAATTTAATCTCATTACAGGAAGCAACATGTCGATTAAAGTTTGTATTAATATTTTGTTTACATGAATGACAATAATTTTTATGTTTTCTCATGCGAGATTCATCTTTATTTTGAAACACTAAACAATACATTTTTCAAAACATAAATTAATTTTGTGTTTGTAGCGACGAGCTAAATTACGTACCGATTCTGGCGTCTTTCTCTGGGTTTGCCACAACTTGCTGAGGGTACAAGCCTCCTTTATAAGATCGTGGTGTTAAGGTCGTTTCCTTGTGAATTTTAACCAGCTTTGTCCTCTATACTTAATATAAATTAAACCATCCAAAGTAAAGTTTTCAAGTTTATTCCACGATATTGATAAAAATTGTTTGCAGCTAAATATTATCTGAAGTGGTTATTGTTTATACTCAATTGAGTATAATAGGCATATGCAATTTCAATTGTATTAATCTATGTTATAAGCGGAAACTGAATAACTGTGGTATTAAATTAATTTAAAATTTAAACTTTCTATTTGAAGAACTTGATTGAGTAAACCTGTAGGAATTAGCTGAGTATGAAACTAGCGAACACGTCTCTGGGCATCACATATGTATACATGATTTCACCTTTACAGTTCAGCAGACCGGGTGAAGTGATCAGTGCTCCTATACGCTATATATGCTCCGTCCCTTCATATTTCAATTGAGCTTGATTTTAGTTATATTATTATTATTTCCTGATGAACATCATTTACGGAAAAATAAACATTTTTATTTTATATGAGAAAGAAACAATCCATTTTGAGGAACTCTGCTTTCAAAATAAACGGTTATCGTTCTGATATCTGCCTGCCTGTGTTATGACCGTAAGTAGACACTTAAATTTTTTACTAAACATGGTAAAAAATTACTCTGTTGTAAATCAACAACTATAGTTTTGTAGATTTTCTCCTAGATGTCATTAAAAGAGATTTAATAAAGATTTAGAAAACGACTCTAACAATTTTCATTAAACTTTTATGGCATATAGTTGTAATATTTAAAATGACATCCTCATATTTGTCTGTAAAAGGTATGGTGCAAGACATCCGCACAGTATGTACAATTAGAGCTGCTTGTCTTCCCATAAGATAAGATTATCGAAATTGAGACCATACGACGAGTTAGGTATTTTAGGCCAAGAATGAATGAGGATTGAATGTAAGATTATTGTGGCACTATCATGTAGTCTTGTTACTGACTAAGGCTGACATGTTCCTTAGACAGGAATGGTAATTAATATCCCAAAACCCGATGACAACTAAGGACCTACAGTTTAACGTGGAATTCAAACCACTACCTCTGAATTACAAACTATTTAATTATGAGGATGGTCTTCGAAGATTAACGTAGTATTCAATAGTGCGGAGCTTTGCTCGAATAACAAGATAAAAAATTAATTATAAAAATTCACATATTACTCAATGAAAACATTTAGTGGATTAAAAAACGACGCCACCATCCCAGTCATATACCATCTTAGTAACGTTCTTATTTATACGAATCCCAAAAGCCAAAGTGCCGATCTTTACTGTTTAATTACACGTACCGTATGTAGCCTGTCAATGATTTTTTTTTTAAACATTGAGGATAAAAGAAAAGAGAGATTAATTTACTCAATTAATTATTTGTTACAGTGGCTTCAAGTAAAACAACAAATACGTTCTAAAATAACACGGAATTTTGGAAATACATTTTTCATGCTTTAATCGTATTAAGTTATCCTTATACAAATATTTGTTTAGTAATAGGGTGAGAGTTATTTACATTTCCATACAATAAAATAAATATTTATGAAAAAATAAATATTGTTCTTTGCCCTTAATAAAATAAACGATTTATAAAATGTGTTTTTTTTTATTATTTTTTACGATTCTCCATAACAATGTTAAATTTTCATTTTACTTAATATTACAATAAAAACACGAATTTTCCTGGACATTAAGACTATCAAATATTTTCTACTCAAATTATTTATCCAAAAATTTAAAGAACGGCCGGAGATGTGCAAAGTTAATTTTAAAAATAAAATTTTTAGATTTTAAAAATAATATTACAAAAACAAATTTTCCAAACATAGACTATCTAGAACTTTTTATATCACGAAATTAGTTTATTTCCAAAATTAAAAGAAAATCCTTTGTTTTGGATCCGTCTGACATTTTTATATAAATAAATATAAATATATATATATATATAAATATAATAATATAAATACTCAATATTACAAAAAAACAAACCTTTGTAATAGTATTGGATTCAATAGTGCGGACGTTAATCGGCACAAGATAACACTACACCCACCGACCATCGCTCACAACTATTCACAATTCGTGACCTCCAAGTAGCTGGATTAAAAAACGACGCCACCATCCCAGTCATATACCATCTTAGTAACGTTCTTATTTATACGAATCAGCCAGGAAGTAGCCGTGACCAAAAAGAATCTTTGTCACGTAGTAGTACACCTCTCCATGCTTTTATGATATCCATTGGCGGATATCAGGCGGATAGAAATAGAGCCCTCACGTTTCTCAGCGGCGACAGTTGCCCTCTCGGCCTTGAACCTCCGCGGTAAACAGTAGAGTAACCCAAAGTTCATAATACAAATAATACTAAAAATATCCATTCTCAGCGTTAATACATTTTTCATGAAACCTGTTAATCGTATTAAGAATGAATTGTTCAATAAAAAACACGAAACATATTTTGTTTTTACACGGGTTTGGGAATAGGGTGAGAGTTGGGCAGTTGGGCATCTTCCCAACAATTTCTATTCAGTAAAGGGTGAGTAAAATTTGATGACTGTTCTTGAAAGAAAATATTTGTTACATGTCATTTTAATAAAAATAAACCGATTTATAAAATGTGTTTTTTATTTATTTTTCGATTTTGAAACTATTTTTCAGTTCATTGAAACAGGTTTTTCATATTATAATAAAAATGAAATTCCGGGAATAATGAATAAGTTGGAATGATAATAAGACTTATCCAAAAATATTTTTAAGCAACAACTAGTACTTAATGCTATAGGCTATATAGAACGGCCAACAAGGAGGAAGTTGAAAAGTTAAAGGTTAAAAAAGGTAAATATGGTGATTAAAATAAAAGTCTTAACTAGTAAAAAAGAAAGACGCAAACGTGACTCCAAACGTTTTATCCAAAACAAAATTACGAAGGTTTCTTAATTGAAGTTTATTTACTTAAAACCGACAACCTTTTGTTTTGGATCGACGTCTTGAGATTCAGTTTCAGTTTACTCCAAATAAAATACCTAATACTTCATGCAAAACTTGAGTTATGCTTCTCCTTGAATGTGCTAAAACTCAATATGGGTCGATCCGAACAAAAAAGAGGACAATTTTAAGCAGCAGTAGGGTGCGAATTTGGTATCAAATTGTAAGTATTGTTAATTGAAATACAATGCCTACAACCTAATGTTGAAAAATGTCACGCTATTAAGAATTTGTGACTGGTGTCAGGTCACCTACAATACTCACAATTTCACCATTTTATTTAGGACAAATCTATTGTAATCGGGTTTGTAGCATTGTTTTTACTAATCAAGACCTATAACTTAATTTCAATATCACTGTATTCTTTAAGATTTCAAACTTACTTCTCTTCAACCGTCCCGGTTATGACATAGAATTATGATTGTTGCTTTAAAAAATATTCATTAAGTCGCATTGATATACCAACCTTTACTAGGTTTATTGGTTAAAAATACATTAAACCGTTTTAGACTTTAATAAAAACAGCTGTATACAAGTTAAATGATTTTATGACACTTTCCCAAGTTTATAAAAAATTTTATATAAATATTATTAAATACATTTTTATTTTGTATACTTACATTTCGATAATACGTAATTTCAAACAATACTATTGCAGCCATATTATTATATAGTCACTCTAAACTATTTCACAAGATTTATCTTAGGACTGTCTCAAAACATTTTAAGCAGTTTTTATTAAGACTAATCTATTTTAAAATATTCATTATAAACCAATAGATTAAAAGGTTTTTATTGCGGACATTTTCCATCACGATTTTATGTAAAACAAAGTTTCACAACTTCTCTTAGTAGGGGAAATACTGATTCGTTTATAAAAAACTCTAAACATTTTGTCGAGAAGTTAAAAGATATTACACTCGCTGATACAGATAAGTTGGTTAGTTTTGATGTCGAACGTTTGTTTACTAATGTCCCAGTTCCAGAAACCCTAAAAATAATCAAGTCTAGGCTCGAAAAAGATGAAACCTTAAGTAAAAGAACAAAAATGCCAGTAAACGTTATAATGGAATTATTGGAATTGTGCACTAAATGTAATTATTTTGAGCTAGAGGGTAAAATTTATCGCCAAGATGAGGGTATGGCCATGGGATCGCCATTGTCCCCTATTTTTGCCAATATCTTCATGGAGGAGTTCGAGCAAAAAGCTTTGGCTTTAGCCGATCTCAAACCGAGGGTTTGGTGGAGGTATGTCGATGACACATTCGTGGTTTTCCCTCATGGAGACGATCAATTAAAATAATTTTTAGACCACTTAAATAGAATTTCCCTTTCCATTCGTCTTGCAATGGAAGAGGAATCCCAAAACAAATTGTTTTTTTTGGATGTGTGCGTTAAAAAAGATAGAAATTTGCTTAGGACATCTGTTTTTAGAAAAAAGACACACACATGGCAATACTTAAATTTTGAATCCAACCATAAATTTATGTCAACCAAGGGGTTGCTTTCTCTTTATTTGACAGGGCAAAGAGCATTTGCTCAAACCAAGATGGACTGATTGTGGAATTCAATAAAATAGAAAGAGATTTGGTTAGTAATGGATACCCTCAATCTATCGTTAGAAAGAGCAAAAATCGTAGGGTTAACAGAAAGTGGCTGATGCAGAAAAATTCGTTCCCATGTCATTTCCTTATGTGCTGTGAGGAAATTCAAAATAAGAACTGCATTTACAACTCCGAATACACTTAGGCAATGTCTCGTTAAAACCAAACCAAAAAATGGCACTCAGGAATCAAAAAACTTTATTTAAAGAATAAATTGTAATAATTGTTCAAGGCCGTACTATGGCGAGACAAAAAAACCATTAAACGTTAGAATAAAGGAACACAGAGAAAATACGAGAAAGGGCTTAGTTGAAAAGTCAAAAATTGTCCACCATTGCTGGTCTGAAAATCACCAAATGAATTTCGAAGAAGTTAAGATAATACACCGGGAACCTCATTTTTCAAAAGAAAACTAATTGAAGCCTCCTACATGAAACTAGCAGACCAACCAATTAGTCAATCTTCAGTTGAGAAGATTGTGGCCGGCCATTGTGGCTGCCAATTCTTAGCAAAGATCTTAAGGATAGGGAAAATAAAGTATCTGTAAATGATATTCATATAAATCCGAAACAAAATTCTCATGGTATGCTAACTCGTGGTGAAGCTCGTAAGGGGCATTAGATTTTTGTTTTAAGTATAAAATTGTAAAAATAATGTGTTTTTTGCTCTGTAGAGTTAACTCTGTACTACAATTTTTCATGTACATTAGTAAGGATTTGCATTTGAATATAAAATAATAATAAATACTGTTGGACATGGTTTTGCCTGGATTTAAGGTTTTGGCGGCGGCCATTTTGTTTCCGGTTCCAGTGGGATACGCCTACTCCTTTCAGTTGTCTTTGAGTCTCCATAACGAGCGGACGTGTTTGGTTTCTTTTGCGTGTAATGGTTAATGAATGGTTTGTTTTTTGACTGCTTTAAATTTTTATGTTTTCAGCTTTATACCGGTTTGGTCCGGATTGTTAATTAATTGTGCTATGTTTTAGATATTAGTTCACCTGAGGATCAGATTCCAGATCCCGAAACGTCAGTGAAACTTTGTTTTACATAAAATTGTGATGAAAATGTCCGCAATAAAAATCTAAATAACATCAATCCACCATCACCAATAATGAATTTCAAACAAAGATTAAAAGGTTTGTAAAAATTTCAAAACTGGCATCTGATGATAATGACATTGTTAGATAATCCATCAGTTATTGGTAATCATTTAGCTAATGGAGTCTCCACATTGGTAAATATTAATTAGTATAAAACTAATGCAATAAAAATATAATAGTTATTTTTCAAACAGAACAGTGTACAGTCACTAATAACAGTCAGTAAAAGCACTAATATCATCCTAACTTTTTTGGTTTCTGAATTAGGTGTAGAGCAGACTTGGTTTTACTACTTCAGAGACAAATAAGTTATATTATTAACAATTTCCATAAATGATAAAGAATCATGTAAAGAATATTTCAAAAGCTAACATTTACTTCATGCTCCAATGCATTTGAGCATGAAGTGCATATTGAAAGCACATATTGGAAACGATAAAGTGACGTATTTCCAAAAGTGAATCAATGAGTAGGAGGGATGTTCATGAATATAACACAAAAACAAGAGATAATATAAGAGTCAAGCAACACAGACTTAATATTTTTTAAACCTTCCATCCCTGGCAAAGATAAAACTAATTAAGAGGCTACTACTCGTACTAAAGCATAACCAATAAAGCATCTCCCCATCATTTAAATTATTTAAAATTAAAAAATATTTAATCAACAAATCGTTCTATAGAGTTGATGAATTCATGGATCATACTCTAAATTACAATGACTAATATTTATCTTACTACTTATTAAATTTTGTACCTATATATTTTTATACATTTAATTTGGTGTAAAACAGATAAAACTAGGTTAACAAGTCTGTAATCTTCTTGTTTTTTTTTAATTTCAATAGGCAGTTTAAACTAAATTGAAGGCTACACAGAAAAATCAATCATAGTAAAAAAAATCTTTTTGGCATTATTATGTCACTTGAAAACTACAGAATAGATCCATAATCATGTGGATCTATTTATTCAGTTAGTTCCAATAAAAAAAGAACAAGGTTCTCGTAATTCACATTAGAATATCATTATACAGTGAAGTAACGATCAGGGTCTATGACTATAAACTTCAAAAATGTTCTGAAAAATATAGGTTTTTGGACCATGATCATTCTTAACTAACTATACGTATATAACAATTATCTCATAATATTTATTAACTATGACCAAAATTTAATTAGGTAAGAATCAATTCCACAGCAAATATTGAGTTAACTAATATTATTTTGTATCATTCCTACAAATGTAATATTAGGATATTATTTGCCAATATTTACGGAGGATCACAACGAAATTGATCTTGAAGAGTAACGGTCTGAGCAAACACGACCGATGTCTCTCGGTCCAATATTGAAACAAACAAAACAACGTTGACACCGGGAGTCGGCCGACCGTTGCCGGCCTACGTGCCAGGTTCGACCTAAATCGATTATTACGTAGCTCACGTTTTTCATTCGACAGTAAATTATTTTGCTCAGTTACTAAGTAATTCTTTTAGGTTCTATTAAGTTTATTTAATCCGTACTTATGCCTTATATGTACAGTACATTTAACCCTTGGGCACTGGCGCGGGGAGATTTGTGACTCCGAGGATGTTATATTTTGTTTTGGTAGCCGATGTAAGTTCCAAAATGCTTCATATCCTTCAAAAAAGAAATCACCCTAAGGTAGGTTTTTAGGTTAAGTAAGTAGATTAAGTAGGTGAGTTTTTTCGTACCTTCAAGCTTCAACCCCCTTACACTTTTACAACGTAAAACAAATTTTGGATGTTTTCCGCATTTCGAAGTGGATTGAACTTGAGGGGTGCCTCATGTTCCGTATGCCTATAGTGTTACGGTACGGTGGTTATTTTACCGTTTTATTTAATTATAATTTAATAGTCGTATCTTTTCTTCAAGACTCCTGTGCCTTTAGTAGTGTTCCAGGGTTTTTTACATATATTTAATTATACTTTAAAAGTCTTCTTTTCGTTGTTTTATAATGGGTATACTGTAAGTATCCATAATGAATATTGAAACGAAGCTTGTACTAGGTAATACTGTTTGGACGGAATGAATGCATGAATGAAGTACTTTGTAGACATACTTTGCTTCTTGTAGATTTTAAAATAATTCCAAACTTACCTAAAGGAAGTCTGAAAAAATATGTTTGATAATTTCAAAAATAGATAAATAGGGATCTATTTGGCCCCTACGCGAGTGTTAAGTGTTATAAAAACTACTTAAAGGTTAAAGGTTAGGTTAATTAATCTAGTCAGAGGTGACCGCTCAGGGTCTGATGCAGTCAAGAGTCAATATCTACAAAACAATTAACGATTACTATTCTGCGTACTGTAATTTTGTAACTATATACTGTTTTCTATCTACTCTCTATTTTTAAACAAGTAACTACCTGTCTTCCATACATTATTAATAATTAATTTTTTAACTATATACTGCTTTACTATCTACTATCTATCTTTCAAACTAACTACCTATCTTTCATAAATTTAAAACTTATTCCCAATATCACATTAAAATATGTTAGTGGTTTTGTTATACATTCATCATTGATAGAACAAAGCTATTAAAATATTAATTTAGTTTTCTTCAAGATAACTATATAGTAATCAAAACTTATATAAAAAACTTTGGTTTCCAATCAGGATATTTGGTTAAGCGGACGTCAATCAGTAAAGAATAAACAAGGAACAATCAGCTTACATGTTAACAAAGTATTGAGTGGTTTGAATACGTAATTGAAACGACGACCGACCCATTCTTTTATCACACCAGAATCGAGAATACCTTCAGTACTGTAGTGTTGACATTACCAATCTACTGATGGAAAATTTTAAAAATATGCTTGCTTGATTATCAACTAGAAGGTTTAATTATTTTAGAATTAAAATAATTTAACAATAATAAATAATTGGATAAATTCTGTTCTAAGTAAGAATATTAATTCTTATAAAAAACATTATTCTAATATTGTTTTTTTAAATTATTATAACTATTAAAATAGTGCTATTCTTAAAATATTGTGTAGTTTATCATATGCATTTTCAAATTATAGGAACTTAGAAGAATTAATGAGGAATAACAAAAAAGGTTGTTTTACTTTGAATAGTATGTCCACTACAGATATATAACTGGAATTATAAAACAGCGTCACAACGGAACCCAAAAGACAAAACAAACTAGTTCTATAAATAAATTTTGTATTATACAAATACATTCTTTTCAAAGCTTCTTCGGCTGACTTAAACATTCTGATTCCCAAGCACAGTAATATTTATGACACAATTTTTCATATATATTATATTTTAAACTCATATAATTAATCCAACCTTATTCAATTGTTATAAGGATTCCCCATGGCCTAATTTTCACTCTACTACTTCTGAAACTTTCTATACATTTGTTTTCTAGTTAGGATTTCACTATGATCCCAAAGCCAACAACCAAGTAGTCGTAAACCACCATCACGTTGCAGCGCAAGACATAAAGGTACCGGCCCGTAATGTAGTATTCCATATTCGATTCCTGGAATGTTACGTCATAAACGGGTTACGATCAACATGTTATACATCGTAAACAGCCTTCGCCGGGTCGTATCAGCTCAGGAATCTCAGCTACGCATAAAACGTGTCTGTTTTGTTATTAATATTCCACTCGGAATATATTACATGAAGTATGACAAACTGGTTCGAATTTTGTAATACGATTTTAACTAATAGATTATTACACCTTTCCACAATTTCGCTCGTCGGAGACTGTAACAATAACGACAACAAATCTTCTGCTAATGATATTGGATATCTTGGAACCTGTTGAATGAGGCGTTGATATCGTAGTTAAATGAAATTCCCTCTACACTGTTTGCCTAAAACTATTTACTTTATAAATGGTATGAAAAACGGAACTATTGTCAATTGAGGTATTGGTCCTTTATTACAGCTTAAAAAGCTTAATTATTATGGTGTAAAGGACAATTAGTAAAGCTTAGTTAAAAGTTATCTGGAGAATCGATTAAATAAATAATCACATAATCATAAATCACAAATCTTCTAAGTACCAAAACGTAGTTGGAGGAGTGCCTCAGGGCTCAGTAATTGGGGCCTTTCTTATTATTAGTTTTTATGAATGATTTCAGTGCTAATGTAAACTCCATGCCGGTTCTGTATGCAGACGACACTACCCTTCAATGCTCTGATTATGACTCTTTCGCTCTCAATGAAAAGTTATCTACTACTTTAAAACAAGCTAAAACTGGTACAAAGCTCACAAACTAACATTATATCTTTTAAACTTTCAAAATCTTATCCTTCAAAATTATTCTTGATTTAAATGTAGATTCTCTAAGTCTTTTAAATTATTAAGTGTTGTGTTGGATAGTATGGATAGTTTTCTTGTAGCTTCCATGTCAAAGGAGTGTGTAAAAATCATTCAAGGGTATTTTTTAATGCGAGAACTGAAATCCTGTATTAATTTTGAAATCCTATTAATGACCTATTTTTATCTTTTTCGTTCTAACCTTTCATATGTTGTTCGTGTTTGGGGTAACTTATGTAACATATTAGTAATGCAAAGAGGGGTTTTATTTGTCGAAAAAGCAATATGATTGATAGTTGATCTTTCTCCACAAGAATCTTGCAAAAATTCTTTCAGTAATTCATTGCTCATGAATCAATTGGCAGTCATAATACTAGGTTTAAACAAAATCTTGTTCTTCCAAACCTAGCAACTTAGCACTTAGACTTAGACCTAGATTTAGCAAGGCATTACATAGCCATGGATTTCAACAAATAAAATTATTAATAAGCTACTCTAAAATTACCTTTCAATAGATTTAAATTTGTAATTGAATCCTGGTTGAATCACAAGGCATTTTATTCCAGTGATGAATAAATGACATGTAAATTATTAATAACGTCTTGGATTAAGTTGGATGGTAAGATTATTATTATTATAATTATCCTATTATGCTATATAACCTTTATTCGTGTTAACTTCCAAAATTAAGCAATTTTATATCTTAAGAGCATGTACTTATTTAGATTTTATTATGTTATTTTTATTTTTAACTATTAGTCTTAACAAATCCGAATGTAACTACTGTATTTTAATCGAAAAAAAAATATTCAGAAAAGAATTCCATATTCTACAAAATTACAAAGGCGTAAGGAAAAATTGATGTCATCTGAAGTAAATCCATAAACCGAAGCTGGTTGAAATGGAATTAGTTTCAGTGCCTACTTCAAAAACGGTATCATTGACTGATACACACTTACCCCTTATGTCAAATAAATAAAAAAAAATAAAACATTTAGTAAAACTACATATGATTTGCTTGTATTTAAATGTAATTTATAAATTTCAATATTATTCATCCGATATTTTAAATTATCAACAAATAAAAACCAGTTAAAATAATAGTAAGAATTCATTTAAGGAATTTATTTAACACTCTCCTCCCCCAGGTAAAACGTTTTTAAGTGGGTTTTGCTGGGTAATTTAAACTGCATTGCATACATAAAACCACCGCCGTAACCACAACAGCTATCATGGAAAACGGTTGAGTAAAATGGAAGAAATTGATTTTTTTATATTAAACATAAGAATAACATTTGTCACCCTCAGACAACGTACTGCGTCTACAGTAAATTGCATTTTCCTCTGGAACCGTTAGTCGTAGACTAATGATTTAAACTACTTATTTAATTTTTAAGATGGTTTAAATGGAGATAGTACAATTGTTTTATGAACAAATAATAGCATTGCCAGAAAACTAAAAAATATTCTTTTTTATATTTAAAAGCCCATAGTTTTTGAAATCCCATGTTCCAGGGAATGCTGGTGGTGTTATTTTTTTACAAATCATACCAACATTCTTAAACATCGATAAACCCGTTTTTTGACACCGTGTTTTTGAGGGTTTTATGGATGGAATACCTTATAAAATAAAATTATGAAAAAAATACTTTGAGATACCGTAAATTGTTACGTACATACCAAATTTTAGGCCTCTGCACCTCCCCACACGGACAGACATACAGACAGACATAAATCTAAATACCACTGTTTTCAATTCAGGGGGAACTAAAATAGATATAAGTACCAAAAACTTAAATTCCGAAATTATTACGATATTAAACTTTCTACTTATACCATCATATAAGGGAAAAAATAAAAAATTACAATATTCAACAAGTAAATGCTACCTTAATATGCAAGACCACATATAATATAAAGCCACACATGATAGTTTATTTCCTCAATAATTCTACATATTACGTTGTGCAGTAAGATGATCATGAAAAATGCACTTACAAGCTTAAAAACTTTAAGAAGAAAAAGCTTGGATTAAGGTAATTTAAACTACTCGTACGTTTGGCATGGTTATAAAAAGCGTAAGAGTCATACAAAAGCATGCACAGAATAAAACAAATGTGTAAGGTAACCATTTTCTTTGAATGTGTCACTTGCATTGTTGCTTTTATTCCTTTGAATGCAGACTTGCCATAAATATTATTGTTATTTGGTGACTTACAAAGAGAGAGAACTCTCCTTTCTGATTTACATCTTCTTTATACATCACAACGCGGGATGTCTGCTCAAAACGCAAACATCTGTATGTTTCTCATGTCATTTGAATAAGAACGAACGTTTAAGTTTAAAGTTAAATATTTTGATAAACATTCTTATCCACAAAAAGGTCGTTTACAGCAAGATCAAAGCATTTAAATATTTAATATAATTTATGGATTATACTATTTAAAATAACTAGTTCTTTCAAACTTCCGTTAAAATATAAGGCACTTAAATTTATTTAAATATCTGGTTGTATTCAATTTTGTTCGTAGTGACCCACTAAACCCCATTGTAACTGTTTCGCTAATCATTGAGTTATTGAGATTCCTCTCTCCCTTGTGTACTCCTTATTTCTCTCGGGATTCCAGCTCGTAGCCTGCTTGCTTTTCCACCGCGACTTGGACCCTGCACAGAGTGTGTCATATCCATTGTCAATAACAGGAACTAAGAAAGGAAAATAACACTAAAATTACTAAAGTGCAGTTGAAATATCTTTTTAAGTCATAAAACTATACGAGAGTCGATGATAATGTAGACATTTTTATTGGGAGTCATGATTCCTAAGTCGATATAAACAATACATAATCCATACACTTTTATTCTCATCCTGATTATATGTTCTATATTTTTAATGTAATTCCATGGTACGTTTAGCTATTAAAACTTTTCACTTAAACTTAAAAACACGTTATGTATTAATAATAAAATAATGTTTGATACTTCTCATATAATCACTTGTACTGTATTATACTATCATAAAATGTAAACAATGTTCCACAATTTATTCACCATACTGATATGAGATTCAATCAAATATTCTCACCTCAGTTTGAAAGGTTTTGTATCGCGTATAACACTATACAGCCTGTGGTGATGCATTGCCTCCTCGCCAATGCTGACAGAATATCGCTCCATCATACGCGAACAGACCTTACCTTATGGTATGTTATGTCTTCATATTTGAAAACAATTATCCCGCCATACAATTATCAAGCCATAACTTTACTTAATCTATTTATATCTTTATAAAGTTTGATATGGAAAATATATTTCAATATTTCAATCCGTAAACCGAATTTTATTGAAAGTTAAGGTTTCTATAAGGCTACTATAAGTTGTCAACATTACCGCACTTTAAAAAATTCTTTTATAAAAGTATTTTCTGAAAAACTAAAAAAACAAGCAAACAGACAAACTAAAAAACAAACTAAAACAACCAAAAGACCTATAGTAGCTATATATTACTAAGGATTGACTTTTCATTTGTTTATCTTTGTTTATCTTTATTACTGAATTACACCGATTGAAAATAAGCTTTAAAATATATTAACCTTCATACTCTTTTCCCATGTTAATCATATAGGGAATAGGTAAACTCCTTTATTTATAGACAGATATTGATGAAACTTGGTATAATTGGTCAAAATAAATATTTTTATGCTATAAATGCCTACTTTCAGTGTTCCTCACAGCGGAAAACCTACATACTCTTTCCCATCTTAATCTTATGAAGAATAGGCAAAAAACTAACTCATATATTTATCGACAGATATTGAAAAACTTGACATATAATATTATTATTAAATTATTGATTTGAAAATTTACTGAGTACGCAGGTCTGCTGCGAGGGGGGTATTTCAATTTTATCTGTCATTTTAAATGATTTTAAAAGAAATGTTTAATATGCTACGAATTTCAGTTGGAATTTTTTATATCAAATGGGTTATTTTTAGTATTTAATATAATACCTTAACCGACTTACTTATTCATTAATTTTGCAAAGAACAATGGTTTTAAATTAATTAATACAAATAATAAAAAATACAGTCCTAAGAACAGATAATAGTTGAATATATAATAGATAATAGTTGTTGGGAATATAATTACAAAATTGTTTGAACAACCCGTTTCTGGTGGAGGGTGGAGAGATTAGGTTCGGCTACTGAGATAACTCCCTTATGAGTTTTAGAGCGCCGGTCCACGCCTTGGGGTCCACTTCCTGTCTATAGTTTCCTGTAACAGCTTCTTGGCAGTAAATTATCAGCTGATTTACAGCCTATAGCTTTAAAATATAATATGGTTTTAATTTTGTATTTATAGAATACGACATATATACTTTGTAACTGAAAATTCTTTGAATCAGTTTGTTAAAATTATGTAACTTCACTAACAATAATTTTAATAGGGCTGCTCTACTGATATGTTTGTTATAATTTTTAAGCAAAACTTGAAAGTTTCAAAGTTTTCAAAATATACACAAAATGTCTACAGAATATTTCCGTTGATTGATTGGTTGGATGAAATGGGGCCGGGTCCTCAGTCCCAACTCGACTACCTTATTGAGTTCTCCATTTTGAACTAAGGGCCATCGAACATTTTACCAAGTTGCTGGACATTTCAATGTATTTTTCTTCTTGGCCCCAGTCGATCACAATCTAGGATGATGCGCTTGGCAATCATCAAGGAGAGGATGTAGATACTACACTCCTGCTCATCACGAATGATCCCTTTGTTTTGAGGACGTAACTGTGATGGAAATGACGTATCCAATACCAAAGAAATGACCCGCATAGCTTGATTCCTGTTCCAGTTGCCAGTAACTCCAGTAACAAGTTGAAGAAGAGAGAAATTATTTAGGAGCTACCTTTTGGATTTATTCTTGCTTAGTAAACCTTTCAAGCGGAGCTGTTACTATTCTATTGTTGAACAGTTGATTGCCTTATTCTTAATCACCAGGGTTAGCCCTGGTGAAACAATGCTAACATTGTCAGTAGAGTGACTGTAGACTGTAGGTCATATATATACACACACACACACACACACACACACACACACACATATATATATACATATCCTTGGCGGCTCAAGCTTGTATGAACTAGTTTTTTAGACTGGAGGAATATTATTGTTCTTCTATTGATTGAAAACGCTAATGAGAAATAGTTCAGACGACCCGAATCAATATTTAATGTGTAAATTTTATATTGTAAACTATATTACTTTAAGGCACGCCTACCAAAGGAAATCTTTTAAGGTCCTAAGAAACTAAGCTCAGTAAAATAGTTGTTATTTTTCTTTCGCTAATAATTATTTTTAATGAAACGTTTGGGATCATTTCAGAAAGCTATAATTATACTTGTAAAAGTTATTTATGAACATTTTTTTATATTTTAAAATAACATATTTAGGAAATATTTTAACTTTGATATAAGCACTGAAAAATGTTGATAATCTAGATTTTTATCAATAGCAGTATTGAAAATGATTAAAAACGACGCCCGAAATACCTTTTGTAATTATTATTCAAATTGAGATAATGTACAACGTTCGTATATTATGTGTACCCAAAGACACAACACTCTTATTTAAATACATGGTTTTTATAATTAATTCTGATGGTTTCTAATTAATATTTGTTTAGTTGTAGACATTTTTTATGAATAGAATTCATTCCCCAGGCACAGGTTTGCTTATGTGGGGAGTATTTCCAATTTACGATTACTGGATACTACGTATTTTATGTGCTCTTTTATGTAATAAACTGATTAATCCATTCATTCCAAATCTTTACAAGCCTAAATATCACGATTCAACTGACTTAAAGTCCCCAGTTTCACAAAAATCCATAAGTTTATTAATGTTTTAAAACATATTTTTGTTTCAGATACATTTTATTGAGGAAGTGTGATGGTAATTATTGAAATTTAAAGTTTTACGGTTAACATGAAAATAAAATTTTGAAGCCTCTCACATATCTTAATAATCGTAATTACAACTTATAAACAAGTTAATCAGCACACATTTGACAAGGTGGCTTGCAAACAGTTTCCAATTATTTTTTTAAACAGGCATGAATAACTTTTTACGATTATAAGAAAAATGTAATTACACTTCATTTTCAAGATTGGTTAAAAATACACAAGGTGAGAAATTGTTCGTGGTCCAAAGTTGTCAGTTCATGTATGCTTATTCAATATCATACATCTCATTCATTGGATCTGTCTCAACGGTCACACAACAAAAAATGGCATTATCTTTTATATTTTTATAATCGAGTTTTTAAAATATTTATCAATAGATTTATCTTTCAGTTGTCTAAGAAATGCATTCGTGTACTTTTTTATAAGCATGCCTTTTTCAAAGATGTTCTGGTTTTGAGTTTTTATGACTTCAATTTGAATTGTCCTCACTAATATTATTGATTTGTTAAAGGTTTAAGAATTTTGATTAATTATCAATGAGATTTAAAAAATGAAGTTTCCGTAAAAACGTTAAACCTACTGATACATAATCCGAATATAGTATGAGGTTATGTTCATCAACGTGAGTATAAGTTAACGTCATGTTTAAAAGATGGTAGATTATTGATTGATGTATGGGATGAAATGGGGCCTTTGCTTAGAAATTAAATTATTGACACATAATAACACAATACGCAACAACTGAATGAATAATAAATGAATGAGAATCAGTATAACATTTGAGAAAAATAAATATCTTATAACTAGTACAGCCCGAGTTGTACTTTATGCTAGCTTGCGGTCTGCTCTCGTAAGGGATTTACCTATTAAAAAAATAAAAATTCCAGTTAAAACAACTGATTGAATAACCCTTACTTAACCTGTCGAGCAATAAATGTCCAGTCAGCATTCTTTAATAATAATATGAAAACATATTTTAGGAAGTGTATAAACATAATTACTTGTGTAAATCATAATTTGTACATCGTACAAAACAGATCACCTATACACAGTAAATCACCATTTTCCTCCCACAATCTTGTTACTATGCTTACATAAATAAAAATGCTTGTAAAGGTTGTGATTAATGATTTCAGCGTAATTAAGCCAAAACTTTGATAGCGTATACTATAATGGAACTAGAATGAATTAATTTAAAAATTTAAACTAAAAACACATGTAAATTTGTTAGACTTACAAACTTCTATAGCTATAAATTATTTTGCTATATAAAACCTATGTTTAAGTTTGATGTATTATTAAAGTTTTTTTAATATTTGATTTTAGTTAAAACATATTTTTGAGGTAAAAACGCCCCCGTTTTGAAGCTCAATAACAATAATTTGTTTACTGATGTGTTGTTAAAATAACAATGAAAGTTCTAAGCTATATGTTCATTTTTGTCTAGAAATAAACTAAACAGCTAAATAAAGTAGATAAAAGTAGGAAACGCACGTAAATAAAATGGCAATTAAGTGGTAAACTCATATTATTTAGCAACTGCATTTGTTATGGTAAAAAGTCAAAAAAATAGTTCCAAGAGTTATAGATCTGTTAAAGGTAAGAGTTGCAATGTAGTGTAATATCATATTCAGCCTACAACCACCAGCTACAGCCACCAGAGTAACGGCCCGGGGCTCCTCATTAGAACCAGGTCTGCTATGCTTCAACTTCCTCAATGCTCTTGTTACGACTGAGACTGACTAACTTGTTTCTTTTTTCTGCCATGTATAATATATTTTTTAAAAAACTTTTATCGTTTTATTCCTTGTGATTTTATTGTGTAGTAATAACTTTACATATTAAGCAGCTTAATTTAAGAATTCCATGTTACGTCAAAATAGATGCGGTAGAAAATTACTGAACTTGAATTATTAGCCCATACCATAACAGAAAAATGTTTGTATTACTTCCCTGTGGGAAATCATGGATATCTAACTGTTAGATCATGGATATGTCTAAAGGGTAAGTTCATCTAAACAGCTGTTCTTATTCTTTTATATTTAAAATTCAATACAATAGCCCTGGTAGTTTCTATGGAAACCTGTTACATGTTTTCCATCTTAAAAATCACCAACACCCCCCCAGAGCTAAGACATATATGTCAAAAACCATGTATTTTGCCTGAATTTAAATTTCATCAAAGTTAGATACCATTATTACTGGTACAATTTTATATACATGTATTTTATTTGAAAGCAGTAAATGAGGAAAACAACAAGCAAATAATTATAACAAATTTTTATTTAATCATTATAACTATACTTTAAACAGGGGAATGATTTTTCTGAATTATTTTTAAAAGTTGACAGGAAGCTACGAAAAGTTTACAAAAAAACTTTAGTTAAAGTTCCAGTGTAGTATTTCATGCGACCATTCAATACTTAATATTAAGTTTGTTAAAATGCCACAATATTATCCCTCATATATTTCGATAGTTAATTTATATATTTGTGTTCAAAACAACTCTTTAATTAACCTTTTTTCACTTCGCATCAGTATGTTGAAATGGATTTTATTTATGGTTTCTGTGATGGAAATGATCGAGCTAGGATAGGTCCGGGACCTGTACTTTTACCGGCCAGTTAAAACCTAATCTCTCACATTGGACCTTCTTGTGTGAAAAAAATGCAAGACATTGTTTATTCAACACCATTGATCTCAATTGTTGAGTTTACAAGTTTAATTGAAGAAGCTGCTCAAGTTGTTCGAGATAAATTAACAATTTAATGTAGTAGTAGTAGTACGAACATAGAGAAAGTGTGCGAGGGCCTGCCTACATTAGAAAGAACTTCTGAAAAATTAAACAAAAGCATAGGTAAGAGACCAAGCGGGATAAAACAAAATACTTGTCTACAAAAACTCGGCGACTTATGAAAAAAGATTACCTGAAAAAACATTTTACCTGAAAAAGATGTTGTTACTCTAACTCCCAATCACCTGTATATATTTAACCTTAAAATGTATAAGAAACCAAATAGATCAGGAATTGGTATAAAAACCCGTAGTTATGAAAATATTTCCTGAAATCTAGACATGAAAAATACACATAAATAGACAACTCAATAATTTAAAATACCACATTATTTTTACAAAATTCATGGTGTTTTAGTAATACGGAGTAATACAATTTTTTATGTATCAGAATTTCTTTTTTTATACTGAGCAACTCAATACAACAAACGGGACGTTGATCTTTTTGCCTGTGGTAATATGCTGTAAAATTGATACAAAATTTACCATTTTTGTCCCAGTCGGTACTTGATCTCAATGATACAGCCTCTCGAGGCTGCCAAAATGGTAATCAGAAAGGTTTAACACAACGTAACTTTGTATTTTCTTATTCAAATGTAACTCTTTTGTGGTATCTGATGAAGGCCAGCCATTATAAGTTGTACAGGAATAGGAATTCTAAAAGTGACATAAAATAGGTCAATAAGGAACTGACACGAGTTGGGAGTCACGTGACCAGCCAGCAACGTTATTGAGGCCTTCCTTGCCTATGATGAAATACAGGAATTCTAAAAGTGACATACAATAGGTCAATAAGGAACTGACACGAGTTGGGAGTCACGTGACCAGCCAGCAACGTTATTGAGGCCTTCCTTGCCTATGATGAAATACAGGAATTCTAAAAGTGACATACAATAGGTCAATAAGGAACTGACACGAGTTGGGAGTCACGTGACCAGCCAGCAACGTTATTGAGGCCTTCCTTGCCTATGATGAAATACAGGAATTCTAAAAGTGACATACAATAGGTCAATAAGGAACTGACACGAGTTGGGAGTCACGTGACCAGCCAGCAACGTTATTGAGGCCTTCCTTGCCTATGATGAAATACAGGAATTCTAAAAGTGACATAGTCAATAAGGAACTGACACGAGGTATGGAGTCACGTGACCCCCAGCCCAGCAACGTATATTGAGTCCTTCCTTGCCTATGATGAAATACAGGAATTCTAAAAGTGACATAAAATAGGTCAATAAGGAACTGACACGAGTTGGGAGTCACGTGACCAGCCAGCAACGTTATTGAGGCCTCCCTTGGTTATGATGAAATACATTCCCTATGTTGAACGTGCTATATTGGAAATGTCATTTTACCCTTTTGTTTCAACAGTAGGACTCATGGCAATACATAAGCCTTGGACCGTATTAGTTTTTTATTTTGATGTGCCTAGAAATATGTATATATTATTTTAAAATTCACAACCTAGGGCTACGTTTAGGAACATAATAAATTAAAGAACAATTAGTACCCCTTTTTCTTACATTATTGGTACCGTATCATTTATACCATTTTCAAGCCATATTTAATATGACCATATTATAAACATGGCTTGATAATGGCATAAATGTATACAAACGCTTACGTGGCCTTTAAACACATTCAAACATTATTTAAAAAAATATCAATAATGTTAATATATTTCCCTATTTATTATTGAC